>JAHREC010000036.1:0-104518 GCA_020081605.1 Albifimbria verrucaria
GTCGGCCTCACCAGCCAAGCAGGGCAAGACCAAATCGCGGAGCAGGAAAGAATTACCCGTCAAGGCCCTTGTTGAAGAGGCAGGTCACAGCATACAGCATGCGAAGCGGCCGGGCGATGTTCCCCACCATGTGTGACGAGGCTCGGAGTGCTCGAAGGGAGGGGTGAGAGTAAACAAATAGCCCCCAACTTATAGGCTTCGGCGGCAACCTTAACCTTGGCCGGCGATAAAAGGCAAATTGACAACTACCAGCACAGAGTCGCCATGAGGATTGGTTGACAGACCCCAGCACGATATGTCGTGCCCGCACCACTCAACATCTTCGCGGAAGCAACTAACAGAGAGCCCGGGGAGGGGAGGGGCAGGGCCAAGCCAGTCAAATGATCATGACCATGTCCTCTCCCCATCTTCGACTCTACCAGATGGGGCTAGCCAGGATCTGTCATGCACAGGACCAACGGGCTGGCAAGTTCCCTGTCATTTTAGTCAAGTTTGGGCTTTCGTTGGTCTTTGAGGCTCTGCGGGTTGGGCTGAACATTACGGAGCAGTCCGTCGCCGATCGTATTACTGGTACGATCCGATATTCGAAAATCACCCACGCCGCGCTGTTGTCTAGTTGCTGCCTGAATCCTTGTGTTTTGCCCTTATCCTTGTTGCCTCTAACCCAACGCCTCCACCTGAGTAGGTTCGGAGATACCCGCCTAGCACACCGCACATAGATCTCAGCGTCGTATGCATTGCCGCGAATTCATGCCGTGAGTTTGTGCCGTGGCTTTGTGCCATGTTTCTGTGCAGTGTTTTGCTTTCTCTCTGGCTTTTGACTATAGGTATCTTCACCTGATACGAACAATACCTCAAGTCAGCTCTCAGTAGCTAGAAGAATCGACGAGTTGAACGACCTCAACGTTAGTTGTCCCCAAGGTGATTCTATCGAGTCGATAATCCTTGCCGCCGCCCTTTGTATCAATCATGTAAAACTCGGTGGTATCTCAGGGGACCAACAAGCAGTCTTATGTCTGTTGGCCGAGGCTCTTTGAGTGGCAGGCTTTGTCCTGCAGGCTTTGTTTGTGTTGTCATGCATATGCATCTGGTCTGCATCAATGCGAAGGCGGAACAGGGCTCAAACATAGATGCCTACATCGGATCGGGCTGCTGTTTGAATGTAGGCGCTGCGACGATTCCGTCGGTGGTATGCCGGTCATTCTGGTCCCTGGGGTTGGTATTTAGGGAAGGACTCCACTCGTGGAACTGGAGGCCCCTTAATATGAGATCGAATCCCATTTCTTTATCTCTCTAGTCGGCCTTCTGCCATTTTTCTTATGCTTCGTCTAACATCATCCATAAAACCACTGGGTGTCGATGACCGCCCGTATGTGTATTCAATTCCTCTTCACGCCATTGGTGCGGCTTTCACACAGCCTATTGAACGCAATCCATTCCGTTCGAAGACGAAGTAGCTTGAACATACCCTCTGCCCCTGGTCGGATAGTCAAGAATAATAAGCCGTTATCAAAATCTCAGAAGTGGCAGATATTCATTCTGTGTAGGCAGTCTATCCATTCCTAACCCGGTACAACGTGCTAACGCAACTCCACAAGGCTGTTGCCGCATATGTGAGCCGATCTCTTTCACGTCGATCTTTTCGTATTGTTTCCAAATGGTTAAAGACTTTGGCATTACCAAAGACCCTGAGCAAATCTTGACCTATATTGCTATGGTCACCTCGATATTTACCCTGTGCGAATTCTTCACGAGCACGCTATGGGGAACGTTGAGTGACAGAATCGGACGTAAGCCGGTCTTGATGATCGGGCTGGCTGGGACAATCATCAGCGTCCTGATCTTCGGCTTCGCGCAAAATCTCACAACTGCCCTAGTGGCGCGGGCCTTAGGCGGTCTTCTCAACGGGTAGGCAAAGCACCACGAGCCTCTCTCTCACTTCTGAAGAGCTGACGATACCCTTTCACAGGAATGGCGGCGTCATAACCACGGCTGCGATCGAGTTGGTCGAATCCAAGGAGGACCAAGATGAGCAGAGACAGGCTACGACGAAGACCAACGAGAACGCAACTCGTGTATCGGCCATTGTGCAATTGATGTGGAGCATGGGGTATGTTGCTGGATGATGGCATTGATGAAAGCAGCGCATTGACGCGTATCAGGTCGACCATCGGTCACATCATCGGAGGCTACTGTGCGCGCCCATGCATACTCTATCCGAAGATATTCCCCAAGGGCAGCATTTGGGATACCTACCCATACCTCCTACCCAACCTAATCAGCGCAGGCATCCTCCTCATCGGCATCGTAGTTGGTCTTATGTTCCTCGAGGAAACGCTTGAGGTGGACAAGCGTCAGGAATACACATGGAGACAAGCGGTTGGTTACGTCTTCTCGCTGTTCTCCCGAACCGTCATCTCTCCAGAAGGCCAAAGGCTTCAGGGCGGCAACCCCGGAGCCAACTACAGAACCAACCATGGAACCAACTATGGAACCAACTATGGAACCAACTATGGAACCAACTATGGAACCGTGGACGCTCGGGACACCGCAGGCCAGCCCCACAAGAAATTTACCCGACAACTGCGAAGACAACTGCAGCTCATGATCGCTTCCGTTGGAATCTTGGCATTGTACGTACTAGTATCGATGATCCCAGTCTAGTTTACCCCGTTAATGCCATGCAGCCATAATATGACTTTTGACCAGCTGTTCCCTGCGTTTTTGAGCGCCAGCGCTCCAGAGAAGCCTATCCGTGAGCTTCCTTTTCGATTTGTAGATGGCTTTGGATTTGCGACGGATACAATCGGCACCATCATGTCGTCCCAAGGAGTCATCTCCCTCTTCTGCGGCTACGTTGTACTTTGCTGTAACCTACTTAAACATAGACCCTTACGCCTGCTCCGGATCATCGCCGCCTTTTACATCCCTCTCTACGTCGTCACCCCTATCTGGTACTCTTGCCACGTAAGATACAGATGGTGGGCATCTTCGTTGTGGGTTCTTGGAGGGCTGTTTTGATCGCTATGGCGCAACCTTGCCATAACACCCTGATCAACAACTTGCTGGCGGATGGTGATAATCTCGGAAAGATCAACGGGTCCGCAGCGGCGACAGCAAGCCTGAGTCGAACATTCGGCCCTATTGTATCGGGCTTCCTTAACTCGACGGGCTTGAAAATCGGTTATTCAGTGTTGCCATGGTGGTTCAGCGGCTTCGTTGCATCCTTGGGAGCGCTCATCAGCCTTGGGATCAGTGAAAGCATACCTCAGGCTGCCGATGACGAAGAAGCGAATATGTGATCAGGTCGGGGCTCTTGAGCAGACATTTGAACGCACAGTTATTGTGGGTTCGGCTATTACACATTTGTCAAGTATACCATGGACTGGCTCAAGATCTGGAAATGTGGACTCCATGGGGAGATCATGATGAGCAGGAGCCTCAGTTGCGAGGTATGGTAAACGTCAAACGCCAATAGGGTAGAGTTGCTCTATGTAAAGCTGCTTACGTATAAAAATATTGTTGCCGTGGTGGGCATGATGTTCGCAATGGCTCGTTTATAAACCCACACTCCGTTAACGGTCTTTAAAGCCAGTGACGTACACGCTCCTACTACATTTTAGTAGGACCAGATCCAACCGACTCAGTGGAGTCTGCTATCAAGGATCATGGGTCATGGGTCGTGAATCATGGATTATGGGTTGTGAATCATGGATCGTGGGCCGCCTCTATCAACTCTCAAGACAGATATACCGATATAAAGGAAAGTGGCGAGGAGGTGGATGCGATATGACGGGCATTGCTGCCTTGTTCACGATTAGGTCTGTTTCGCAACTCGGGGCAGCCATTCGTGGTTTGGCTGCTCCAAGTGTCATACATCTAATCGACCAGATGAATTGGTATAGCCGTCAACTCCTGGCGGCCTAGGGATATGGGCTTTGTTCTGCAATGGGCGTCTTTTCTGCTTGCATTTGCACAATACCTAGGATAAAGAGATCATGTTGGCTCACCTCATCACGCCTATTTCATCCCAGTTACTGTCCTTATCACAAATTGGGCGGGCGGTCCAGCTTTCTACACGAATCTTATTCGCTACTAAGCTGAGTCTATACGAATTGTCTCCATGGCACGAGACAGAGGAGCTTCAACACCCGGGTCTTCTTTCCCAACACCCGTCGTAGAGTACAGCTGCAAAACAACCAGTAGCGACAAGAAATCACTGCGAGTCTACTGCAGGGGCGGCGGTCCCGGTTCATAATCCAGTTGACAATATACCGGCTCCGCCGACCCTGATGCCGCTCACGTTCGGAACACTTAGTGTCAAGTCAACGTTGTTTCAACGGGCACCGCCCCATGGCGATAGGTATACGCAGCTGTGGAACAGCAACCTGCCTTATGTTCTGGCCAACATTGATGATCGACAGCCGCTCAGAAACTGAAAATGCCTGCTGGGGACAGAGGGATCAAAGGAGTGTAAGCGAAGTACCTATTGCTCATTCCACTCCTCCACGACAAGTCTCAGTTGGTTCTCCAGGCACACAAGCTAGTCAATGCCTTCCGCCCCTGGGTTAGGATCCGCAAGCACCCTTTCAAATAGGCTCCCCACATCCACGAGTATTGATTGCAGGATTTCTTTGGGCGCACGGCGCAAGTCATCGTCTGTCTCACAGGTAAACCCTATCCACTGAGGAGCCCACACCAGGCCAGAGCCTATTCTTGCTATCCCACAAACAGGAAGGTCCTCCACGTGCTCTTCAATGTCAAACCTGCTGACTGGTCAATGAAACTGACTGGAGATACAGCCATTGAGCCAGACCGCAAGGAAACCCACCTTGTCCAGCCTTTGGCGCTTCGATGGCTCTTACGCGTTGTGGCTACCAGGCAGCCAAAAAGTCCCTATATGTGATTAATGCGCAGGACCTTGGTGAAGAACTGACGGCTGAGGCGAGCTGGGGAAGATGAGGGTAGAATTGAGGTTTAAGATTGAGGCCACCTGCACTGAGGCTTCTATGCCAGACGAAAGGAGCAATTACATAACGAAGGGATGGCGGCTTTTATATGAATGTTGTCGTTGGGAGATCGGAGGGAAGATGGGATGAAACACAGCCCGGCACAAGGCATACTGCGAGGCAAAGGAGGCTAGTTATCGCATGACTTGGAATTGTAAGGTAGCAACAGCTGTATAGTCGCAGAGATGCGATGTGGCGCATTGGACGCCTCCAGCGCCTGCCAACGAAAGAACGGTCTAGTCATCAGAGCGACGAGTTCCCGTCCAGGCGCACCACACAGGCGCACCACGACACCGGCAGTGCACGCTCGTTAACCACCTGCTGGGTTACATTGTTTCTCTTCAATACACTGATCCTCGGGTTTTCGCAATGGTCAAGCCTAGGCACTTGATATCTCTTCGTGGCCGCAGTTGGTTATCTTCTGCCTAGGCCAACACTGAAGGCTCGCCCCGAAGAGGGAGCAGAGGCCCGGCAAGAATAACCTGAAGATTGACCTGAGGCTCTCTGGTGGTAGCCTACAATGCCAACGCAGGCAATGTCGAAGGAGCAAAGGCACAAATGCAACGTCATGCAGCGCCTGGAGACAAGCTCATTCGTGGCCTTCAGTCTCAGAGCAAACCGAATGATAAGGGGAATGAAAGATTGTAGCATTCCGTCAGCCCTCTCGTCTTGGCCACTATTTTCCAGCCGTCCAGCTGTCCAGTCACCATTGATAACCATCTCAGATACAGTTGGCAGTGCGCCATGCGGCTGTGCGGCTGTGCGGCTGGGGTGCAACACATAAAGCACTTCTAGGGCGAACTGCCAAAAGCCTACACTTCTCTCCGATGGTAGAGCACATGGTTCGCCTGTCGTGTGCATGGGAAGGCAGCAGCATGACAGCTTTCCAACTTATATCCACTTCACAAATGACCCATGGGTGGATTGAGCCAAGTGAATGCGGACAGTCTCTATGACTGGTACCAGTGGCAGAGCAGGTGGGTACGCCGAGGGCGTAGGCAACGCTCATAACACACTATCGCTCACCTTTCGGGGCATCTCATGATCACATCGCCATAGCTGTCCGTTGGGGTCAGCCCACCGTTAGATGAACGAATGACCTCATACAGGCAGCCTTCAGATCCGTCACCCCTTTGATGGCTGATCCCTCCCGCAATCTGCTATATAGGCTGCGACAGTGGTAGCAAGCCCTCGTCATGTCCAAGGGCATCATTTGATCAGCAAGCTGTTCTTCGGGGTGTCTGGACACGAATTAGCAAAGTATTGAAGCCTACGCGGCCCTACGCCTAGACTACGGACGCAGTAGTAGGAACGGTAGTAGGAACAATTGCTCCTCTTGACCTAAACAAGTGACGAATGAGGAAAGTTTGATTTACAGAGTAGGTTAGAACTTCGTTTTACGGCCGAAGACGTCATTTATTCACGGCACGTCTCGATAGTATACATATGGCAAACCATGACCATGGGCCTTACGGCAGAAACCACCAAAAGTAAAAGCCATCGACTTCCATGCCTCTTCTCCTGCATCATCGTTGTTTCCGGTGATATCACTATGCGAGATGGTGGTCAACGCCGGGACAAGCATTCCCGATCACTACAGCTGGCAAAGCATATAACCGCACAGAAAGGCTGCCGCTCGATGCATCGTATCCCCTTTGTTATATCGAATACCAGACATAAGTGAGTTGCATTCCAACCTGACTAGTCTCATAAGCTCAACTCTCCTTCGTGCTTCCCATCCTCGAAGCGGTCATATTCAATTGCTTCCAAGTGTACTCTTCAGGTTGTCCCAGAATCTTGCGCATGCTATGTTGTCACTGCTGTCGCCCCCAGAGATACGTTGGAAATAGTTGATTATGGCAGACTCATCTCGCTACATGATGTCGGAGCGTAGGTATGCCTCTGTCTTCCTGCGTATACAAAGCAGCCCATGACCAAGCGTGTCTATGACCTGGCCTGACGATCCAGGCCTGCCACCGGGCTTTCGGGCGCGGGATCAAGCGTCACCAAAGCAGCCATGGGAGGGAAGACAAGAGTCGATTATAACCTACTAGAAACACATCGAAGTACAACTGCGGACCTTGTTTAGGTGGCAACTTTGTCAATGATGTCGGCAGGCACGGCGTAGAATGCGATGGCGATGATAACGTAGAGACCGAGAAGCATGGCGCCTTCGAGATAGTTGGACTGGCCATCCTGGAGGGTTTAAGTGACAACCAGGACGGAAACGGCAAACGCGACGGTTTCAACTGAAGACAAGGTTGGTATAAATCAGCGTACCCCAGTAGACCAAACCCCGACTTACACGTTTGGAAATGGAGAGTCATACCTTGTCCGATGATCCAGCCGACAATGACAAGAAAAGGAGTCATGAACAGGGCAATCTGGATGCTGGAGCCGATGGCGACGCCCATGGCAAGGTCCATCTTGTTGCGCAGGGCAACTACAACAGCGGTGACGTGCTCAGCCGCATTGCCGACAATGGGAATGAGAATCAGTCCGATGAAGGTTTTACTGACATGTATGGTCTCGACAATATCCTCGATACTACCAACGAGATATTCGGCGCAGATGGCGACCAGAACAGTAGCGACAACAAGGACGACACCGGCGGCGACAGGGCCCAGGGTTGGCTGCTCGGCTTCGTGTTCTGCACCGCCGTTGTTTTGGCTCTCAGGCTCGAAGAGGTTGCTGTGGGTTCGAAGTTGGAAAACGAGGTATAGGACGTAGAGCAGCAGCAGAATGATGGCGGTACCACGCGACAGAACAAGCACACTGCTGGTCTTCTTGTCGTTGTCAGACCTAGATTGGCCAAGGACAGCGTAGAGCTGCTAGCACGTTAGCGCATCGGTTCACGATGAAGGTCTAACAGTATCAACTTACAGCAGCAGGGAGAACTAGGGACGCAGAAGACAGAGTCATCAAGGAACAAGTGGTTTGTGCTGTACCAAAGAGAATCTCTGCTCGGTTCCCTGGCCATTGCGTCCGCGATGAACCAAGCCTCCGAGAAAGAAGCACATTCCCATGACAAGCAGGAGATTGGATAGAATAGAACCCAGCATAGAAGACTGCATGACTCCGATCTGACCGTCCCTGAGCGCGATAACACTGACCTGGGCATGGTTAGCATCGACGCTGAAAAGAAGAGACAAGATTGATCACATACAATCAGCTCGACGGCATTACCAAATGTTGCGTTCATCAATCCACCCAGCGTCTCACCAAGCTTAATGGCAAGCTCCTCGGTCGCAAACGACAAAACAGCGGCGAGAGGGATAATGGCCAAGAAGTTGATGGTGAAAACAGCAGTAGAGCTCCATCCGAGATGGCCGGCGATGATGCCGATGGGCACCATGATGAGAAGGAAGTTCACATAGTCTATGTAGCTGTTGGCATCACCGTCATGTTGTGGATCGAGAGGACGAGGATGGGGATAGGCCTACTGCTCAAGACCGTCACCTTGATGACGTGGAGGACATAGGCGAGGCTCCGAACAACGCGGTTCTCGCTGTCTATGCCGGGCGTGTACTTGGTGTTGAAAAATAAGCCAAAGAAGCCAAAGAAGCCAAAGAAGCCGCTCGACCGGTGGTGATCGTTGCCGTCATCGTGCCCCGACGGGGCCGGCCCGCCATTGATCAAGGGAGTGCGCTCACTGGCGTCGCTGGAAGATTTGTTACCCATTAGGCGTCTGATTTTTCGAGCAAACCGTAGGGGAGCTGTGGTCGTAGTAGTAAGTTGGTTAGCATCGTAGCCAGCGTCAACCTTGAACAGAGCGCATGACGATCAGTTCGCGATGCGAAACACGAAGGGCAGGGAAACGACAAGACAGGTGCTCACAGATACAGAACCGACACTGCCAATTGAGCTGGTCTTACTGGCAGTCCAGAAAGGGAGTAGAATCCAACAGGTCCAACAGTCACGTTGCCCTATGCGCACCGAAATCGTACAGAGACGTCGCCGAGTAGAGAAGACAACAAATGAGGCCAATGGAGGATCTCTGAGTAATTGTAGGATGACAGAAAGGGAGTTATGTTTCCAATGAAAATGGTTGGCAAGGGGGACCAACAGCGCCCTACGCACAGGACAAGTCATCAGAGTGGACTAGCGTGTTGCAGGGTTCCAAGCCACCACCAATGTCTGCTCCAGGTGTTGCGCAGGTTTGGTGGGTGAATTACTTCACATAACAGCACGATTTAGACATACATAGTAGATATTTGACAGGGGCGACCAGAGAGCTGTCGAGGCAACAGTCAGGCTCACCATAGGTTATGGCCTCTTGGCCTCCACATCCGCTTGGACGGCGGGGGCAACCGGTCGAAGTAGAGAGGAAAGGCGCCTCACAGAGACCGAGGGACAGGCTCGATCACTGTCTCGATGCCAGTGTGATCGCTCATGAACCGATGCCACAGATTGACATTTGTCCAACTGCTGGAGGCTTGTCCAACTGCTGGAGGCTTGCCCAATTAACTGGAGTCTTACCACATTCAATGAGATAGCGGAACCGGTTGTGAGTCTCTTGAGTCTAGCTCACGTCGCAACCGTTGAAGAAACAAAATGCGACCCGAGCAGGCGCCCACTACAACGTGAACATGCGTAGTGACGATGACCATCCAGCCATTCAGCTTGCCAGGCACCGGGGTCATCGCAACAGAGATCAGAAAAGTATGACCTTGGACACCCATGCCTTCCGCATGTTCGTCATCGTGTCCGGTAATGACAATGTCCGAGATGATGATCAGCGTCGAGACAAGCGTTCCCTTACCGCTGCGGCTGGCAAATGCATAGCTTCACATAAAGGTTGCCACCCTCAGGTTGACAGGGAGAGTGCCACGGAACTGCGATGGAGACATCCGAGTGGTCGACTGGGAGCAGGTGTGTCGTATCGAAACCAAGGGACATGGCTAATTTCTTTCTTTTCCTTCTCTCTTGTTCTCTCTTCTCTCGGTAGTCCTATGCAACGCAGCTATGGGGGTGGCGAAGGGGGAAGGGGAGCTGAGGCTGGCTGCAGAAGGCCTACCATGCTGAGGAAAATCAAAAGGAGACCGGTCAAAAGCAGACGCTGTTGGCTCAGCGGCCCTCAAGAAGTGTGTGCAACCTTGCTTGGCGGGTTAAAAAAAAAAGAAAAAAAAAAAAAAGAAGAAGAATGAATGAAAGAAAGAATATAGGAGATATCTCAAAATACAAGTAACTACAATACCGCCTTTTAAGCATTTCATGTAGCAAAGTTTTCGCTTCCCAACCGTCAACGCAGATGTTCTCATCGTAGGCTTGATGTGTGTCTGGTCCGGCTGCGAAAATCAGCGGGGAAGCAAGGCACAAAAGGACAAGGGCTGTGGGAGATTAAACCGTTCTAACCAGAGTGGGCAAATCGCCACACACACCCAGACCGATCAAGCCTCCTCCTTGTCTTTCTTCGACCACCCATGTCAACAAACCAACTGTCTGTGGACCTGCAGGTCTAATTAGTGCCTCCAGGGCCTGCAGGTGAGGTGAACGGTGGGGGGATGCAGGCAGACGAGGCGACTAGATCGTGGGAGCCGAGACCGTGCCACGGCCGGGGCCCTTGTTGATGATGCAGATGCGCCCATGTCACACACGACGATTCTCAATGGCACACTGACACCTTATGATTCATTCCCCACACCCACCACTACCATCCCCTGCCTGTCCCTGTCGTCCACTCGTTTTGAGATGTGATTCCGTTTTCGGCCATGGGCCACGATTCTGCGCGCTTAGCCGCTTTCCCATTTCATCAGCCACGTTTCCATGCTCAGCCACTGCTTGATGTATTTTCCATATGCTCAGCCACTACTTAGGAGCAATTTGAAAGTTGTAGGGTAGCTGCACTAAAGGGGAACTCATTATTTGACCGCTAAGTATGCCACGAATAACTTCAATTTCATTCGCTATTAGAAATTAATTCTGTTGCGCTCAGAATCATGATTAACCCGATCCCTAGTAACCGTCTATGTGTAGAGCCTAGGCCGCATTTTAGCTCCTGGTTCGCATTTTCGCTACCTGCTATGACCCCGTAGGTCTGCGTGTGCCCTCCACACAGAACTTGATCTACGGGTAAGTGTCTAGATGCCGGAGTTACACATCTACGACTCTGAAAACGGAAAGACTACTTGGCGGTGAACAAGTGAAATCCAGGTGTTTCGTAGTGTATGCGAGAAAATCCAATCAACAGATACAGTAACAGACATAGAGACAGATACAGATTCTCACTTTGCCAACGGCCCCTGACGTTTGCGGCGTCACGCTGCTGGTAGTTTAGAGCCATACTCTTCTACCTTAACAATGAGGCGCGACATAAAGTCGTGTCGCCCAAAAGCCAGTGCATACCCAAAGTCGAGCTATCATTTGACCACGAGCTGTGACTCGAACCTGTACTCCCATAGGGCTTCGCAGGATCAATCTCTGACATGTTTTGCCCTCTCGGTATAATAGCGCGGAGAGCGACTGAGCACAATCACATTCGGCGATTTCATGGAGCAAACTTCGATCCGCCCACCCTCACATCCATCTTGCTTTAAGACGTTGGCCTCTAGTTTGACGCGCACCCGGAAATGCTTGCGGTTCCTGAAATTCGCGCTATTGTTTGCAGTGGCCTTGTTAAACTGCAGACGATCGTACGCAAATACTGGCTGGGCGTTGTGATTATGGAGTACCCACTCAGCCTTCGTAATAGGGCCTTTCTCTCGTTTGGCTGTATACTGTTTCACTTCATAATCTTGGTTCGTCGTTGGATCCACAGCATCCACACTTATGAATAGGGCAGAAACCTGAAGCGTTTCCCAGAGTCCGAGATATAGATCATTCGTCGACTAAGTTCACATCTATCGATGTGAACCCGGATTGCGAAGTAGTTTTTCTTCATTGTATACCATCCTTTTTTTCGTCGTGCTTGAATCCTTTTATTATGTTGCCATTCATGCCAATGTTGACTTTGGTATATGGACTGTCGACATATTGTAAACTTGTCAACTGTTTGATTATGGGCTCAAATGCCATATTCGTCTTAGAGGGTATAAGAGGCTGATCGCTCACAGTTGAACTGGACAAGGGCAGCCCGGGCGGTGGTTGGAACGAGCGCGACAGATCCTGATCGCAGCTTGAAACCGCAGTATATTCAGGGTAACCACCAAGCGCAATTTCATCAGAGCTACCCCACATGTCTAGGGGTTACCAACACCAGTACTGCTGGAGACGTTCTCAGGGCTACTTGTGGGTGGGACCGAGGCAGATCGTGGCTGAGAGAGGTTGACGTTGGGAGGTGGTTTTGGAAACTCGCCTTGAGCATCCAGTAGTCGGGATTGGGGATGAATGACGCATTCGCGCAGCGCATAGTTCTCTGACTGCAGTGTCTTAAAGGACTGTTCCATCTCCATGAAGCCACGGACTTGCTGCTCAAGCTTCTTGGTGTAGCCCTCCTTACGCTGGCGGAATGCTCTCTGATCCTACGCGTTAGCAATGCTCATCACGATTCGTTGGCTAACCCACCACTCACCTGGCCAGCTGGGTTCTGCGGTGCGCGCTTTGCTTTTCGTTCATCATTGGTGATATCCACCATGGGTGAAGTAGCCGAAGGAGCTGGGGCTATGTTCGGGGTTGACGGGCCTGCAATCGGCATCATTTTGGCGAGAAGAGCAGGGTTGGGGCCAGGACGAGCGCGAAGATCAGCCCGTGTTTGCCTTCTAGTGCGCGTTGGAACGTATTGTGAAGTGATGGAAATGTGGTCGTGGCCATTTGAGGCTAAAGGTGCCGACGGAGGAGGATGAGAAGGTTACGTAGGTGTGCCGGCCGAGTCGCGTGAGCTCGAAGCAACTGAAGCCGACGACGAATCGACGTCGTGGTCTTTGAGCAGCTCAAGCTGGGCGCGCGATTGCTGGTCTAAGAGGAAGGCGACGAGATCATGTCAGCGAGGTGCGCGAGGCTCGTGTACTTGGCAGCAGCGTACAGATCCTGGGCAAACAGACAAAGACAACGAGCGTGCAATGCGAAAAAAGACGCGAGCGATAGAGTATGGCCAACAACAGAAGCTCGAGAGGAACCGGCTGTATGTGATGATGTTATGTTTGAGGGCAGAGCTGCGCCGAGTAAGATGGACGACACGCTCAAGAGGAGGGGCAAGGCGGACTAGGTGTGTGTGTCTGTGTGTCGTGGGAACATGGCGTGCCGGTATCAGTTGGAAGACCCGAAACTTCGCGGCATGGAGAGGCAATCTCAGTTCGGATTGCCAGCGGGTGGCTCCATATGATTGATGTTGGAAAAGGCATCACGACGTCGATCCCCAATCGTGGTCCTCTCCGGTTTCGCCGTTATCTGTAGCCTAGCGTAGCGAAGGCGGCTCTGGTCACGCTCTGTCGTTGTCGAACGGGCCATGCCGTCTTCGTCGCGTAGGCTCCCGACACTCTCTTTACTTTTTGTTTCATTTTCTTATCATTTTCTTCTATTTTCATTTCTTTTGTCCTGTCCCTCCCCTTCCCCACCCCGGTTTAAGGCGCGGTTGCCTTACTTGAGCCTCATCGAGGTGCCCGCGAACCACATGCCGCATCCAACCAGCGATCTTAGCTGTTGTTAATATAGGGGTGGAGGATTTTAGGCCGAATCTACTCCGCATGCCGAGCGGCAAACGAGTGCCAAGCACATACCGCTCATGCTCCTATTTGATGTTGGGCTTCCTCTTGTGTCGTTGCGGCCGTCGCTTCATGACAAATTCTTGGTCAAGCCCTTGCACAACATGGGATTCCCTGTTCCTCTACGCGCATCACTCTTTCCCTGCTTGATTCGGCATTCACGTTTGGCGCGCATGGTATGGGCTGGGGATGGTTGTAGTAGTCATATCTGCCCGCATTGTTGTGACCACACCCCATCCATGCATCAGTGCAATGAAAGGCTCGCACGTACGATGCATGCTTGGCTGATTCGGTGCATGACTTTCTTGCCACACAAACATGAGGCTGGCGACTGAGGTCTGCCTCGAGAGGCCTGCGTCGTGAGATCCTGGTTCAGTTCCCCAAGTTCGTTACTTCGTGCAGTGGCATGGTGAAACACAGTCACGATACGATTACAGTGACCAGCTATTTCTTGCGCAGCGTTGCCTGGTGGCTCGGCCTTTCAACAGGTTGTTTTTTCTCATGTTGCTCAACGCCAAGGTTGGAGGGACTCAAAGCAAGGACTTCAACCCAAGCCCCTTCTTTTCATGGATCATGAGATGAAGTGCCTGGGATTGATTCTTGAAGGTCCACGAGCCGGCTGACGCGGTGGCGAGATTGGGAGTCGTCCGGATTTTCCTCTTTAAGGAGAAAAAGAAAGTATCAACCCTCAAAGTGAGTCACTGCCACTTCAATCAATACATTACAAGATGGCTCACTTGTTTCACAGGAGGAGGTTCGTGTCAACAACGCGGTTGGCTTATTTCTGCCTGCCGTGAAGTTTACTTCCGAGCTAGGAAGCCACTGTGTGTTAGCTTATTCGCAATCCGGCTTCTCCCTCCATAGCTGCTCAGCTACGCTGTAAGCGGCGCTGTCAGCGAGCAACGACAAAGGTGCCTATCTCCTTGACCACGGCTCAATGGGTGCACGTAAGAAGAGTAGAGGCACAAAGGAGGGGCTTTACACACTTGCCTGGTCATGAGCTTGCTGAATCAATCTGTGGTCACTACGGTGGAGAACGGGTCAAGGACGGGGTAAATCGGCGGGCTGCCAGATGCTCCACCACCTTTGAGGCTCTGCTGCAGATCAATCACTAGTCGAAGCGATTTACAGAGTCCATAAGCCAGGGGGCGACGGGGCAGACGGAACGGTTACCGCATGGCGTAGCATTAGTACGGGATGTAGTGTTCACTGTAAAACAATAAAACAAATTCAAATTCCGAGCCATGACTATAGGACCTGGAAGCAAAATCCAGATGTCGATTGTGTACATAAGGAAGAAAACAGAAACGAACAGAAGGGTATAAAGTCTATCGGAGTTGGGCACCTCTGGAAAGGAGAAATGTGGCGAGATAGCCGAGGATACGTGCCAACGGCTACTCTGCCAGAAGAAAGCTGTCCCGGGGTTGACAGCGAGTTTTAGATCATCTGAGCTGTCGGCGCACCGAGGGTATGCGGGCTAATGCCATGCCGCAGGGCGTCCTGCAGTTCTGCGATTTGTGCCATCATGGCGAGCGAGTGCTGGGACTGCTGCTGCATTTCTGCGCGCAGCTTCTCGTTCTCCTCGCGCACACGCTTAATCTCGTCGCGCAGCTCCGTAAGCTCGCCCAACGCCTGGACCGTGCTCGATCGGCGCTTGCGCTTCATGCCGGACTTCTCGCTCTCGTCGTCGTCGGGCGAGTTCATGTCGACGGGCGGGCTGATCGCATCGGTGTTCGTGTGTATGCGGCGGAGATGCTCGTTCAGGTTCTCCTGGCGAGAGAAGCCCTTGCCGGTGTGGCGTTTGCAGCTGGGATGCGGGCAGTTGACTGTCTTCTTCAGGCCGCCGTGCATCCCGTGCACCTCTCGCTCGTGTCGCTGCAAACCGCTGAAATTTGTAAAGCCTAGTAGGTTCTCGCAGCCAACCGCAGGACAGCGGTAGAGTCTCTCGTGCTTGCCCATGTGTTTGCTAGAAAAGATCGACGTTAGTTACTTTTTGTCCTAGAGAATCCAGGGTGTTTAACTTACTTCCAATCGCACTTGCGCGTAAACGCCCGAATATCCTCTTTGCAGTCCTCCAGCGGGCAGTGGAACCGTCCATCTGGCTGCTTGACTACATCGCGAGCCGGCTTTGAGATGTGTTTCGAGCGTGGCGACGGAGGACAGCCGATACCGGGCGAGGGCTCCTTATGCTCGTCCTCGGGCAACGAGTCGGACAGCTGGGGCGTTTGCAGCGGCGCCTGGGTAGGAGAAGGGGACTCGGCGGTGTACTGACTGGGCTGTTCGGCGACATCGGTGTTGGAGAAGCGCTGGTCGGCGGTGTGATCGTGCTCGTCGCCGATGGGAGGATATGCGCTCTCGTGTATAAAGTTGCGAGGCTCGTATGCGACACTCATCGTGAACTAGAACGGGGAGGGTTTTGGTAGGGGTGTTGATGAAGGAAGAGGGCACGTTGAGGGTCGTGAAAGGCGTCAATATTGTCAGTATGCATCAGGAACGATAGAAGGTTGTCTTTGAGGGCTGCCTAGAGAGGCAGATATATAGAAAGACATGATGTGTAAAGGCCCCATTTGAGGCTCGGAGGCAGAGGTTGAATGGCTTGAAGATGTAACATGTAAGCGGAAGCGAGGCGGGTGAGGCATCCTGGTGACCGTGTTTGCCTTAAGGCGGTTGACACCGGCCATGCTGGTTTCGGTAAGGCTTCCGGCCGGTCGAAGACATTCGGCACCACTTTGGCCGCCGCACGTTTGAACTACAACTGGGCCTTGGACCATGGCAACAGGCAGCAACTACACGACATCATAAACGCCATATTTCATTGAGCCAGCATGTTCAACGATTTAACAGTGTGATGTTCCGAAAACTGTCCTCGTTATGCATGTTGATGGTCTCAAATAAGCATTCAGACGTTCTTCCTTTGTCGCAACCCCAGAACGCCCTAGAGGACTGGGATGGAGATGGAGAAATGGCCATCACCTGACGCCAGCCAGCTTCATTTTCTGTGCCTCGTCAGGCTCTTGACGCAAGGCTCGTCCCCTACAATGTGTGGAGAAAATCCTCGTGCCTGACGTTGCCGCCCACAGGGCAAGGCGAGGCTGTGTGACCCTCCCTCTCTAGCCTGACTTGGCGCGGCTGTGTGCAGGCGGCAACCTACGACATCTTGTCAAATTGCCCCCAAATATCCGTCAGTTGTCTCTTCCTCATGCACCATAGACACCGCAGCCACCATCCTCGGTTCGCCTTAGACAACACTGCCTAGTATGATTCGGTCTCAACATTTAGCATCGCGAGAAATCGGTCCTCATGCTGTATTTCGGTCGGCGCCCCAATTTTACTTCCTCCCGACCATCCCCTCCATGTCCTGTTCCAACTTGTTACGCTTGTTGTTCTCGTTTTCTCCTCTCTCTTGTCTGCCCAGCGGCCCCGGCCGTCACAGACAACCTTCTTTACCGACTGCACCTCTACCCCGTTGGCGTCACCTCCGAGGACCTGGTTCTACCTGGGATGGCCAAAACATATCTCGTGGATTCGAGCAGCGTTTCTAATAAAACTTCAATTCCCGGAGCCAGGGCTAGGTGCGTATCTAGTTAAATCGGGCCCTACAAAACCCTCTCTCTGGGAACCACTGAGAACCACCAAAGAGCGTGGTACTCAAGCTTAGCTTTGATAATGTCAACTGTACTGACATGCTCTTCTCACTCACCCGCGACCTTGCCGGCGTTATGGCAGACCAGCTTCACTCTTGGAGCTACCGAGGCGGTGCTCGTTCTATCCGCCCCGGCCTGCTACGAGACCCAGACAATTTTCATCAGTGTATCAGACGGCGGCAACCTCCTTTCTGACTAAGGCCGGCGACAGCGGACTCGGTTGATTGGCAACGAAATCGTCATCACTCGAGTCCACGTTATCCTCCGATGGGCCACCGCCAAGCTCAACACTTGATCACTTCGACTTGATCGTTCATCCTGGGGTGGCGGTAGCTCGACTAGGGTATTCAACGTCATCTCGACTGTCCGATCTTTGATGCCGCTTGCATGAGATTCCCTGTATTGCTTCGAGATCCCCAGGCCACTTGCTGCATTGCTCTTGCCGGAAGAACAACCGTCAAGATGAAGAAGCAAATCTATAGTACTATCGTTCTCACGACCTCAAGGTGTATTAATGAGACTAATAATTTTGGTATTATGAAAGAGCTTGTAGTATATTTTCACTGGACAATGCATATATATGGGTCATGGCCACCTTTTCACCTGTTGCCACTGACGCACCCTCCGTCATTACTCAATTTGACTTCTTTCCTAAAACTTCAGCACCATCCCGAAGCAAACTTACAAGATCCAGGAGACGTGGCTGCAGGTTCACATTGCAGGTTCACATTGCAGACATCATTGCAATGGACATTGTTTTGTTGTATGCAGTACAGCTTGATCCGAACAAGCTCCCAGCAACGCTATGTTCTTCGCTCTCGTTCGTTGGGGTCCGGTCTTTGATGTATCCCCGTCTTCGATCTCGTCGTGGCATGGTTAGTGTGTTGTGTGGACATATGAAGGTGGCAACACTCAGGAGGCCGATGATGTGCCACGCCTACAAGCCGCAAGACCCAGTGCACAACGAACGAGCTGACGAATGGTCGACTCAAGCCGGGATATTCCCTGGATTGAAGGCGTCAAGCCCGTGTATCAGTATGCAAGGACAGCCTTCTCCAGGGCGAGAATTGTTTCACAAATCGGTTCCTTGTCATGTACGCTCACCTATCCTCACCATAGCACCACCGATATGTCCGATTTCACCTCGACCACCGGCGATGCCCAATCTGCGTCGTCTGCGAAGCACCCGTTGCCCATGATGCCTTCCTGTCTCGCCTTACAGCAAGGCGGCACCAAGTCCTGAGGCGCCTGCGACGCCACCCACCCAAGCTATGAAGGGCCCCATTCCCTACCCAAGCGAAGATGCTGCTGCCATAAGCCCGCCGCACCCTCCGCTGTTTGCCTCGACCTGGCCTTCCGCTCTTAGGTCATGAAGCATTACACTGCCAATCGCAAGGACTGGCAGCAGCCCTATATGACCCTCAGGTCGTGTTAGCGCCCCCGAACCTTCTCGTCGGTCTGTCGCGCCAAACCAAGAGGACAAGGATTTCAACGCCTTGCCCGACTATCGCCCGCCTTCCAACTCTCTGCCTAGCAGACCTAACAGCCTCAATGTGGACTGCAAGGGTCAGTCAATTGACCTCGGCGACCACCCACACGCTCACCTGCTTTACCCGGACGAGGTGACGTTGACTGGCAACCTACCTCACCAACAAGCGCCGCATTTTTGAGTGTCGCCTGCAGTGACTGCGCACAGGCAAGGCGTTCCGTAAGACCGATGCCCATCAGGCCTGCAAGATTGACGTCAACAAGGCATCCAAACTGTGGACTGCATTCAACAAGGTGGGCTGGCTTGACGCCGCCTGGACCGGTCTCACCGGTCCCCTTGGCTTCTAGAATGGCGCACTCGCTTTGCCCCCGTGGAATCCAGTCCAGGTCCTCGCGAAGTAGCACAGGCAACAGCAGCTTGTCGAGCCATCGGTGATAGGAAGACCATATCATGTGCTTACCGTCTCGTCAGTCCATCGAGTAGTTTTGGATTTCAGTTTCGTACAGTATAGTACAGTGCAGAACCTGCAATATGCCTAGCAAACACCCTGGGAGAAAGTCCGCTATTTGTTTCCCGGTATGACTTTTATGCTCCCTCAGCTTGCACCGTAGCTGATCATCCTTTAGCATAAACTTGAGCTTCGGCCCTCGCGGTCGAGGTGCTGGAGAAGGCATCCTAGCCTGCCTGGCCACGCTGAGAGCCCCTACACATGCCTCATCATGCCGCAAGTGTTTAGAAGATGGCCCAGATTTAAGAAGATGATGGTGATGATGTGTCGGGAGCTGACCTGAAGCGATGTCTGCAGCAGCGCTGTGCGTGCGTGAATATCGCTGTCAAAGGAATTGGTTATAGGCTTTCAATATCAGAGTGATCTAGCCGGGACATGCCAGCCATGGAAAGATCAAGATCGTGAAGGCGCTGCTGCTCCAGAATGCGGCGTGCGTGGAGTATGTCCAGGTGTGGGCATTGTCTGGTAGATTGGCGACACGACCGAACCTGGGTGCCCGAACGGCGGTGATCCCATTCGTCTTATACTAACGACCGAGGGGAAGAGCGCTATTGAGGTGTTAATCTCCCTCAACCGTCGCCATTTCTTGCTGATAGGGCCCACCAGAGATGGGACCAAATCCATGTCTGGACCACACCCGTGTCTGGGCTTGGCCACACCTCCCCTCCCCGAGCGGGTTCCAAGCTAGCACCGAGCTTAGAACACAAGGCGAAACGGTCAGAAGAAGCGATCCACCAATCCCCATAAAAGTTGTGGTCTAAACAGTATAAGACAAGTCTAAATCTGTCAACTGGATACTTCTGCCCTCCATATGACACTGCCTTCCAGCTAATTTGCTGCCTTGCGGTAACCCCAAGCTGGTCCGCTACATTCTGACGGTGATGCTTCCGGCAGTCATCTTTCAAGGGAAGGGTTTCGCACAATTTGGGATACTCATTGGAGTGGGCACCCGTACACGGTAACATAGCTGCTCATGGGCAGAAGGGAATCGTCGCTGGGTAAAGCGGGCGCAACAGCAATGATACATGGTTTTCAGTCAGTAACTAACTTCAAGTCTGGAAAACAGGCTCAGAAGAGGATGTTGAGCTGGGTGATTTGAATTAAAGAGAGTGTGTGAGAGTAAGAGAGAACTGCGCTGGAGAGAACCTGCGCGTCTGAAGCCGAACTTCTGGTCGGATCGAAGCAGTCGATAACAGGGTCAAGTGGCGACATGAGGTTCCTGACATTGAGCTGCTTGTTGTCCTTGGCATTTGCGAGAGCCATTGCGATTGAGTTCAACAATACAGGTCAAAGGCAGTTGTAATTGAGAGGCAGTGAGATGGGGAAAATAGCAATGATGGAGAAGATTGAGGGACTCATGCCTAGGCTGCGTTTGTAGTTGGAGAGCCTCGTGGATTATGGTCTTACTTGATGATTCGAAGCAGAGATCCTGAGGATTGACGTTGTGCAACTGGGCTAGGATACATTGACACTACCACAGCTCCTCGAGGTAACAACGATATCATCAAGCTACTGGAAATCTGGAAAGCCCCTTCTTCTAGTCCTTATTCTCGGCCGTTGGTGGCCATTGAATGTCAATAGACTAATTCATCGTGTGACGTAAGCCGCTTGTGAGAATTAGAAGGCAACGGTCACGTTCTTGAACGTTGCTGAGTTCTGCTAGGGTCGAGTAACACTTTCTGCTGCAACTAGATGAGTAGTTAACGACAGCCCCGGATTGCTCTCACAAGGACAGGTTTGTTCAGAAAATCCCAGCCCTCGATGAAACCATCCAGCCGCAATGCCTGCCGCAACTTGAAGATGTTCAAGCCATGCCATGCCCGTCAAGACGCCGAACTTGCCGCAGGAAAAAGGACAGCGTCGACTGCAAATGTTTCGTCTAGCAATTAATTCGGGCTGCTAAACTGTTTCATTACTTGCAGCTCGAGGACGATTTCCTGGCCTCACAGTTCTTGTTACATCAGATTGAGTTGCTTACGCTGTAATACATAGTTAGAAGAACCCGACCTCAACGCCGACGCAACTTAAAGCTGGGTGTAGGTATCATTTTGATAGATATGTTCCGTAGAAGAATATGCTACAACGAAAGATAAATTCCGCACTCATCAGACAAACCATCTGTCGGAACTAAGGTTGAGTTATGGTAGGCATGATGAACACAAGGTCCCCACTAACCCTGTCCTCAGGTGCTGCTTTGTTTCAGGGCCCAGGTGACGGCTTGAACAATCTCATGGCATCACCTGAATGGTTGTAGAAATTTGAGATGTTTCTTCGGTTCTGTCACGTCCAGCAATGGCTGGTGCTCTTCAGATCAGTTCTAATCCCAAAATCCCCAAGACTCTCTTTCAGACCAACCAAGTGAGTTTTCGTTCTTCTGCGACCCTAACGGACAAGATTCGGTGTGCATGGCCCAGTATGCACACCCCGGTCCGTTGGTCAGGGGCAATATGATGCGTGGCGTGTGCCTGCGCAGATCCCTCAGCAGGACTCACCAGTTATTCACGCAAGGGCGCAGTCCATGACAGCCACGGACGGTGTGGCTTTGGAGGGTTCAAAAGCAAATTCTTAGTGATGCGCTTGGTTACTGGTTACTGGTCAAGTTAAAGTAGGCTCTGTTTCATCTAGCAGTGTGGGTTATCGGTAATCAGGGAACAAACGCTGCGGTCCTGCAGATGAACAGGTTGTCGCACGACATGGAAGGTGCGTTGTTGGGCAGCTGCCGAGGTGGAGAGATAACTCAATTACCAGCCTACATCCCCTCGCAAGGTCTTCTAAACCAGAAATGTTGATTTGCCGGCAGGCAACAGCGTTGGCAAAGAGCCTCCATGCGGGAATCTATTCGCTTGGAGGGTGTGGTTGCTTTCCGTTAAGAGTAGTAGATCTGCTCTTCCATTTCGCCCACGTCAACAGGGAAAATACTACCGGTGGTAGCCGGGCCATTTCACTTCTGGGAGCCCGTCCTACGAAGTATCATATCATACCTGCTGAATGAAAACCGTGGCTTTGTTTCTCATGATAGTGCACAAAGTAACAACCCCTCACCCCCGGTCCGGAACAGAGAGAGCCAGGTTGTAGTGTTGTGGAATGCTCACCAAAAAGACTTACTGGCTTATGGGAAAGTTCATATCACTGGAAACACGACCAGGATATACTTGCCGCTAGTTACCGCAGGTTGCCAGCCATTGAGTGAGGCTCAAATGAGACAACCGTGCTTGAATCTGGACAGTAAACACCATGTCAGGGCCACCCTCCTGGAATCATGCTCTGCAGCACAGAATTGCGATTTCAAGTGGGCTTCCCTCAATCACCGCTCACGCTTAAGATCAGGCGAAACCGGAAAGCGCGAAGACCAGAGAGTGCCTGAGCGAAACTGGTCCGTGCAACCCGATCATCATTTGAGGAAAAGGTGGTGATGTTCAGCAACATCACTCTGGTAATTTTCGGCAGGCTCTATCATGCGTTGGCCCCAATCGGTATTCTCCACGATTGGCATGAGTGTGTCATGGATGTCTCCAAGGGGTGGGTGGCATCAGCCGTTGGCTAGAAGGCCTAGACAGAACCTCTATCCGAGTATTATCGCTGTATACTCACTGCTCGCTCATTTGATTCTCGTTTTACTCTGTGCCTGGCCCTGTTGTCTCTTCACATCTCACCACATGCAAAAGAACGTATGTGGTCAATGAATACGTCAATGGGGCCGATGATACAGGAGGCACTCATTCAAGTCGGTATCGTGAGTTGTGGAAATCGAAAGAAGAATGCGATATACTATATTGTTGCGGTAAACTAACGACTCTCCTCCATCATTATCCATCCACCAGATCACGTTTTTAGCCTACGGAAAGACCAACTTAGATAGCTGCGGACTGCAATATGGCAGGGCGGTTGCATGTCCGCACTCCGCCCCCAAGCATACAGTTCAGTGCAGCAGCTACAGGCTCCCAGGCTGTGGCATATCGACTACCTTGAGTGGAAATTTCTCGCCATATGTCCTCATCCACACGGCTGCCCGTTGGCTGTCGCCGTCGTACAGGCTTGACAGAGGCTTTTATTTGAGTCTACCAGGTGGGGGCAGTTATGAGTGAACGCGTGCTCGCACCGCTTATTCGCAAACTGCTGCGGGCCTGATCCCCGTGGCTCGGCTTGACTTTCGGTCCATGCCATTGCCACCAGTCGGAATGGAGAGGCGCTAGGTAGAGGGAACGCCCACCGCTGCCGTGTCTCTATCATCGTGATAGCACTCCGAGAAAGGGACGAGGGACGAGGGGTTGTTGTGGGGAGTTCTGTTTAAGTTATGCGTTTTTGTGGTGATATTCGTAGTAGTTAACAACGAAAGAGAAGGCGAGGTGAGGAAGAGGAATAAAAAAATGACGAGGACAATAGAGTCTGGCACTTTGAGGGATATGGTCTTTTAATGATTTCGAAGTAGTTTCTGAAGACGTTGTGAATCTCTGATATCTTGTTGACTAGAGAGAAAGAGAGGAGGAGCATCGGCCCTTTATATAACCTTGTAATGGTATATGTCGATGATCCCGCTTGGCTTTGCCGACTTGTCTCGCTTACTCGTGCAGTAACGCCGTCGTAAAGCCTCACCGCGGGGAGTGAAATATAGGAACACATCACATCAGTGAGTTCCTAATGCACTAAAGGAATAAAGAGACTGGTCATATATGACAAGCCTAGGTTCCTACCGATGGCTGATTACGAAATATATATGGTGTCAGCATGCCGGCAGGCGGCAGGCTTCGAACTGCTAAGCAGTTTCGGCCCGTCAATGCCGATGAGGCTTTAGACTACACGGCTGAGCTTAGAGTTGACAGAGAATCTTCAATGTATGGATCTATCTTGAGTGTTCTCAGGCTGCTGACCTGAACATACTTGGTACGAAGCAGCCTGTGCTAACTTATTGAACGCCTCGATACGATAAAATATGTACAGTGGCCACCCGCCTTCCAAATCGTCGTACATCGCATACCAGACTACTAATACAAATGAAATGCATCGCAACAAGTGATACGGGAGAATCGGGATGCTTAGGTGCGGCTGCGTTGGCCGCCAGATGTTTGTTTGCGGTCAAGTTTGCGAACAACAGCGCCAAGAACAACCTTGAGGATATCATCGGCAGTCAATGCTTTGGCATTGGGGCCGTCGGCTTCGTCCCATGTGACGGAGTCAACCATATCACGGATGCCTTGGTCGGCCAGATCGTCGTCGAGCTCGCGAAGGGCTTCGCGGGCCTTGCGATCGGTGCCAACCTGGAAAAACTGGATACCGACCTGATGAGGTGGTGCCTCTAAGCGGTCGAGCTTGCGCGCCTGTTGGACAATGATGCTCTCCAGGTCATCGGTGGGGCGGCCATCAGTGATGACGATGATGTTCACAGGCTTGACATTCTCGAGGACACGGGCGCGAGCGAGACTATCGACGTAGGGCTTGAGAATGCTATGCAGACGAGTACCCGTCGGGGTGGTACGGGCAGGTGAAACGGTTTTGAAGATGCCACGGATGGTGTCGGCATTGGTGATGTTGTAGTAGCCACCGTCGGCCCTTTCCTTGCCGCCTTTGTTAGGGGAGCGGTGGTTGAGGAAATACAGATCAACACCATCCTTGTCACGGGCTGTGCAGATGGGAGTGATGGCCTGGAGGGCTTCGTCGACTTCTTTCCAGAGAGCCCCAGCCATGGACCCCGAGTCATCGACGAGGAAGACGGTATCGAACTGGCTCAGGAAGGCATACTTGTCATCATCATTGGTGATGCTGGCTAAACTAGGGGCGGGAGAAGCATTCTGACGGCGTGCTGAGGAGTTGACGGTCAGGCCATCGGTCGGAGAGTACGGAGGTGGACATTCATCCGGAGCTGATGATATTTACGTTAGCTGACGGAACCATGGCATCGACAGGAGAAGCGGCTTACTGTTGAGAAAGGGGTTGGCGCCCATCTGAGGGGTTCCCTGGTGGTGCTCCGGGACTGTCTTTCGGCGGCGCTGACCACGGACTCGTCGGGGAGCGAAGTGTCTTTACTGCTAGACAGCTTGCCTTTGAAGCGATCAAGTAGCGATTTGCCCATGGTGGGGAGAAAGCGAAGGAGGGTAAGAAGTGGGAGGGAATATAGGAAGGGGAGTTAGGCTTTTGTAGCGCTGTTGCTCCAGCTGTGCGAAGCTTCACTGGTGATTGTACGACTACTAGACTGGACTGTGCTGTGATGAATCTATATGTAAGATATGCAACGCGAGGTAAAGTAAGTGTGGTGAGGCCCTTGTCAAACAGTGCAGTGCGCCTTGTTATTTGCCTCGAGCACGAAAACTTCGGAGGGGATGCAGGGTTCAAATTTGATACGGAGCTCGAACAATGCAGGGAGTAAATACGGTGCTGCTGAAGCATTTGGGGAAAAGCAGCAGCAGCACAGCCCTGTGGAGCCCAAGTTCATTAGGTACAGATATGGGGACGCCAGTGGACTGCTCTGCTCTGCTTCTGCTATTGCTCAGTTGCATAATTACGGGCATCGGGCAAAAGAAAACGATGGGAAGCCAACATGAAAGAACCCTCTCAAATCGCAACTGCGGTCAGTCGCATCGGCACCTCGGTTCGAGTGGCATGACCATTAAGATCCGGCTAGCCGTTTCGCTAGATGGCATAAGGCGAGAAGAGGGATCAGCCATGTACCACGAATCACGCAGCCATACCAAAAGCCATACCAAAAGCCATACCAACAAGCGTAATGGCCGTTCTCAGCTCGTCGCATCGCCATGGGTGAGAGGGTGAGAGGGTGATTGCGGCGAGCCAGTTGCCAATGACTCACATCCTTCAGGGAGCGCCCATGCTCTGTCATGGAGATGGAGAAACGGCCACCCTCCCGCCGCTAGCCAGCTTCGTTTTCCATGCCTTGCCAGGCAGCCCTTGAACGCACGCAAGGCTTGGTCGACAGTATACGTTGTGTGGGGAAGATCCGCATGCCTAACGAACGCTCACGTTCGCCCCTCCGCAGCAATTTCTAGTCTGACATGGCCTGGCTCTGTACAGGGCGCAATCAACGACGCCTCTCAAATGCAATCCAAACGATCTGTCAGTTGTTTCCTCATGCATCAGAACCCCACCATCACAGCCAGCGTGCGCAGTTCGCCCTAAAATAACCCAGCCTAGGATGATTCGGCCTCGACAGTTGACATCATGGGGAGCGGAGGAGAGGAGGAAATCAATTGATTCCTCGCGCTGTACACCGAGTAGGTGCCCCAACTATGCTTCCGCCCAATCACCTCTTTCACCTCCTTTTCTTGAGCAGTCTCTCGTAGGAACGCATCCACTCTTTCCTCACACATTCATCCGAATACGCAATGGCTACTTTTCTGCTTTGGCCCCTACACCTCTGACGTCGATCTCCTTGCCTACTACAGAGGTATGGTATTGTTCGTCATTGTTCAGAAGCATAAAGCAACAATTCAGGATATGTGACCCATGGCTCTGATTTGAAGTGTCATTACATACATCTATGCCCTCTATACCCCCAGGAGAATGATATGTCGTGATGTTGTTGTGGTGTTGTTCTTGAAGGCAGGCAGTTCATAAGTGGCGCTTCCATGAAGAGTTGGTATATGCCAAGAGAACACTCCATTTTGCGTGCTACAGACTTGCAGCGACTGGTCTGACAATTCTGGAATGATATAGCATGCAAACTGGCTTAGGCAGCTCGATCGGTATAGCTATACTCCACAAAAGCTATCTTCTTCAAGACGTGCTAGTCTTACAATACATTCTCAGAATCGTGTTAGCAAGTGTCCTTGACTAACGGTGATGGCATCAATAGATTGGACAAGCGGCCCACCCTTTCATCTTCTTTCACTCTTTACGCTTCCATTTCATATCCATAACAGTACACGCTGCAAATAGCATAGCCATGATGCCCTTGGCCCCTCATATGTAATACACCGGATCATGCCCTTCAGTTTCAGGGCCCGAAAGCATTTGTCCGCTTGCCTGTACTGTTTGTGCTCCATGCTGGTTTATACATCCCCAATTTTCATAATGACTTGGTACATTCGGGTGCGGCATGGTTGAGTTCGAGTTATTCAACGGGTTTTACCAGTTCCCTTGCGGCATCATATCGGATGGCATTGTATTTGGGTCAACCAGTACAGTAAAGACTGCACCATTCGCGGATGATATCGGTGGAGGGTAAATAGTCTGAAATCCCGCCGCTCCACGATGCTCGTTGGATCCATGTGTGTCTGTTATATAGGGGTATGATGCTGGTTGCCGATCGATCCTCCACTATACGATGCAGAACGGGCGGGTGGTTGAAACTCTGCCCAGTTAACATCTTCACGAGCTACGCTTTCAGATTGCCCTGGTGCCCAGACTGGTGCTCCAGGTGGTGCCTGAGAGTACCCGGGAAATGTGTGTGCATAGGAGCTCCCATGGAATAATGACTCCAGGAAGAGTCAGGATCGTTTTGGTTGAGCATGCCATTTGCATAAACGTCTGCCGGGACCAATTCCGATACCGGTTGTGTTTCACTGCCGAATGATTGACTCGGTAATGATCCGTTGGGTATATCTTCTTTCTCAATAATTAGCATCACGATTAGATCCAATGGGATTTTATTTGAAGACCCTACCATCTCCTTGTTGCGAGAAGCCCTCATCAGATGATGATTGCATAGCTGGAACTGACATGCTATCCGAAAAGGATGTGGTTCCTGCATACTGTTGGACTCCTGTGTTATCGACTGGTCCATTTCCATCTGTGACTGATGCTGGTGATGATATGGACGTTATTCTGGTCCCAACCGAAGACCTAGATTGGATCTTGGGCCGTGGTTCCGCCGCCGCTTGTTCATCTACTGAACTGAAGTTGCAATCCTTCTTAAGTCGAATACAGTTGGTACATTTAGTCTGTCCATCAGGGAAGTGATGCATCGAATCTTGCGTCTCCGACAATGATCTGGGGCAATCGTCAGCATAGAATAAGCAATTAACAAAGAAAATACGTATGCATACTGCATGCAATCGAAGTCCTGTGGTATCCCAACTTTGTTCTCTTCTTCTCTCCTTGTGCTCCAGAAGCCATCTGTTTCTCCGGAGTAGTATCGTGCCGAATCCCGTTTACAGGCGTCGAGAGTGATCTCCTAGGTGCCAAGTTCGCATTTCTGGGCCCAGCTGGAGGTGCTCTGGGGTGGCCTCTGCCATCCACCGAAATCAACTGCCCCTCTTGCATATTGGACTCGGAGGCGTACGCGTGCTGGGGTAACTCCATGGCTGCTTGACCGGACGATAATAACGGAAACTGGTAAGACATTACGGTGGTCATTGGCGTGGACTTGAGAAGCTGCGCCGTCCCGGGAGTCCAGTGCTCCCAGGGTTCCGGTCTTGAGTTTGAAGGTGGGAAGATGGCGAGGGCCATGAAAGAGGACCCGTCCACTATTCTAAGCTATCCCCGGTGCTTTTAACCTTTCGGTAGCTGAGGTGATGGAGGATGCAAGGCACCAGCAGGCCGATCGAGATGTCGAAACCGAGGGGTCAAGCTACAGAGTATGTCCGCACAAAGAAGCTGTAGTCGAAGACGCCCTGGTAAGTTATGCGTCCAAAACGAATCCGCAGTTCGGATGTTGAATGGCTTGCTTCCAACAAGCAAGATGATGTAGCAAAGTACCCTGAATGAAGAATGTTTGATGTCTTCTGCCTATAGAAAGAAAGTCGCGCTACAGTGACGTAATACGGAGGCGTGATTGCTGAGCTTGGCTCGCTCCGATTTCGTTTGCTAAAGCACCGGAAGAAGACAAGAGGCATCAAAGGTCTCTTACAAGTTTTCGTGAAAGACGCTCTGAATCAGGTGGGTGATGGAAGCATCAAGGGCATAGGATGCTGCCGTCGTATTCTTGAGGTCCACCCCAAAACCAGTACGTTCGTTTGTTGAACGCGAAATATGGGAGGACAAAGCCAGGTAAATGTAGGTCGCTGGCCAAAAACACACCTCGAGGTCTGGCGTCTGCAGGTGATATAGATATAGTGAGGGGCGAACATATGAAGATGTGGGCACTAGGATCGGACCGTAGAACCTTATTGGTGCCGCTCACACAAAAAAATGGTCGTCTCTAAAACTGTTGTTTACCGGCTGGTGCATACCGTGACGCTGCACTGAACCCCTGTCTAGTCTCTCGATCCGGCGGTGCCCTGCAAGGGTTCAACCAACGACAACTGTCAAATCCGTCTCTCCCCATCCCCGAAAATGGTGTCAAAGCGAGGACAAGAGGCGACACGAGGCATATGAGCGTCCAACCCGGAATCGAGCTCATACAAAGGGGACAAATCATCTGGTCGCCACACTGGGAAGCCGGTCCCTCTGACCTGTCGGATGCCCATGCTGCACAGAGTCGCCAAACCATGGAGTCTAGTTTCATGCAGATGCAGGCGCAGGTGAAGGCGCACGCATGACAATGCAAGCCAATGACGAGAATTGGCTACATTGGGACGGCCATCTGAACTTTCGTCGATAAAGACGGTGAGTTGACCTATAGTCAATCGTGACTGAAACTTCGTCAGCCCTTTTTCCCACCAAGAGGCCTGTTCTCATGTATATCCGGCTATGTTAACGATTCCATCAGCCAACAGGGATCGCGGCAAACGCGATAAACGTGGAGTAGATAAGGAGGGGTCGTGTTACCCCTTAGCCGCAACCCATCATTCACGCAGCCATCCAACGAGCCTTGGGAGAGACTCTTGCAAGGTTCTGACCGCACCACCATGCCACTGCCGCCATCCACACCTAACGCTAGTTTCTAATCGCGAATGGACTAAGACCTGTCGTTGTCGCAGCTGGCATTCTAAGCTAGTGTCAGAACGAACCCCTGTCTTTCAGCAAAACGAGTAACGAACGGCTGCGCAGCAGCTAGTTCAGGGTTTTACATGATCGCGCGCATTCGGACGCTCATCTTCCCCAACGAAACTTGAAGCGTTCGCCTTCACACTGCTGCCGATTACATGGCGTCTGTTGTTGGCCGATCCTTTTCGTGTGCCCCAACCTTTCATTGCAGACTGCTGCGAATGAGGGGCTGCAACTTAGGGAGAGCGGAAGATCCCCACTGCAAGTGCAAGTAAATCCCACCCTCCACCCCACCATCTGTCTAACCAGAAGTCCATATCAACCTCTTCGTTTTGTGATGGGTCACACGCATTGTCTATCGCACGATGCTCCAGAAAGGCCGAATTGGAACTGCCTACAAAATTTTCACGTCGCATCGGGCGTAGCCGCGTCTCAACGTCGTCGTGGCTCTTTCCTGGTAGCTCATAGCAGGCCTAGAGGAGCACGTACGGGAAGATTTAGGCTAGAGCGCGAGCCATGAATATAGTTAACATGAAGAGCAATTCTATGGGCTGTAGTTCGTAAGCATAGGAATGGACATGTCAATGAATATTTTTTCGTTAGCAAGCAGAAGAGACTGGCTTGAAAACGAGGAGAGAATAGGATGTCGGATGCAAAATGGGCCTACCTGTAACCCGTCTTTTGAAACATCTTGTACGTTTCCCAAGCAAAGGTGTGATGTGATGGAATGGTTTACAGATTTCTTGGGGGCTGCTGAGCCAACACAGCGTCTGCTCAGCGTCTGCTCTTGCTTCTGACTCTGTGTTTTTTTTTTTTACTCATAGCCGGCCTTCTGCAGCCAGTCCCACCACACTCCCCATGGTTACGCTGCATCAAAGACTTGCGAGAGAAGAGAGAAGAGTGAAGAGTGAAAGATAGTGGTAAGTTAGGCAAGTAATTACATTACGCATTGCCGACCACAGTGGTAGGCAATATTTCTTCCGACGCCTACGGCCATCTCGGACAATGTCAATACCGGAGATCGGGGCAATGCAGCAAGGCAAAGGCCATGGGAGCCAGTGGGCTTGGACTTTTCTGGTCTCTACTGTGAAGATATCGATCCGTGCGGTGCGGTGTGTGGCAAGCTGAATGGCTGAAGGGAGAGGGCTGGAGTCTGCCCCGCTACGGAAGCTCATAGCAAGACGAGACAAGACCCGATGAGGCCCCAGGGAGGCTCACAGCCATCGGCATGAATTTCGTCCACACCAGTCTCAACATTTGGGATCCTGGCCAGTGAAATCTGCGTGCCCCCATAAGGACCTGAAGGCTTGCATAAGTCTAATATGTCGAAAAATGGTAACACGGCGCCTTACTCTCATGATCAAGTCCTTCATCCTATACACCGAAGCACCCTGGCCTCCCAGCCCCAACTTCTGACTTCTTCTACCACTTCGGTGTCTTTCTGGATCTATATACTGTGTGGCAGACCAGGGTGGAGCACACCAGCTTTTTACAAGTGACAGACCTAGAGGCGTCGCCTTGAAATTCGTAGAGCATGGCCTCAATCGGGTATCACGGCACGATTGTCGAGTTATCTAGGGCTCCCGTAGCTTGATTGAGGCCAACCAAACAGACAATCAGGTACTTGTTATTTCCACTACAAGATATAATCATTAGCCTTCAGCCTGAATGTCAACCACTTTCTTCTTGCCTGAAGCTTATTAATGGTGTTGGTCGTGGCAGGTGGCTATTTTCGATGTGGAAGGCAAGGTCCTTTCGCCGGATCGAGAACTCCTGGCCTTCCAGATTCGACACTCTCCCCATTTCGGCCGCGATTCGCCATATCAAATGCGCGCATCCATCAAGGAGCAAGCATACAAAGACAATATAGATATTAAGAAAGCAGTCCTGCCTCGGCGTACTACCAAACTTTTGTTTTCTTTTATTGTGATTGCTGTCCGCTACAAGATCTGGTGTAAATGCAATGCAGGTCAGCTGGAGCAGCCCAGGTACTCAGAGCACTTCATTTGCTTCGTTGATGGGACTTCATGTTCAGGCAACAGAGTCGAACCCAGGTGCGCAGATTGCCACACCCCACAAGCTGTCTGGTGGAAGAAAAACTTATAAGAAAAGTGAATGCAGATGATCTATTGAAGCTGACACAATGCATGGGAAGCAGCCGGGCTTACATCGTGGACCACGCCGTGACGGCTGTGTGCCTCTCACAGGCCGATCGATTAGTGCATGTCGTTGGAGTGTTGTTCCACCTACCCCAATTATTACAACACCCAGGAGCTCGTTGGGATCCGCCCTTGCATGCGAGGGTTTGGTCATTGTTCCTGAACGCAGGCACTTGACCATGCCGCTTATTCTTTTTCATCATAAGCATGCGCAACAACAATTGCATGCAGCCTGTTTAATTTGCTTGCCCTAGCTTCTCAAGACCACCGGGACAGGCCTAATGAGCAGCTCTCCCAATTCTATAGTGCGTTGACCCCAATATGTATTCTCTACAATCGGTATTAAGGTCATGACTGTTCTCTTCAATGGGTAGGCGGCATCGGCCGTGGGCTACCGTGTAGACAGCCCTCGACAGAACCCTTGTCTCGATATGATCGTTGTCTGCTCATCCCCGCTATATTGTTTCCCTTTTCACTCTGTACCTGCTTCTGTTGGCTCTTCTTACCCTACCACCAGAAGGATAATGGGTTGGACAAACGCGCCAGCACGGGTCCATGATGCAGCAGGCACTGACTCGGGTTCAATATGGCGGCCGGTGAAGAAGGTGATAGATAATCAATAGAGATTTCATCGTCACAGTATATTAACAACTCTCCTACGTCATTTCTTGCATTGTTTATGCAGAAAACTATAGGTTCAGCCCACGGAGTAAACTACTCAGATAACTGTGTGCTGCACGCTGTGCCCAAGCACCGTGGGGCTGTGGCACATCCGTTGCCGTGACGGGGAACTTGACTCCGCTAGTTTTCATCCCCACGGCTGCCCGCTGGCCGTCGCCGCCGTACGGGCTTGGCAGTGGGTCGCCGCGTGCGGGCTCCGCTTATTTGACAGACACAGCCACCGGGATCTCTATTCCGCAACCTGATTTTCGGTCCACGTCGGTGCTGCCTGGGGTGGTACCATTAGAAACCACACGGAAAAAAACCAAGTATACGACCATGTCTTGGCTGTTTGCCTCCACAAGCTCTGGTCGAGAGGCCAGGTGCCCGCGGAACGGTTGGTCGGCCCTCCGTGCGATCTTTTGGCCTTTGTAGGTGAAACCTTCGTTACTCTCCGTGGGGCTCTGCTCCGTCGCTCTTGGAGGGGCAGCGCTCGTTGGAGGGATCACGGAGCTTTGACCCACGGGAAGAACAACGCAGTATACAACCATGTCTTGGTCGTTTACCCGCACAATTTTTGGTTGAGAGCCCAAGTGAGCGCGAAACGGCTGAGTTGTCCTTCGTGCAATTTCTTGGCCTTTATAGATGAAAGCTTCTCCGCTTGCTGTGGTTCTGTCGAGGCTCTGTCCTATTGTTCTGGGCGAGGAAGAGTTTATTGGAGGGGCCGCAGAGTTCTCACGGGCGACAAGTGCGTGTGAAGTTTGTCCTTCGTTTTGCCCCGGCCGGTTTAGGCATCTCTTACATTCCCATATATCAGGCAGGTCAGTAACATTCTTCTTGGTTAATTGCGCACAGGATGTATGAATCCAGTGACATGTCTTGCAATAGACCCAGCCGATTTTTCCTTTGCCCACTGTCGGCGGATTGTGTTCATTGCAGTAAGAACACTTACTCTTGACCTGATGTGAATCAGTCGACGCAGAGCCGTTGGATTTACGACGTTTGCTCCTCTGGGGATCTTGGTTTGGCCGTTTTTCTGAACTTTTTGGACCATGTTTCCGTTTCGCTCGCTGCGGCTTTGGAATCGAAGGCATGACAGCCGAACCTGGCTCAGCCTGCGCACATCTTGGAGCCGCACCCAGAAACCCGTTACAGTTGGCTTCCCTACAGTGGCACTTAATTTGTCGTTTGAAAGGGTCCAAGTCGTACTGGATTGTTATATCCTGGTTCTTGTCTATATTCTCGACTGAAATAAAATAGACAACTGGTGTGCCGGAAATCATCCATTTCTTTGCCACACAGTTTGGTCGGCATGAGCTGTTGACATAACGAAGTTCGTTTCCTTGTTGATCGGCATTGATTACCAAGCCCCGGAAACTCTTATAGCATGGAAGGTCTGTTCCTCATTAGTTATTTGACATTATACGGCAGTCATCGACTTTGTCTAGCACTGACCTTCCCATTAAAGTTGGACCGGTAAGTTTCGAATGGTGTGAGTACTCCGGCATATATGCCAATGATCTTGTCTTTCTCTATTGGTCTCTTCGCCCTGATACCAAGACCTATATGCTTGACTTACGAAAGCACATGATATATAATATGCATATAGCTATTTTCAAAACACCACCACAAGGAAGCCAATGCAACGAGGGGCGTAATGAAGCTGCAGGAAAGCGCGGGTACAGTCGCAAGGAGACGGAGGACTGGTTGAATCAGCCTATCCGCCTTGATCAACCCACCCACTTAGCGCGCATAAGTGAGTGTTTGAGAGAGCAATACATCTCTTAGAACGAGCCACGAAAGAAAAGCACCAATGTATGTTTGGATAGGCTGCCTGTCAGTTTCAGAGCGGTCGGCTTTGTCATAGACGGACGACCTAGGTTTCTTCAGGGGCTTTCTATTTATCTGGTGATCGTTGCTTCGACTGAGGGAGCTTAGCTTGTTTTCCGGTATTTAGAGCCATTTCGATGATAGTGTGTATACTTCAGAACCCTGGGCCTCCTAGATTTTTGCATGCTCTTTCCTATTTATAGGTAAATAGAGGCTCGGAACCTATCTACGCAATTGTGGTCAGCGGCATCTTCGTGACGTATGGGGACATTTCTGGCCAACAGACAAAAGTCATTTTGTGGTTTGATTTATTCAACCTCACTTATACATTTACAGCATGCCTCCTTCACATATACCATACCGTATCATGGCGACCGTAATAGGCCGGAACAAGCTCGCATACAGCTCCAGTGTTCAGCTGATTGTTGCGAGGTCATGCTTCACGTCGGGAAATCTCTCAGGTGGTACCTATTGTATGCCACTATCCCGCTCTTTTTGCGACTGTTGCCTTCGCAACCTTGGAACAGCTCAAGCTACCACCGAGACCAACTACTTCGCACTGGAAATATTCCATCCGCGATCCGGCTCAACACAGTATGATCTGATTCCACCTTCCCTGACAAGGATAAGAAGTGGTTCACAAGCAGCCTCGAATTTAATGCACAATCCTTGTTTGCAAGCCTTGCCATTGGCGATTCCGTCCGCGCCAGCAATTTTGTTACCTACACACACAAAGGAAACTCATTCGAGTGCGACCCCATGGCCAAGAATAACAACATGGCATAGCACGTCAAATCCCATCCTGGCGGTGCCATCATCGTGGACTTCATTGAGAGGGTGGCCTCCTGATCGTCTTGGTATAAGGGGTATTTCGAGCTGGTACCGGTAGCATGCCTCCGGTAAATAAGTCCATATTGCCAGATATTATAGGTTCCCCCAATTTGGGATTTTACCCCTCCACGTTGGGGATCTTGTTATATAGGCAGACTCACCACCACAGGAAACGCTGCTTGTTCGGTACCGGGTCTTTGCGTTTTCTGGGCATAGCATCGTTTGAGGAAGCAATTCCCTTGCTCCTTCTTTCTTCCAAGATATTTAAAACCCACGTCTCGATGTTATCCAGTACGCAGTTTGGAGAGTCTCTGAATTGGGTGAGGAAGGACAAGATTTCAGCCGGGCTGAACTCTTTCTCCGGCACCTTAGCGGCAAATTCGTCCGAGGCTTGTTTAAGCATCAATCGATGCTCAGGCTGTCTTGTTCTTCCCGTTTCAAACTTGTCTAACTGTTGAAAAACAAGTTGATATATTTGAGAAGCCAATTCCCTGTCAACAAGTTGGAATTCGACCTGCATGTCAATCCGCCCAGGTCTTATGAGGGCATTATCCAATTTTTCTCGATGATTTGTTGTCATAATGAGTAGCCGTCCTTCTTGAGATGCGACACCGTCGATGGCATTCAGCAGACCCGAGAGTGTCACTGATTTTGTTACCGTCGGGCTGTCCATTTCTTTAACACTGTCCACATCACGGGAATGTGTTGCCCCAGCAGCATCTATATCCTCCAATAAGACGACGCACTGTTGAGGAAGCGCGGCGAATAAGTCCTCGAGTGTTTGATCATTGACAGTTGACACACTGACAACGTAGATGTCTAAACCAAATCGACCGGCTACGGACAAGCTCAAGCTAGACTTCCCTGTTCCGGGAGGACCATGCAATAGGTAGCCTCGCCGATAAGGCAATGACCGTGCCGAATACCATCTCCGGGTTTCTAAATTCAGAAACGCCTCAACATCGTTAATGAAGGATTGTTTCTGGTCATGGTGTAATATAACTGTGGACATTGGCCTGACAGAAGTTGCCGTGGCTCGCTCCCATCGATCGCCTCGGTGTCTAAAAATTGAGGTCTTGTTCTTGATGGATTCGAGATATTTATCTCGACATTCGTTCAGGAAATCTTTTACTGGCTGCAGAGATCGGCCAAGACATGTAATAGCTATTTCTTCTTCCTTGTGAAAACCGGTATCCGTCAGGTATGTTCGATAGGAGAGAAGCGTCTTCTTATGACGAAAAATGAACCTGCCGTACCAAGGTGAGAAGCTGAGCACTTTCTTAACCTTTTCTGTATGATCGCATCGTTCCCTTGGCATCTTCACTCTGGCAATGGAGGATCGAGCGCCATGATCTGGATTCTGAGATACCCACTCTAGAACCATATTGTAGGTTTCATCAGAACGTCGTACATACACGGTAGACGCTTGTGACATATTAGAACCAGAGTTTTTACGGTGAAATGAAATAGCTTACTGAAATATTCACTAAGAAATGTCTTCGCCTTGTAAGCGTATGTTCCAATGAAGGCAAACAACCCAAAAATGCACATCAGGTGAGCATAGCTGCTCACGTTTCCAGCTAGAAGATATTGGATAGCACTTGTATTGTGGGAGAATCCTGGGAACAGGATGTCCAAGACGGACATCGGTTGAACCAGTATCTCTTGAAGGACCGTTTCACTGGTGGTATTGCGTGGCGTCATTCTGGGGCAACTTAAGAGGATGTAGAAGAACTATGAAGAATAAGACCTATGGGCCAAGTATTGGATCGGAGTTCAATGAATATCTTTCCAGACAAATGAAGACATGGCACTCTTTATATTTCTTATTACGCTGCCTCGACTCGCTATACAGCCCATTCTTCGACACGACCAAACAAACCAGCCCGCCCCCGTTTCCGTGAAATTTCCATGAAATCAAAGACAGGCATTCAAACCGGGGTTGCAATGCATCAGATCGAGGGTGAAACCTTCTTATCCTAGTCTAGCTCACAACTCATGCGTTTCCTATTCATCATGCTATGCCCTTTTTGTTGCTCACTTAATCATATTTGTGGCCATGCTTCAGTTCTCCGCTGCTGAAACGAACGGGTGGCGTAAGATGCATCGCACTCGCATCCTGCCATGCTATCTTGCGGTATTGCCTTGCAGGCATAAAATGCTGTGTACTTGAATGGCGTGATAGCGAGCGGTGTTATCCTCAATGGCCAATAGCCTTTTCAGAAAGTAAGAAGAGCATGGGATGAGGGTTGGGGGAAGGGGGCAAGTAGTGGGGTATACCGCCGGAAGAAACGGGTTCGTGCATTCATGCTTGGACATGGTGGATACAATCACGAAGATGTGAGTCTGCGCTCTCAAATCTGTGATTCTCGCCTCGATGCAGCTTCCTATTCGAGGCAAGACTTTGTTCCTATTTTGTCAACGTAGGACAGGCTTTTCTCGTGTGACGTCATGCGCGATATCGGCACAGTACTATGGGCATACAAACTAAATCTAGCAAAAATATTTTTTCTAAGTAGCATGATACTAGAAGATTAAAAGATGCGAGCGGATATGAATTTGGTATATTGTGCCTCTAATTCACAAGGTCCATCATTGCGATCATCCATAGTATCCCTCGCATTCATGCATATCCCTGGAAAAAGTAGTCGAGTTTGTTACGAAAAAAAGCTGTGCGCGACTCTTTTTTTCGTTTCCGATTCGTAGAAGGCAAGAAGCTCCTCTATGGTAATGCTCGAGTTAGTTGTCGTTCCAAAAATCACTGGACGGGAGACGGGGCCTTGGTACGGAGATTTGACCTACCCTGGATACAGTGTCAAACATACCCTTTACCCTTGCAGGTAGGACAAATGCCGGTGCCTCCGTCTACGGTACCATCTCCCTTGCACGCATCACACTTTGACATCGTGGTGTTTTTTGTGATTGTGAATTCTAAGAATGAATGTTGTTGAACACGAACTTTGATCAGGGCTGGTCAGAGATCTTTATCCTTGTCTTAGTGGGTATACCCGGCCGATATCGCTAAGCTAAGTAAGGTATCAATGTTTTGCTGCCTAATCTTAATGAGCAAGACACGCCTTCATTGGACCCAACATCGTTCAAGCTCATTACAGTAACCTGCTTAGATTTTTTTGGAAACATGTCGGACAATTACAAGTGCCATCTCCAATGTCAGACTTGCTTTGTTGACTTCCCCACGAATGAGGAATTACTTTATCACGTGGAGGAGTACAGAGTCAGTGGTCTTTCATTGATTTCTCGATGCCTAGTGCGAACTGACCGTCCAGTTTCGAGAGAAGCTATTCACTGCAGAGTTAGAGCGATGTCGATTACACATAGCCCAGTCTCTTAGCCTCCACAGTGGAGATGATGGCGACGATGGAGCAGACAGCGATGGTGACAGTGACGATGATACAGATTACGAGGAATATACCAACGAGCTTTGCTGTCCCTTCAGATGCGGGCGTAGGAAACCATATTCTACAAAACCAAATCTCATGCGACACTGTCAATCACGTATGTTCCGCTCGACTGTTCATTGATGCGGCTGACTTTTTCATGCTAGACGTGTTCTGCTTCGAGATATGCCCCTTTTGTTTCGAAGTCATCACCACAACACATCGGTTTGTCAGACACAAGTGCAAAGGCGACCGTGACTCATCTAAGGAAGTCTACATGTTACGTCGGGTAGCGCAGCTTATCAATATGGTCAGCAACAAAGTGAAACGGCTACAAGGCATGCGGAGCAAAAGGGGAAGCGGAAGTCTCTAAAGCCGGTTAGGAGGAAAGCTCCAACCAAAGCTCCTACGAACTTCATCGGCAATATGACATATTTGGCTGACATTGCTGTTGCAAACGATGCCGACAGTAGCACTTTGGAGGCGGAGCAGCTAGATCGACCACATGATACCCAGGTTAGAAAACGGAGCTCTGGCAATGATGCACCGACATCTGCGCCGAAGAGGGTTGAGTCCGAGTTGCCAGTTAACATCGCGCCTCCGAGCTTTAGCCTCCCCAACGAGATCTACGACGATTTGGTGCCATCTAAGACAACAGACATCACTGCTTCCAGCAGTATAATGCAGGAAAGATCTAAGTCAACAAATGAAGCTGTAGGTTTGACCATTTCACCCGAGGCAAACATGCCTATGGACGACAGCGGGTGGGCATTTGCTAAGACTGCCCCATTCATGTCTTTGGTAGATAGTGGGTGGGCATTCGCCGAAACGGCCGTGCCCATCACTGACGGCGGATGGGCATTCGCTGAAAACACCACTGTTTTGCCCAGCGACAACATAATATGGGCAACTAAGATCGCAAACCCGGACTTTTCTGTACAAACATCTGCGCCAACGATCGATAACCGGCCAGCACCTGCTGCAACAAACCTATCTAGTAGCGTGGGATTAGAAACACTTGAAGTGGCCGGATTGTTTCCCACTTCAGCAAATTCCCGCAACCAGATAACCGATTTCGGGAGGAAGTAAGGAGCAATAGTCAGTGGGCTTCTGCGAGGATAGCGCAATGTCCCGGGAAAATTATTAGCTATTTTCCGAGGCATGTTGGGCTAGTTAAGACTATATGTTGTGAACAGGACCCGGAATGCACTCTACATTAATGCTTCTTAAGAACTCTCTTTCTGTCCGCCTTCATGATCTGTGCTTTGGATCTCATAGTATACTCCGAATCTCCTCTTATCCAAATCGGCAATCTCCTCGGCCTCTAGATCTGGTAAGATAAGTCTAGGCCATTTAACTAATTCAGCTTCCATGACTTCGCGTTCGTCTGCTCCTACCAATCCGGCAGTAACTGGATCTCCGTCAGGCATCTCAAGCGACAGTCGTGCATCCAGGATAGCTCTGTTGCCATTAGATGTGTCTCATGCTGGAGAAGAGTCTTTGCTCACAATCCACCCTGCTTGAAGAGTCTTTCATTTCTGACGATGCCCGCTCGTCTAAGGTCGGCTTGAGGAACTTCCCATAGTCGATTTGCTGCACGGAAACTTCTTGGTGTAACTCTGTGTGATCCAGGAAAGTAGACTGCCTTTTACCCTTGCTCCAGAGTTGAACTAGCAGTATATCCGGTCCATCGCTGCCCTTTCTGAATTGGAAAACATGGCCTGGGTCTGCGGCGATTCTGCGAAAATAGCCGAGGCGACACAATTTGTACAAAGACTCAACAATGGCTCGAACAAGCTGTTAAAATTAATAAGTGCTTGTACTAAGCTTATGCCCTGTACCAACCGTATTGCTGAGGATGAGGTCGTCACAGAACTTCCAACCCTCTCTTTTTGATGTCGTGAACTGGAAACCATTTTGTTCCATCTCCTGGATACGTGCCCCTACCGTTGGATCGTCTACACAATAGAATCCATCTTCAGTGAGGGCTTTCCTCACTTCTTCGATAGTCATTGTTGGTGGCTGCAAATGTGGCAGATAGTCCTGCTGAGAGAATCCCGTTCGTGGTGCTGTCACTCTTGGTAACCCCGCATGATGTGGAGGGTTGTGAATCACGAATCTGTGATTATCCCTCGTACGTAAAGAGGATCTTTTCATTGGATAGCTTGGACCAAACCCCACCTTTATTCCATCTTGCTTGCCCCTCTTTCCCGAAGGGCCTTAGTGGCTACAAACTGACAAGGTCTTGTGATAGTGCTCTGAGAAATCACGAAATTGTGATTCCAAGTTCCACAAGGGTAGGTGGTGCGGCATGTGACAAATCGTGTGTTGCCAAAGGGTCGGTTGGATTGACGAGTCCATACATACAGGCTAATTTGGCTAATTTTCACTGGAATTCACACTTTACAGCCCTGTCAATTCGTTGGTGCAGCATAAGTAAAGTAATGCCTGCCGATTGACAACGGCACTCTGCCCTGATACGCATCCGGCCACCGCCCGTCCTATCATAGACTTCGCGACACCCCTTCAGCATGCACCGCATGACTCAATCGTGCTCGCCCAAGCTCGAATACCTTGGTACAAAGCCAATCGTTCTACAAAGTATAGACTGATGTATCATATCCTCCTTGGTTATAAAAGAGCTGTTTAACCAAGCAATCTCAAAAGTCCAGTAAATCTACCCACAGAAATAGAGAAACAAAGAAAGTCAACTAAACCGCAACGAACTTCAATTTAAGCATTGAGTTATTGCTGCTTCATGTGAGTGCTGTCTCTCCGTTCACAATAGCTGTTCTGACTGGACGCCAGACAATGGAGCCATTTGTCAATTTCTCATCCGACAGCGTCTACGCAACGTGTCTCGCTATCTCATGTGATGGCAAAGTCAAAAGGGTGAAAAATGTCCCAAATGTGGCATGGAGCGCACTACTTGAGATGGTGTTCCGACTTAGTATTGGGCTTATTATGTAGTTCGATGTTCGGGGTTCAATAATGGAGACTATCCACACTCATTCCACATGCCAACTTGTAACTAAAGATTAGTTTGGAATCTTATGGCTATTCTCCGGGAAACTCTGGCGTTTAAAGTCATCTCCCTGTGTTATATAATCATTAGGACAGGCCTAGTTATCCAAGGGCTCACCCCTCCTTCCCCACTACACTCATTTCTCGTCAATAATGGAGCCGCCAATTACCTGGACCGTCTTGAACGTAGCCCGACACTCTGCGGAGGATTGCCTTGCCAAAGTCAACTGGACACAACTCTGTTCAAGAGCCTCACGACTCTATCATAATAAACAGTGCATGGTACTTGACCAGACAACTACGGGCCTGAACCATGTGGTTCGTCTGATTGAATTCCAAGATGGTACTCGCTGGGTGGTCAAAATTCCTTTGCATTATAACAAGCATGATAAGAGTGGACGTGCCTTTGGGTTGGGTGTCGAGGCAGATGTGACCAGACTGCTTGGGAGATAACTAGAGCTGTCCCTATGATTTTCGACTGCGAGGTCACGGCAGACAATCCGGTGGGCGTGCCCTTTATTCTCATGGAATTTCTTCCTGGAAATACTGCAATGGATAGTCTGGGGGTTGGGACGTTCACCATGGTATTATTCCCCATGAGCACCGCCCTGATTTTTATAGATCTATCGCTCAGATACAGGTAAGATCAACTCCTCTCTACTAAGGAGCATGTGACGATTGCTTACGACTGCTTCAGGTCGAAGTGGCTTCTGTGCGCTTCTCAAAAATTGGAATCGTTACCCGTAATGAAAGCGGTTACGATATTGGACCATTTCCAGATATTGGCGGGCCTTTTGAAAATGCCCATTCTTTCTTCGTGGCATGGGCACAGCATGTGAAGTTTCCATCTCGATCCCTCGATATGTTGGCACAAACTTTCAATCAGGGTCATCAAAACTACATTGAGGAATTAAGTGTATCTATCGCCCAATTTCCACAGCAACTCACACAACTTCTATCGGAGCGTAAGGCTTTGACGCCAGGGCCATTTCCCGTCTGCCACAATGATCTCATGCATAGCAACATTATCGTCAATAAAGCCTTTAAGGTACTCGGCATCATCGACTGGGAGAGTGCATGCACTTTGCCCTGGGAGCTTATGGAGTATCCATTATTCCTTGATACACTCCCTCGAGCATTTAGCATGCCAGAAAAGTACGACGAAAAGGGTCTTCCCTTGGACATCGAAACAAAGGAGTGCTGGCAGGATCGTGATACCTACTTGAACATGGTGCGAGAGGCAGAGACTGGCGATCATCGACTGTCTGAGAGTCTGGAGAAATGGAAGGATCTCGCCTATGTAGTTCGAGCTTTTAAATTAGGCAAACTAGGGTTTTACAACAGAGTGCTTGATGCTTGCCGCCGAGGTTAGCATCTCGCACAGCCCTATATTGCTTAACCATCAAATCGTATAATAGAAACTTGCCAATGGGGTGAAGTCCATACAATTCTTGCCTGTTGAACTCTAACAGACCAGAGTAATCTTTGATAGCATGCAATAAGACACTATCTCGGTAGGCAGTTTGAACTTACGCACAAGCGACCTTATGCAGATCAGCGCGCATGGAACAATTAGATAAACCCATGTAAGGATATCTCCTCGAGTCCGGTAAGGCACAGACTAAGTAGCAAACGTGGAAATCAATCAACTGGAACCGGATAAAAACTAGACACATAGAAGGTCTAGTTAATTGGCAGATGATAGATGTACCAGCGTTGCCCCTTGCTACAGATAGCTACATTATGATGATCATTATCAACGCGTAGCTTTGAAGTTGCGTTATGTACTGACGTATGACTAAGACGTTATGGGGCTTCTACTTACGTTGTGCCTTACTGGACTCAAGGAGATACTGCAGTACATATACACCACGCTCAATTGCGCGAGTGCATAGCGAGCTCGGGACGACCGGCGATATACAAGAGGGGACGATGATTCCTCTTTGCTAGGAAACGAGATACAGGTTGCCTTCCATGGTTTCCATATTTGAGAGCCATATTTAACCATTACCCGCAGGTCAATAGGCATGTGTGGGCCGGGTAATTCCTCTGAGATTTCGAAACTCAACTTAATGAAAATCCTGCGTGTTACAGATGATAGGTCGTTAATGAGTACTGTCAGACGCCTTACTGAACCCTCTTGTTATGTCGCCTGGTCGTTGCCTTGCCGCTTGTGGCTCAGGGGGCGGGGAGTGCTTTGTCCACTCTCTTCCCTTTCGATCTAGTTCGCTGCTCGTTTTGCCTCTGTCGCCTCTGCGGCCTCTGCGAGCGAAAGCTCTCACTTACCATGGGGAGTCCCCAAAGACAGTTCTATGGCCTGACAATATTTTTGGGTAGTTTTCAATCCCTTTGATATTCCTGAAGAATGATGGAAGTCCCAAAAGCAACCAAGACACACCCAACACGAAAGCTCAGAATTCCAAATATCAAATTTGTGTTTTTGTCTTGAGCTGAAGGGGTTAAAGCCGTCGCTACCAAGCAAAGGATAGCCCTTATCTAACCACCGATCTCGCCAGGGAAGAGACAGCGATGGTGTAGGGTATGGAACGAAAGTGATAAAAATAGTGATTTGCTTGCCTCTGAGGGGCTTCTTCGGGATTTAGCTGGCTTGACAACCCAAAATCGTCTCTCCCCATCAAGCTTTTAACCCTATTCCAGATGTCAATAGGTTTGCACAAATCCGGAGCCATCATCGACTAGACTCTGGCTGTTTCAGCGACGCACTACGTGAAATCGACTTCTCCCACCCGCGGGAAGATGACAATAGAGCCTGCTCATTATGCGAATGGCCTAGCTACCCTAGAGTATGCGTTAAATTCCAGTGAAGGTCTAGGGTAGGAATTCATGACACCCATGACACATACGCCGACCACAAGCCAAAAATTCCCTTGACCCTTCAGATCTAGCGGGTGTCCCTAGCTAAAGCGTCAGCTTGGACTGCTGGATGGCTAGTATTATGCTAAATCTATGGGGTCTATGACCCATAAAACACTTGCATCAAAGGCAAGAAACCCCTCGCCATCCAGCCAAACATGGTAATTCTCACTCGATGTTGTGGTGATCAATGGTCTCCCACTTCTCTGTCTTTTTACGTGACCCAACCTCTGTGGCCAATACCTAGGCCTCCAAGAGATGTACGAAGTACCATGTAAAACAGCAGAGTATTACTAAGGAGAGAAGAGAGAAGAGGGATGATCCCTGTTTGAGACGCAAATGGGCCACGCCCATCACAATTCGACCACTCGGGGATCCGGTTCATGCATGCTTCTACCTCCGGCCTCCCTCCTTCCCTCCTTCCCTCCTTCCCTCCCTGTCCCCCATTCTGATTCGTGGATGGCTGCCTTATCGTTGGTATGCTTGCTAGGCGCAGGAGGGAGGAAATTATTGTGCCTGGGTTTGATCACAGTTTCCAGTTTTTCTTTTATTATCGATGCAACCTGCAAGTCAGGAGGCGGGCTTGGTTGGATTTGGATCTCTGACGCGAGGACCTCGTGTGTGTGTGCGTGTGCGTGTATGTGTGTGTGGCAACCAACGGAACTGAACACCTGGAAAAGGATAGACTTCATGTGTGTCGCGCTAACCATATCAAGCCTGCTAGAAACGGCAAATGGTGTGGAGCACCCATACTAGCGCCAAAGTCGAAAGTTGCTCATCAACCACTCATGCAGCGCAAGGTGGCTGAAAGAGGGAACGTCTGTAGTTCAAATTGATGCAGAATCGACGCTCAGGGTGGCGTAAGCTCGCGACGTGTACCGTGCTTTTAAGATGGTGGTGGGGTGGGTGTAGATGTCTAGGACACAGGCTCACCCATCACATAATCCTTGTCTGTCTGACCCCCAGCTCGCTGGTGGCTACCAACCGACGACATGCCCAAACATGATGATTGCCTGAGGCTCCAGCCAGCTAGCCAGCCGGCCGCCCCTCCTCCATTTATCCTACTCTGTACTACGACTTTGTACCGAGCTGGCCCCTTTACACATCAGCAAGACCCAGTCCCCTCCCGCTCCGATCAGCTTAGAGCAAAAGCATGTAGCGGATTCTGCTTCAGTCAGTATAGTATCATGATGAGATATGAAGAAATGCCAGAGCAGAGAGAGGATGTGATGATGTACCGCAACGCTCATTCCATCCTGCTGCAGTGCCTGCCGGCCGAAGCCATGACCTTTCGCATCCAACCAGTCGCATGCTACCCTACCTCACATACCTGCTGCACTGACTCGTTTGCTCCTTGAAGATCCTTCATGCGCTGGATTCATCTTGCAACCCACCCACCTTTAGTTTCTTGGCCTATGCAAACAGCCTGTCCTTCTTGTCCAACAACCTACGACATCCCGTTGTTGTCAACTTGAGGAATGTACTAGAGCTAAACTTGTTGGGTGCGTGGTACTCTGAAACGGCCAGGCGTTTGGCAGTGTGGCTATTTGGGAATGTCTGCGTGTACGAACCCAGTACGAAGTCAGAAGCACCATGTTGAGCATTTGGGTGGTTTGCATTAGTTTACCTACCACACTGTAGTCAATACGGTAACGTGAGCCTTTCCCGTAGAGGTAAACCAAGCGGAAAGCCGGATGGGCTCTAGGGTATGCCATAGGTAACGTCAACAGCATCGTCAAGGGCCCCTAAGAGTGCCTCCGGCGGCGATTGCATCGAGCTGGTCTCGCTACGCTCGATATCACGGATATTAGGGCCTGCGGCAGCCGGATCAACAGCATTGTCAGAATCGTCACGGTCATCAGGACTCAATGCAGCCAGGTTAGCACTATCGTCAAAGGGCTCAAGGCTCAAAGCAGGCGGCGGACTAAAGAGCACCTAGAGCACATCACCAAACAAACAAAAAAAAAAAAATTAAAAATAAAAATACATATTGATCTTTGACCAACAGCCGACTGCGATATGTCTCCCGACCAGTGGCTGATAAAACGGGTAGGCCCAAACTTAATTGTACTCTCATCAAGTAGCAAAACGAAGCTGCTTTAGGCGTCTTCCACTCGAACACTTCCTGCACTTCACTCGTTCTTTTGCTTTGCTTACCTTTAGTGAACACCGGGGCATGCCATAGGCAACCTCAGCAGCAATGCCAAGGGCCCCGTCGTCTACTCACTTGACATGCGAATTCCATTTTCGGCCCTGCTTCTGCGCTGAGCCATTTGACAGCCACTCAAAGACGTCGAGTGGCTGTGATAGATCGATCAGGGACCTTGATGGCATGTTCACTTCCATTTGAGAGGCTACTTAAGTAGCCCGTAAAACTTATCTATCTTGAACGAAACGTCCCCTCCTGAGATTGCCATTGATGCTTTGGTTCGGTGTAGGCTAATAATTCAGCTTCGCCTTATAGCCGCCTGTGTTTTGGTCAATGAAACAAAGAGACCCTCATTGGCAGCCGTGAAGTTAGTTGCGCCAAGGGTTGACTTGTTACAAGCGACATTAGTCACCTTAAAGATTACCTGAGCTGGTGTCAAGGAAACATATCCATTCAATACGCGCTTTATAGTTAATTTAATGAATCGAATGATAGCTTTTAGTGCTTCCCAAATTTCTACCCCTTGTGCAAGCGCACTTGAAGCCTCCTGGACTGCGTGACTGTGACATGTGTGATACAGTGGAGACGGGATAACGGGATTGAGGCCAATACCAAATATAATCTTTAACAGAGGACTAAAACCTTACAACCATTAAGGCTTTGATCAAGTCGTGCTATTTGGTTTCTCGCTGTAAGAGGGGAGGTGGACCACTAGAGCAGTGACTGGCCTTCGTTTCCTGCCATTGCGGCTCGTTGCTGCTATTGCAATCGACCTTCTTCCAGGCATCCATCATCTTTTCTTCATAAGACGTTTCCATTACCTCAATTCTGTAGAAGGTACGTGCATGGATGCGTTCCTCGTGATAACCCTGCGTCGCTCATCTCCGGGTTTATATTTAGTCCAGCAAATCATGCAGTAGTTTTCCTCGCCATTCTTATATGTCGCAAGATAGCTCCCATCATCCTGCTTTTGTGAAGTCGGAACCCATGTTCCATTGTAATGCGTATTTATCCAGTTTGATGCACACTTGGAGACTTCGTAAGTATGAAAGAGTACAGAGGCAGAGAACATCTTACACTGCAAGGGAACATATTTTGCACAACAGTTATATCTGTCTTGGGAGTAACTACGATACGACTCATCTTTGTCGTGGAGCCTAGTGTAAGTCGAGATGGTTTTTAGTGAGGTCGGTTATGCAAACGAACAAAGGTTCAACGGTGGGATATACTGCGTACTTATAGATAATCGATCACTGGGGTGGGCTGACCCATACAACTACTTCCTCCCTGCTTCCAATCTTGACTTTAGGTGGCGGCCTTCTGGTTATACGTCAGCCGCAGAGAGGGAGTTTCATCACCGCTGCAGGGTTTTGATGTTACAGTATCTTTGCAGTCTGAAGAGCTCGCGGCCGGCATGCCTCTGAAGCCAGGACCTGGTGTGAGTGATAGGCCAACAAGGGATACGAGGCATATGGGGTTGCTATTTTCCGCCTATCACGCCTATCATGAGATCATGAAAGATACGTGGCACCCCATACTCTCCAACTAGAAGGTGGAGTAGACGTATGTACGTATGTCTTGGAAACGTGCATCCATGCCACACTGGCCAGGGTGCGGAGTGCTCCGGCCATTTGCAGGTGAGGCTGCAGGACCCTGCACCCTCTCTAGGTCTCCTCACGTAGGGCATGGGTTAAGCAATGATTTGCCAATGTGTTTAAAAGTTTGTTTAATGTCTTTGCCTTATAGGGTGATACACATTGAAGATCGCGAATGAGGTGGCTACTTACATCATGGAGACTTGATGCCAATCTGAGCAGTATTGAACAAAGCATCCAGCAACCCTGACACCACTAGAGAGAGTATAGGTATTGAAGCTGCTTATCAGCGGAGGGGGTGCGGTGGTGTACTGGAACAGCAATGCTTGTTCCAAGCCCTACGACAATTGCCGATCCAGCCAATGAAAGTCTGCCAACAACTAGGCGAGCAAAGAGACAGCAACAGGTCGGCCACAAAATCAGCTACCCCTGACAACCGTCTCGTATTCATCCAGTCGAATGTCAGCTCCTTGCTGCACTCACTCGTTCGCTTCAATCCAGCAGGCAACAGTCCGCTTCTAACGTGCCTTGATGTGGTTAGCGCCGCGATCTCAGCAGGTTCACCTCCTACGCCCGCCCCATCCTTCTCATCCCACCGACCAGCTACAGATCTTCCATCGTTTTCCCCTTTGAAATCCCCAAACCAGTCCATCCATCCACGGTACCAGGGCCGAACGTGCCTCCGCTGGCTGTGGTGCAATGCAGTCAACGACTAATATCTTCTTGCCATGCCCACTCGCCGTGGCAGAGGCATAGGGCCGCCTCTCCTGTCAACTCACTTTTGGCATTGTTTTTCTGTTCCCTTTGCCATCGAGGAGTATGACTCGAAGCATCAGCATTGCCAGTGAAATCTGCCACTGAAATTTGCTGCCACAATCTGCGTCCTTGTCGTACATGCGCATCAGGTTCATCGGTAGGATTCGACGTGATCGTCAAGACTCCTTCGCTGATTTCGACACCGCCACGCGTGTCAGGCACCTAGGTGATTATCAACCCTCGTGTCCCCAGTGATAACGACAACAGCTTCGCCTCTATCTAGCTGCCAAGCACTACGTCTCGACTTCGACGAACCCATCCGACAGCAAGCCCCAGCCGACGAGGCTACTCCAGCCGGGAATCAACACCATTCCGGCCATCGTCGCCGTCTGCCCTCTTCGGCACCGAACGAGCTACCACGAGCGAGCCAACAGAGATGGGGACCATACAGTGAACCATAACGTCCTTCCATCACCATTACCTGCTGTTACTTGATAGCATTTTCCATTTGCCCTCAACGGCCGGCTGCTCCTTACCACCCTCTCCTTTGAAATCCGTCGAGCTCTGCTACTCCTCGAGTGCGAGGCCGAATTTAGGCTCCTTGTCTCTGGATCAGGAGTAGAGGTTTTGCGGGCAGCCGGGCAGCCGGGCACAGGTGATGCTGCACATGGACTACGACACAGGACCAATTCGACCAAGTGCCTCATTCTAAGCTCTTGGATATAACTAGCAGTCTCTGCTCTCGAACTGGGAGCAACTCAAGGGAACCGCGCAGACGTACGTTCAGGAATCCGTCTCGTATTGTTTATGGGCCTTAAGTCTTCCCAACATCCGCCGCGACTTGGTGGACGGGTACGCGAACGGTACGCGGACGGTACAGCCTGCTTGGAAGTTCTGTCAACTATCACCATGGCTCTGGGATACTGTAACAAGTGCCTGGGATTCCGGGTGAAGATGGCCAGCTTATGCCTTTTCCTTCCGAGATGGCGAAGCCGAGTATCAGGAGACTCGAGTCGAAAACCATTCTTTTCCAAAGCACTGGGAAATTGTCAAAAGAACCGGTTGACTGAACCACTACGACGGTGGTGGAATCTGAGCCAGGAACGCAGTCAAGGCAACTAGAAGAAATGCCCCTGACCATGGCGGCATCCTCCTGCTTAGGTGAAAATGGGTTAACCAACATCAACCACTCCGATCGTTGCAGGCTCGGAGCAAAGGAGCTGACGACGAAGAAGATGACGTTTCCGAATGTTATTCAATGTGGATCTAACGAAACAACAACTCTCCTTCGTCACATTAAGCGAGAAGCGATTATGGCTGAGTAACTCATCATGACGACGATAACATACCTCCTTGATTTGGATGGACTGGTACGATTCAAGTCCGTCAATTCAACTCGAAGGAGAGTCGACCAAAGGAAACCCGACTGAAGAAGACTCGACCACGCAGACTCGATCTTGCCCCAAGCGCTCAACCGTCAGCCAAAGAAGCGACAACAGCGAAAGACAGTGGAACGCATCGCTTCTACTATCCCAACCTCTGCGAAGCCTACCACAACAACAGCTGGGAGTTTTAGGCTGACTTCATCTTCGGCAGCAGCCGTGATAACTTCTCGACCTCGATACGAAAGCTGCTTCGAACTCCTACGAATGCTCTGTTGTGTGATGCGAAATTTCAATACGATTGCCTAGGCAGAACCTATGGTGTAATTCGCTACTTAGGTCAACGATCCAAAGCTTTATGGGGATGGGTGTCGATGATACAACAAACTGCCGGGCGTCTCGAATGCAAACACTGCCAACATCACTGAGCGGTTCAATACCGCAGAAGCAGCGGGAGGTCAGTAATGGCGACACAGGCTACAGTATGGGTTTTGAGATATTCTAGTTGGTATCTCATACATGCCACAGCCAAGCGAAACAATAACATCACCAGCCTTACTTTTAGATTCTTTTACGTAGGTGTTCAACCTCCCGCGCCACAACACATAATCGCTAACTATCGCGCCCACACACAACGCATTTGCGCATGCATCTTTAGTTTCATTGAACAATGTGCCACTCTGAAGCCAGGCTTGACCATCGAATATGTACCAGACCTCGAAACCGAACCGAACGAAACCGAACCGAACCGAACCGAACCGAACTGAACCGACGCCAGAAGAATGCAAGAAGTTATCGCACGACGAAGAAGAAGAAGAAGAACGGACGGCCGAATGCGAAAGAACAATATTGTGTAGGCAAAGGGGTGGCAATTAGTCAATATTCTGGAGGCAACCAAGCCTAGCATAACGATTCGAATACCGACGGAATTGTGATGGGAGAAGGGATGGGGCATTGGATTTGGACTTGAAGTTCCGGGAATGGAGTATGCGTACGGGGTTGAACAAGCATGGTGACGATATTCCTGATTTCTCTTGAACGGTACTGGACAGAGATGGAGAGAAACAAGATGATTTCATAACCACCAAAATCGCCCACTGCCAAGAGCTGTCATGACCATAGTTTCAGACGTAAGCTGCCGTTTGCTCAACAAGGAATGCCCTGATGATGGTGCTCATGGTTGCTTCTATGAGAGCGTTTTTAAGAACACAAGTACTACAACAACTAACCCATCAACTTGCAGGCTTGATCTGGCTCAGATGCTGGGCTAGGTTTGCTTCGTCTTCGTACTCTGTAGCTCCCACCGCTTTTGTTTGTGTGCGCCATGACAACCCATGGCGGACTTGTTGTCTGTTGAGTCTACCCCCTTCAGGAGCTGACAGGGCCGACCTTCTTTCACGTGGGTGAGCCTGGGCTTGAATCTGGCCCCTGGTGGGGAAAACCTGGTTATCGGCAGGTCCGAGGGGCAAACTGCAGCTTGCGGCATGCCCTTGATGGAAACTATATGGGAAGCGACACCAAACAATGCGACGTCGTACCCAGTCAGTGCGAATGGTTGTCGATCGACCAAGATGGAATCTTCTTGGCTGGACAATTCCCTGGGTCAGATCAGAGCGAAGATACAGTTCATTCTATTTCTCACTCGTAGTGGTGTGAGATCAAGGGAATATGGTACAGAGGGGACCATTTGTAGCGTCTGTCAGGTCACCGTTTTACGCCTTCCAAGCCCCCAACCAGAAGGTCTCTGGATGGCAAGGTTACCCAGACCACGCTAAAGTTCAATAATCCCCGCACATCAAGAGGACCCAAGTCAAGGGTGATTCGCGTCATGCATCGCTAATGCAAAGCCAGGGTTAAGCACTTTTTTACCCTTTACGAGAGACGTTGGGATCCGGCCATTTGGGCGAGAGTACTGGCCGAATGAAACAGACAGAAGCCGGAAAAGCCACCAGCGTCACTCTATGCAAAGAGCTTCGCATCGACTGATATTTATTTATTCGCATTGATAAAGTGCCTGTGTCAGCGTGAAAACCTTGGCAATCGAGTGTGTGTCCACGTTATCATGTGTCCATCCATGCGGTCACACCCAGCGCATTCCGAGAGGAACCTTTGATGGATTGCCACTGGCTGTGTCGGGCATCATATCTGTCTGATTCCTGGCTGGACCCATTGGCGGATGCAGGGAGCGGCACATCACTCTCCCGTCTCGGCACAAGCACTCGTCTTTCCTTGCGCGCACGAGTCTACGTGACGATGCGACATCAACTCAAAGGGCATCGGGTGGTGGCATTAGCTCATGTGGCGCCGTCACTAGGTAGAGTGCTTTGCTTCAAACATGACCTGAGCTGCAACAAACCACAGGGAGGGTAGCCCCACTGTGGGTGTGTTTGCTCGCTCCAGCAGTACGGAGTACAGGCATCTGTCATCTTTCCACATCCTTGAGAACGTGGTGATGATGACGAGAATTTACGCTAACGCTCACACCTGTTGTACGCCCAGCAGGGCATCTTGGATGGGTGGGTGGCTCGCGCTAGTGCGCCCTTGCTTCTTCGATAACGGCATGGGTTGTACAGAGCATGTGAGGACTATTAATACCCAAACTTTCACTCTCGCACCATGCCTTGACAGTTACGACACCTCCCACCCTTCTTCCACTCAAACAATAACGGTCGCGGAAGCAACACCACTCGCTGAAAAAGAACAACACTCGCTAAATCTGTGATATCTCACCGCAATGTGCAACTACATCTATGTGAGTCTTCATCACCAATCCTAGGATACGTCTAGCAAAGCAAAGGCATTAAGACATAAACGGCTGCTAAATTCACCAACCATAGAAAGAGCTAAGCTGTCAACATCACTACCATCTCGTCGAGTCATGGTGCCCTAAATATATCGAGACGGAACGAAGATGTCCTCCGACCATTGTGAGCAAGCAATACTGGTAGGCCACATAAGCCATTGAGCTGTTACAAAGTTCAATGAATAATTGCTAATTGATACCATTAGGGGTGATGATATCTGTGGTAGGCTATCCATTTCAAGAGTTATCTACACAATCTTTGGATTCTTACTGACCAACAACTCGTGCAGCCGCCTGTCGGGAAAGACGACAACCAAGCAATCATCCTTGGGCCAAAATGATCCAACGGCCAGTGTCGAGGGTATCATGCTCACAACCGTATGCATATCCTCACCATGTGTCTGCGCAATAAGTAGCCTACAAGTTTTTTAATTTTAATTTTAATTTTTCTTGTTATTTTTGGAATTTTAGATTCCGGCGTTTGAAGAGAACAATCAATAGGGAATAATGAACCAACATGGGACGTGGTGGCGAGATGGAGAGATTGTATCTGAGGCCCAAGAGTTCTTTGGTATCAGCCCCTGGATCTAAACGTTGGCATTGTTGTAAATTATTTTGCCGTTGAACTACTCGCAAATTCTTGTACATGCAAAAATACACTTGATCTCATCCAAGTCATTGTCAAAGGTCTACCCTTGTTTTCGCCGCCACCTTGCGACTATCATACTCGCACTTTGTCGGAAGTATTATCCGAAAACGATACGCCCGGACAGGATTGGGCACTCACATATCTATCCAGAGGTATTTCACGGCATAATTGCGATATAACACTCTGAGAACACCCGCTGAAGCTTATGTACTATACACTTTCGACTCCTAACCACTGTGAGACAATGAAATTGTTTCTTGTAAGAACATCTCATAGTTCTTGAACCAATGAACCTCATATGGCTCTCTTGGGGAAGCCTTGGAAGTCGAGTCTTGAGGCTTGTTTATTTTAACGCAGGTTTCCTTGTCCGCCCTTCTCATCTGAACCTCTATTACCCTTCACCACATCCCACATGATTTTGCACCACGTCGATAGTCTATTTGCGTGAATTCGTTGAGACTCGGTTGCTTCATTATGGGCCAATCTTGCAATGCGAGATGCCCTTTCGCACATGCTACAGCCGCCGAGTAGATCTCAGATGATACTGACGTCAAGGCCTCCACCAAAGAGTCAACCTTCACTAGGGCTGTGCGCCGTAGTGCTCTTCGTAGAAGTGAATATTTCCGTGCTCTATGTACAGCAGCAGAAAGATGTTCCTCGGAGAGTTTGATGAAATCGAGTGTAGACACTCACCTCCCAAAGCCATTGCTTCCGCAGTGGCAGCCTCAAACTCTTCTTCATACGCTTGGGCCTGATGTTTGGGCTACCTGAGACCATTTCTATCCAGTCCCTGGATCAGTGGTGCAACGACTATTCTCAGTTACTCTGCAGTACTTAGCGCTGGCCGTATAAACCTAAAGTCTTCGTCTTGACAGCTACTTGGCGCCTGGCTGTGTAACTGTAAGAGTATTCGTCTTGACAGCTTGCTGTATAACTTTGAGAGAATTCATCTTGACACTTCGTTGATTCGACCGGCTAACGGAAGATTGACTTACAGAGTAGTTGCTGCTAATGCTCTCCCACCGCGTTTTTGCACATTCCCTAATCCACTATTGTTTGCAATACGCTTCCAGTCCAACTGATCTCTGTTACGAACTTAAATCCTGGCAAAGATAGTTGAAGGGACTTACCCTGCACATAATGGCTGTGTCTCCCTGTCGGACCTTATCTAGTATTGCCAATAGAAAGCAGAAGGCGTAGCGTGGCTGTGGCTGCTTGAGAGATGGATCATTCAGCCGAAATATGTCTGGTTCGGCCAAGTAAGTTTTCCGAAGATCATTCCAAAATGATTCTCGATCATTGTCACTCAATTCGTTAGTCTTAGTTCTACTGAGCAATGCTTTAAACAATATGAGGGCTCCAGGCCAATCAAACTAGGTTGAATTAATCATTTAGGTGGCCATAGGATTGGTAAGACGGCGTACCTCATGGAAAACTGTCGGGCTGTGATTGCGTATTTCTTCTATAATCGAAACCAGAAGTGAACAATGCCGCGTATATCGCTTTTCATCCCTCGAAGTGATACCGGAGCCACGATCCATTGACAAGTATGGCTGTGTACTTGATTCCATATCGGCCGAAACAGATGCTGTCACAAAATTGTACTGGATAGGAGTTAGATTCGGAGGTTTGATCTATAGTTGGTTTTACTGCTGCGGGTTATTCAGCATGATACTTTAAGGGGAGGTTGCTGGTGCTAGCTGAGCGGATAGAAAAATGTTGAGATCTTGAGGTAAAAAAATTGGTGAAGTTCAGAAATGAGGTTCTAGACACCTTTATATTCTGTGATAAGGAAGGCATAACAGGTGTGAAGGGACAAATGCTGGACGCCACACCCAGCAACCGTGGCCAATGAATGGTGAGATCTATGAAGTAGGATATGGTGGTGCTGAGATCTGTTGCTCAAAAAGTGAAAAGGGGTAGCAAAGGCTTATATAAGCAACCCCCTTCTCCCCCTCCTTTTTACCTGTGCGTTCATTCTCACAGAAGGACCCATATTCTACCACAATCATTGCTCAGGGCAGCTTGGATCGATTATAAAGTCATGCAAAGCGATTAGAAGTGTTACAAGAAGCGGCTATGTTAGAGGGAGAGTGTTCTAATTATACAAAACAACTTAAGGCGTCTAGCCGCATTGTACTTGCGAATCGATATTGTCGATTTGCGAAAGAATCATCAGACTCAAAAACAATTCGGGGAGGCAGAGGAGCTCAGGAGTAAAGTTTAACAAAGCCAAGTCAGGTTTTAGGCAAGAATTACCCTGAAACAGTCGCCAATCGGTTTACGAGATTGGTAGCTTTGTACTCAACATGGCAAGTAGTGGCTACGCATGCGATGTCTAGCAATTGGAGTGGTTACGATGGAAGTACTTTCCAACATCTGGTCACTTGAAAGTCCATACTTCGCACCGGCCAAAGCGTGGGAGAGACATTAATCAGAGGAGTCATCGACCAGAAGAGCCTTGATTCAACTACGTCATCACACTGACCTTTCAATTGATCTGGGCTTGAGTTTCTTCTTTCCAGAGTCCAAAGCAAGGAACAATGGATGATTCTTCATTTCAGAAGACAAAAATTAAGCTTTTTAGTCCCTCGATCATAATACCGGCTCTATGAATCGAATAGAGACTTTATTATAGCGAACAAGCACTAAGAATCTGTGACTCAGGGGTCGCAAACTATGTAACTTGAGGAAACAATGGATTCCACACAGGACATATCCGGTGGTATGAAAAGGCTAAGCTTTGTAGGAAACGAGTGGCAACCTCGAAATGAAGGATCTTCCTATATACGCTGTGGCCCCTACTGTGGCAAAAGAGCTCACCAGTGCCAACATGCGAGGTCATGGGTTATAGGGGAAATGAAAAGTATCATGATCAATAAAACGGTATGTAGAGAAAAATTTGTCTGAGGATTCTGTGATTTTTAGGAAACAGCCTCGGTACCAAGCGAGGAAAGCGCATTGCATGTGGCAGCGTCAGGAAGTTAGATGCAGTTGTTGTGCTGTATGAGCGTGCTAAAAGGAGATGATGCGATAGGATGCTAAAACAACCAAGAGCGCGTGCAAGCCATGCCGATCGTTTTTATAAGTGATGGACTTCTCCACAACCGCGCCTCCTTCGCTACAAGTCAATGCTTCGCCTTGTTTTTGCTGCCATCCTCTAACCCACAATGATCGCTGTCATATCGACTGCGTGCTTATTGACATTGATGCTCACTCTCTATGCTAGTGTTGGGCAATAATATCCTCAGGTCGAGTCTGGCGAGGTTCTTGTGTCGACCGCGATAGCGCAACCATCATCTGACGCCGGATTGGTGTCCCTGTTTCATACTAGTTGGATTTCTGCGGATGGCAAGCTCTTCAGAGGCAGATGATGGGTTACGGGTTTGGCGCTCTCCACATTTCGCTGTGCTAATTTGTGCTGTGTTTTTTCACCAACGCCCAGAGATCTTTATCAGCGAGTCTGAAGGCACAGGCGACAGACTGAACCATAAAGCATCCGATGGCCAACTCATTCGCCTCATCAGACTCGCCGCCGGTGACAAGAGCGGCTGCTGCCGCAATCAATGCTGTCGATATGGTACTGGTGAGCATGTGGCTGCCGACCCACCACCAGGCGCGATGTTGCTTCCTGAAATTTGGGCTTACCCTCATCGCTTGGAATACCAGGATTATATCGAAGAAGTTTGTGAACCATGGTCCAGAGTATAAGATCAAGTCGTAGCGTCCGGATGGCTGTTGATGAACTATGCTCAATCCTATCCCAACGGACAGGAGAGTTAATTGAATAAAAAGGTTGACATAGCATATACAGAAGTATTCTTGCCATACCTCAGCGAGGCTGCTGATAGTAGGATACAAGATCTCCACGTTCTATACATCTCATTAGCGTAGATTCAGCCGAAGCGAACATATAACATACGTGTAGAAGGTGAACACTGGTAAGTATAGCAAGCTTTGAGCCAAACAGATACCAGGACGCGGTCTTCTGCAGTTTCTCGTGAACTCCTAACAAGAAGAAACAGACGCCTACGCAACTGCAGAGTACAGGTATAGCCATATACGCCAGACTTCGACGATGGCCAAGAATAATTAAAAGAATAAGTCGAACCAATAAGAATAATACGATGACGCACAGAGTCGCCAGCACCATCCTCAGCTCACAGACTGAAGCCATATTGAAGGGCCTTGAGCGACGTAGAGTTAAGGTGGGCGGCCTGGAAAGGCTGGACGACGGTACAACGGTGGCATGGTAAGGGCCACCACATACATTCTCGGTTTCCGTGTCGGGTATATGTATGGTTATCAACCGCATTCACATACGATAACGTGACTCGATCGCTTATATTTTGCTTCCAGTCGCCGTGTGACTTTTCGGGTGGTTCAGTCAAGGGTATGGGGATGATCCCAGGATCTGGCGCGTCTCTGTATCCGTGTCCCGTTAGCGTCGGATCCACGTCGCCCTGACCCAATCCACTTGACCCGGTTTGTAGCATAGCCGGGTGCCGTTCACTAGAGCCGAGCCCACCGTTGTGCGAGCGTGGGGGCAGAAATTAGAGATCACCGAGTTGTCCGTGCCTGCCAAGTTTTGGGTGCAAGTCGAAGAACCATTACTCCGTATTGCGACCAGTTTCATTAATGGAAGCCAACCCTGGCTACGATCGGCCCATCAGGACCAAGTGCTCCATCAGCTGGCCAGTCTACATGCTATGAGGCTGGATGAGAGGGCAGCCGCCAGACCTAATGTCGGAGGAGGTGTAATGAACAGCAACTTGCATTTTTGGGTGGGACGAATGCTTTTAAACCTGTTCAATCTTGCTCAAATAGCTCAAGACAGGAGAGGGTCACTCATTCATGAAATTGCACACGTATTTGGCTAGATACCATCGCTATGAAGATAGGCGAAACGATGAATGTGAGGATACTAAAAAAGCCAGACAAATGTTCGCCTTTAGTTAGCCCGGGCAAGCCAAAAATGATTCCTGACGAACAACATAACCGTGTGGGTAAGACGTAGTGTCCGAGAGGCTGTCCGCCCGTCACGTTGAGGCCATTTACTTCCAAACCAGTGCTGTGCGCTTAAGCTAGTTCAAGTATTTACGAGCCTTATGGTCATTGTGTACGAACATATTTGCCTTCACTCCTATGCTGCCTCCCGTGCTCTCATCCGCGCTTTCAACGGCGTCACCCAAAAGTTATTGCACCCTTCTTGTTCAAAGCTCTGCATGTTTCGGCCCAAATCCTTTCTTCCTGCTCGCCAACAATCCTTATGTTGGCCGCGCCTGGTATAACGGGTGAAGCCGTTTCCATCTCCCTCCCTCCCCTTTGCCTGGTAACCCATCTCAAAGCTGGCTAAGGAGCGTGCGATCAGACTCAGAGTCAGATCTATCCTTTCTTGCGCTTAATTGGCCGCTGCTTACGCCTGAAGATCCTCGCTGTCTGATACGCGATCCTTGCTCTTCGGTAGCCATTCTAGAACTAGTTGATGACATGAAAATTCGTTACTGTAGTCGTCATGTCTCGTGGTCATAGTCAGAATTGGTACCGCTATTAGGCTTAGGCTCAGGCTCTGGCTCTGATTCTCTCTCCTGGTCGACCTCAAGGGAATAAGTGCTGCGTAAGGCCTCATTGAGTATACTCTGACTGTGGTTCGGTTGGCGAGAGTAGCAAACGGGGCGCTCAGTAGGATTGCTGCCGGGTTTCGGTCCTGGTTTGGCGAGCCATCTTGCGACCAGGGGCTTGAAGTAGCTACAAAAGACTGGAACGGAGACAACGATGGTCGACTAGCGGGAATTGGTGGTGCACTGGATCATCCAGTGATGTTGTCACCAGATCCACCCGCCTGCCCAATGTTACTCTGGTCAGGCCCCTCTCGAGCCTCGCTCTTCTCGATAGGTACTCGGCAATTCGGACACGTGTTGTGCTCTTTCAGCCAATCAACCACGCAGTCCTCGTGGAACATGTGCTTGCAGGGTAGAGTGATGATGGTGTCTCCTACTTTCATCTCATCGATGCATACGGAACAATCGAACTTGTCATCCTGGCTGCGCAGTTCCTGGTCGACGACACGTCGATTGAGCTTCTGCAGCGCCTCCTCTGATGCAGGTGGTGCGGCATTGGACTGAGGGTTCGCCTCCATCAGATTACTAATGATCCGGTCGAGTGCCTCTTGAGAATAGACCGCATCACCAGCAACCGAAGTTCCAGGGTTGAACAGACTCAAGATATCATGAAGACTGCGAGGCAACCCTGGAGGCAGTCCTCCTTGCTGTCCGCCTTCCGGTAATCCCATGTTACGAATCATGTTAGAGAAGGTGCTGGAGCGCTGGTTAGTCAAGATAATCAGGGAGATGACTGCGCGCCGTGGAGTAGGCGGCTCGGATGGGGGTGGAGAGGGTTCTTCACGCGCTTGAAACGGATCTCTTCCCCATGCGGGCCGTCGCCAAAAGCTCGAGGTGAAGGGCCTGAAAAGATGGTGACGGAAGCGGTGCCTCCACCCATAGTGTTGGAGAAGGAGATAGCTCGATGAATATGGGGCTCTCTAAAGCGCCTGGGCGGATCAGGCTGGGGCGAGCCATCGGGATTGAACCTGCGTTGAGGCGGCCCGAATGCATGGATCATGTCGACAAAACGCTCAAGGACCGGCTGGATGTCGGGGTTGTGATGGTTGTCTTCGGCGCCATCCCTAGTACTGCGACGATACACAAGGCCGTGAGGCCCAAAGTGTTCCTCGATATCAGCTTCCTCGATGTCGCCTTCCTCAGGATCGGAATCCTCGCGAAAATGGTAGGGGAGATTTCGGGCGGCGTGGATGCGGACGGGTGGTGCGTGGTTTCAAAGTCGAGAGGGTCGTTTTCATGACTTACCTGAGAGTGAGTTAGCATGAATGCAGGAATGACAGGAAAAAGAACCACGTACAATATGGGTGATCTCGTTCGAGCAAGCGGGGCACTTGAGGTCGTGCTCGTCTCGGTACAACTCGTTAGAGCAAGCATGGCAGTATGCAACTTCACGACCGGCCGTTTCGCCAAGGTGGCCCTGCCTTCTGGTCGGAGGCTCTATCTGAGCGCGTTCGCGTTTGTTCATGTGGAAGAGATTTAACATAAAGTCAATCACGCGAAAGATAAGTCGGAACGCCATACTGTAGTTGGCGATTGAATTTTGGTGAAGAGTTCAACAGGATGAATGCTGGCTATGTGATGTCGGCAGGAGCTCGCTACGGCGAAGCCCGATGAAAAATCCTGTCGCAACCAACCGTGACCGCTGAATGATGGAAGAACAATGTGAAGTCAGAACGATTGGGAAATCTTCTAATTGAATGCAGGATAGAAAGGTCTCATCGATCGAGGATCAAGTACGGATATGTAGGGATATTGATGAACAAAATAAAGAGGCCAATAGGAGGCCCAACACTCAAATAAACCAGTAACGAAATGAAGATGTGCAATAGGATAGGAGTGATTTAAAACGAACAAGACCACAAGAGCGAAGGAAAGTGGAGATTGGGGATGACGGGGATCCGTCATACCTACCTACCCCACTTCGCCGAGGCATGCTAAGGTGACTGAGCATGGAAAGTCTGAAAATGAGATTGGCCTGAGATAATAGGAGATGGCAAGACCGTGATCAAGGCACCTGTGCGACTATAGGGAGACTTGAGTCTTTACTTAGAATTAAACTTATATCACGCAGCAGCTACTCGTGGTTGAGACATCTTGTTACGTTCTTTCATGTGAGGGCGGTAAGGCTTAATGGGCTCCGATTAGTTTCTTGTTGCCGCCACACGAAATTCGTGGTGGCGGGGTCGTCCAGGTTAGATCGACTCGCTGTTTGGCACCCTTCGGCACCCTTCGGCACCCTTTTGGCACCCTTTTGGCACCCTTTGGTCTTGGCACGCTTGAGCACTCTGGAGGTTGATACTCGCGTACATAATGAAACTTCAACTCCCATATCGAGTTGTGAATACAGCAGCGTCAGACCCGGGGTGAACCACAGGGTTCCAGAGAGGAATAAGTCACGGCATCATGGCATCCTCAGACCACGGAAGGAAGTGGCGGCAGATCCATTCCACCCGAGGGGACCTAAAAGCATCAAATGGGCTACCATGTAATCTCACATGCCTCCGCAGAACCATCCCACATACCATCTAAATGATGAGTTCAGGAGAGTCAGAGCATATCGGCATAGGTGATGAGAAACTTGAATATTGCGAGTTTTATCTACATTTTTGCCATGACTGTGAAAGCGATACTTCAACCTTCGATGTGATGAATCCTCGTTTTCCTGTCCTTCCACGTTTGCCGCTTCAGCATACATTTCAGACATGCCCAAATAATAGGTACGACGAGCAAGACAACGACGAACACTGTCGTAACTGTATACAAGGTGGCTTTCTTTATCATTTGAGCCTCCATTATATACTCTAAGTCCGAGCCCAGAAACGTGAAAGCGCCAGTAAGAATGGGCCCGAAAGGATGGTCGAGGCAGCCTGATGCGGCGCAATAACGCATGGCAGAGGCACAGATTCGGCCACCCGGACTAGAGACTGACGAGAACGGGGTTGGTAATGTGCGGAAAGAAAGTCAGATGTCATGCAGACGGTAAACGTATGGGCTAAGGTCAAGAATATGTGTGCGTAGCAGAGCCTTGAGAGGGAGGGGTGAGGTTGAGGAGTCAAAGCCAGGAGAACTCGTGGTTTAGTGTGCTTCGGGACCGGCAAGGTAGAGAGTGAAGTCCCGGGGATGAGTCGTATGATGAGGCGTCCATCACCGCTTCATTGGATGTCGAGAACACGAGGTTCCCGTTACGGTAACCGCTGTCAGATGGACGGATCGAAAGAACTGGGACAGCTGACTCGACAACACCATGCATGGCTCTAGCTACATGTGACGCACGGGGCGCCATATCGCTAAGGCCGGTGTGTTCAAACTGGGTTCCAGGGTTGGCGTATGCACCTTACGACAGGCTATATGAGAGCGTGGCTAGTCTTCATGGTGGAATCCGGGAGGGTAGGAAAACCGAGGCCAGTTGGAACCAACACGGGCCTGACACCCAAGAGCAATCTTAGGTGCCAAGGGGGGCAAAATCAGCCGATATGCAGGAGGAGACTGCATGATATGACAACCGGCTGTCATAGGACGGATGGCTTCCCCGATACCCATAGCACCTCACGAAGGGGTGTTGTGGCGATCAGGCGGGCTGGACTCGGGCATCCGAACCAATAGATCAACCCGAGACAAAACATTCGTACCGAGGTTGCTGCATGGTTTTCTCAATACACACACCAACAAGAACAGGGGATACCTGTTCCCACAAGAACTCACGCTGTGCATGGGGTCCTGCTGTCAAATTCCCTCAACAGAGGTTGACAACGATGAGGCGGAACAGCAGTGGCTCTGTTTGGACACCGAAAAACGAAAATTCCGATCTCAAAGAATTTGCATGGAAGTTGAGAAGCGATCGACGAGTGTCACTATTTTATCCTTGGGGTCCTGGAAACTCGACGTGGCTGGGTAAAGAGTGAAGACACGAGGACCAAGAGCAGCCCGCTGGAGGGTCAAGGAGGTGGTGCGGCTTACGGGAGTCCGCAGGCTAACCACATTGAGCAAACCCCACGTCAGGGAAAGCATGGCAAGCATACCTGCATCCCCGTACAGGATGCAGATGGATCACTTCTAACTGGTCATTACCGATATGGTTAGTGCTACTGTCTCTTAGTGGCTGCAATGAAACGAATGAGCGAGTCTCATCCGCTGTGACAGTGCACACTTGCTAGACAGACACCATAGCAGGGGCCCTGATTGTAGATCGCCGACTCTCGTGCATGGTGCCTCACAGGTATTTCTGCCAGATACGGTTAGAATGTGGAGACCCCAAGTGGCTCACCACCCACCCTTGCCGCCGTCTTTATTTAGACCCTGGCGCCCTCCAGCTCGGTTTGGACTTTCCTTCTTTTAGTCTCGACGCTAGCATGGGGTCTGGCAAGACCTGATATGGTTAGCGCCAAAGTTGCAATGTCCGATCAGCTCGTCCAACCACCACAACCCTCACTCAAACCGCCATATGCGACCGTCAGCATATCACCTGAACCAACAAATGCAAAGTGGAACCATCCAATCTCGTTTCCAAGTGATTAGGCTGTCCTATTCAGGATGATCGAATATGTACTCTGTAGTTTAGCGGAAATGACCCCGCCGTGTCCATCACAACATTGACCACATTGTGCCCCGTTGCGATCACGAAGCAGGAGGTATGATAGCCACTGACAGGAAGTGAATGTCGCAGTCAACGAACTGTCGCCTATAGATGCTTTTAACTTCAAAGGCAACGCATGAAATCGCATCAACAGTGTGACGTTGTTAGTTTCGACGCTTTCTAGATCCCCGCCCCCGACCCGTATTTCAAGCTACCCTAGAGTCTAAAGGCAAGGGATTATATTCAAAACCATCGAAAGGCGTGTAAGGCCAGTATCTAAATAAATGAATAGAGAGTAGATTTCGGAACCTTACATCGTACAAGGCAATGAGGCTTCGTTGCGTTTTTACATTCGCCAGTGTGCTGGCCCTATTTTTGACGTCCGTCGTCGTTCTCGTCAACCTCAAATCGTAGTCATGTCACTTCGGTGCTTTGGCTCGATGCTCCAAGATCGTGAAAGTAGACGTCATTGTAGCGGGTGGAACAATTGAGACAAACGGAACAAACGCGGTTATCCCAACAAATTATACGGATTACGGCTCAATAGCCCCAAAGGACTTTGTAAAGGGAATTCCCGGAGCCAGTGAGGGAGTGGGATTTCGTTTTATACCTCTTTTCAACAAGGGTAGTCCGGACCTCACAACGGGAGACAACCTTGCGATATCGCATTATGTCTATACACACCGATATGAATCCTATGCCTTCCTTATTTTGGGCGGTACAGACACTGCCCACAACACCATCAACCAACATAGTGATACCTTGAGACTGCCACTATGCGTCGGTTACGTCGCTTCTGCGCGCCCTAGTTCGGCTTTGAGTGCCGATGGACCGCTGAACTTCGCCCAAAATCTTCAAGCCATTCGCGATCCGAGCTCATGGGAATATGGTATCTTTATGACATTTAACGAGAAGATTTGGGGGCCCTCTCTGCTATACAAGCGCACAACAAATGGACTCGACATATTCCATTCTGCGGCTGGACCTTTTGGAATCATAAAGGGTGGGAAGCCTCAGTTCTCGTACGGACCGCGAGAACACAGAGGCAGATTGCACTTTGACATCAAAAGTTGGCACCGATCAAGCCTCCTCGTGTTGTCATGACTTATGCAACCGAGCCTGAAACTATCGTCACTTCATTGCACGACCCAGAAGTAGCGGGCGTTGTGATCATAGGCCAGGGGCAGGGAGCATGCCGACAGCTGGGACAGACATGATCAGCGCTGCGTCAGCAGAAAACAAGCATAAACCCATCGTCGTGTGTCTCATGATTCCGGACGGTTTCGTCGGATATCCGATGTACGGAGCCGGGGACTGGGCTATCCCAGGCGGTTACGTGGAGGCCCTTCGCTGTCGGTATGTGGACCAGCTGGCGTTGATGTCGGGTATGGATGTACAGCAAATTCGACATTTGTTCGAAGTGGATGCAATCTCCTGAAGTCCGATCCTTTCTATACAGTTAGGCTATATTGGTTCATCTTTGAGCGAGTGGTCATGATGACGATACAGGACTGCAAAGACCGTCTTAAGGGAGCCAACGAGAGGCTTGGTTTGCTGGTAGAAGACGTGAGGCGACCAATTGGGAAGAGGTTTTCTGAGTGGTTGGCTTTGTTCATCGGCAACGTGCAACGCCATCGAGGCATCATCCGCCTGGCCTGAGATGGTCATTGGATGCATCAAGATGGATCATGTGATGAGGTCACATATTCGCTATGATAATATCACCGGCAGTTCTCTTCCAGGATCGGCAGACGAAAGTACAGTACTGGATCTGGTTTGTATCTAATTTCTTTGAACATCAAAGAGATACTCGGTGGTGTACAAGCCATGCTGGTAGGACCTTTGTCCTCTGATACTCCACACTTCGATATGATTCAGGCTTACCGTGGAAGCGAAAGCTGTGTGTACATTTGTAAAGCTACAGTAGTACAGAAAGCTTATTCATCAGGTAATATCAACGTTCAGCCATCTTGAAATCTACCAGATTATTTCCTATATCCTTTCTATGATACTTTGTGGCCTTTCATTGATATGCTGGAATGAAGAGCGATTGCGTGGATGTGATTCTCGAACCCGAAGAAACGAGAAGAAACAGTGAAGCAGTTTCGAAGGTTGAAAGACAGAGAGTGGTGTTGATGCTGGTGTTTATATTGGTCTCGATGTTGGTATTGGTATTGCCAATTCGTCTTCTGACCGAGGGATGAATTACAAGGTTCAACCGAAAACCTCCATGTTTCCTTGGAAGCGATCACGATAAACCAAGCAATGCTAAAGGAAAGTATTTTGGTAGATGGCAGGATATGTTGGAATTTGTGTAAAGCACTCGTGCCAATATATCCTGGGAGGCTGCAACTTAACCAGATCAGATTGCAAAGGGGCAGTTCTTACCACCAACAAGCACATAAATCAGTCTTGAATGAGCCTATTCGTAGAAAAAATGGGCGCGTATACGGTTGAATGCTGTATCGTATTTCAAACCATAGGGATGCCAACTTCGACGGTACTTATATGGAGGTGGTAGATATTTTACAAGATTTTCAACAACACCTTGACGACAATGTCTCTCATGAGTACCCAGCTTGTATGAACGAAGCCTATGAAGAGTTACTAAGAAACCACTCTTGGAAATTGGTTTAGGATAAAACAATGTGTACTATCAAAGTGACTCTGCGAATACAACATGAAACCTCTTAGCAATTTGAGAAACAATTGGACGTTAGCCACGATAACTCAAGGCTGATCGCTCACGATGGTCTGGATATTATGCCGACTTGTTTTACTTATACGAGACGGCTGCGTTGAATTTTATGATGTTGTTGTAATCGAACTTAAGGCTTTAACCCTGAACTCTATTACCCCCAGCTTATACCTGATCTAACGTACAGTCCTATGATGGCAACGAATAACTGATATATCAGGTGTGAATCTCTTGTGGCAGACATGAACCGATTCGGATTTATAGGCGACTCGGTAATCAGGCGCAACGAACGTACGAAGGTAAAGCTCCCAGATATCCTTATTTCCATTACAAGGCCTAACAGAAAACTGAACAAATTGTTCTATCAATTACAAAATTCCAGTCAACAGTCATCTCACGCCGTGCGTCCGTACAACGGAGTTTGCCTCAAAACATTGTTGAGGAATAATCGCTGCGTGCTCTACCTTTTCATGCTTAATCTGAGATAACATGTGAAAATGCGACGATGAAAAGGCATAGGCTGCTCGCCAGAAGCAGGCATTCTCGATTAGGACCCAAGTAAGGGCGTCTTCTCAGCATCGTTTGGAAACAGTGTCTTCGTTCCAGGCGGTAGACTTATTCGAAACTTAAGCGGGATTGAATTCAAAAGCAGTTCAGAAAATTCTTTCCATCGGTGCCGTCGGTTAACCGGAAGCTCAGTACCCCAGTCCGACTCTCCTCTAACAGCTGTAATCTTCCAGCGAGAGGCGCTGATGAGCCAACTCTCTGTGGCTGAGCTTGGTGGTTGGTATAAAATCTCGAAGCCATGTTCGCGGAGCCATCGCTCGCATGCTTCGGTTACTCGAACAGAGTAACATGACCCGGTAACTGATAAGATATGGAAATGGAGAAGCTTTTTAATATTCCCAAATCGTTCCATGTCAAGCATTATATAGCAATGAACCCAGCGAATTGGTGGTGATGGATCTTTGCGAAGAACATCAGGAATCTTTATGTGTTCGACAGTATACTGAGAGTCATTAGCGGGAACTTGGCGAGAGAACGGGCTCGGTTGGTTACACTTGTTACTTGACAAATTGTTTGGGGAGCAGGGTGGGTCTGTTGAGTCTGCATTCTTGTTCGATGAACTGGTTTTTGATGCTTGATTGACAAGAAGCAGATGCAGCAGCTACTAGTGAATTGTTTGGTGGAGTTACTTTGCAATATGGGGGCTAGGTGATGCCTGGTACATATATGGTGGGCAGGCCACTCACCCAACGCTTTCACCGCACCTATCCTTGGCTCAGCCCACCGTATCCCACGCTTTCCCTGACCGAACTCGTTGTCCGGCTCTCCAATCAATCGCGGCCACCTCTACTAGGGTGATGACGCTTGAACATGCATCCTTGTGCTCGGTTCGGCAAAGGCTAAGCAGGCGGGGTGTTGCTTGCGCCATGGGCTTCCCCACCACCAGGAACCAGGAGCCGGGGCCACTGTGGGTCGAAGATTCAACGGCAGCTTCCCCGGCGCTATCATTACCATATCGAGCAGAGTTCTGAATGAAGTTCTGAATGAAGTGCAAATGGCGGTTCATACATTAAATCAGCATCAGGCGGATTTGCGCGGGCACTCTCGGAGGGACTCTACGCGAAAGACACAGAAGTAGGCGCTGAATGAAGGGCGTTGCTGGTCCCGCTGTAGAAAGTGGTTCGTTCAGTTCGATCTGATGGTTCCACAGCCGCCGCCGGTTCTTCGGATGCAGCTTGGGAAACTCGGATCCTGCATGTAGTAGGGCATCGACCAGCACTATCCTCGTCTACCATTAATTTATAAGGCAACTCCTCTTTAACATTTGATAACGCTGGATAGTGTGAGTTAGCTGTTATATGCGATTAAGTTCTGAAGTCGACCACTCAAAGAAGTGCGTCGAATTGGGTACAGTGTTGCAATCACACGAATTGATTGGCGTTCCCTATGACAACTTAATTGAACTGGGCCTCAAGAGCAGCCGTTGATCTTGTCATTGCGATTTTTAGACACATTGGATGAAAACGAATGAAACATAGTGGAGTCACCACTGTGAGGAAATAGTCAGTTTGGCTCTAAGTGCTGCAAACAACTGCCCAAGCTTTTCTCGTTCGACAAATCCAATCTTCGACTACCTGCCAAAGTGACGCTGTCACCCAGATGCGTCGTGATAATGATGCAGTCGTTTCGTGTTGACAGACACACGATGATAACAGGCTATCTCTTCGCATGCGTTACGTCGTCAAATGCTAAAGCCTTTGTTGCTGATGTTCCTGGTAATCCAACTCATTTGTGTAGAATGTGTTGGTCTTGTCGTCGCGCTCCTGGATTTTTCGTGATAGCTCCGCCTCAACCTGAGCTAGCTGCTGGGCCAGACCTTCCCGGTTCTCGGCCAGTTGGCTGCAGTGCTCCATTGAGACGTGCAACCTCAACCTGAATCTCTAAGTTGGTTCTGGGATGCTCTTCTTTAGCGGTGTACTGTTCCTCCCGCCATTTACGCTGCATCTCATCTCAGAAATTGCGTTCAGTCTCCTGCCAAACGAGCAGCTGCTCATCTGCCGCGAGTGCCTCTATATTGGGCAGACGAAGGGCAGTTGGTGCTGGATATATATCATGGGAGATGAGATGAATGGACAGGTGGTTAAGGTTATAGCGCTAACCAGAGGGAACGTATGTAATCTGGCCGAGTGAATGAGTCCTTGGGGCTTAGTGATTCTGCAAGGACCCGAATAAAACTGTACGAGGCGGTTTCATCCTAGCACAGACGTTAGGTGCTGTGAGGAGCGCCGCGGGCTCTCCTAGAGATGTTAAGGAGAAAAACAAAAGATAGCAAAAGAACGATGAGGAGTCTCACACAATCTGCGTAGAAAGGGGAGAAATTACCTAACGCGCGCCATATTAGTTGTGTGTAGCGTGCATCCTGGAGAAATGAGCTCCAAGAAATAAGGGCATAGGCGTTCCTGTTTATCAAGAGTTTTTCAGACGACCTTTCGCAGTTGGAAAACTTGGCTGGAGGTTATATGGGTATCTTAATGCCCTAACCTGAAGCGACGATACTGGTAGAGCATGTACATCTCCCGGGTCACCATGGAATCAACTTATTATGGCTTGCTTCACTAGAATCATAACTCTATGCTACCAAGTAACTTATTCAGGGATCAGAGTCGAGCCTATACCCATGTTTTATCGGTGTTGCGACTGCGTACCTCGGTCCAGCCTGGGTGGCATCGGATCAAATAAACAGCGAACGACGTGAGCGTTGCTCTTATTGAAGTGAGAACCGGGACTTTTACGGAGACAAATATATGCATCTTTTTCTCTTTATATCAGTGTAGCGGACTGCTTCCTCCACTCTATATCAGAGAGATGAGATAGCCACGGGTGGGAATGCTCCATATAGCTGAGAGAAGACACTGATTCGAGTTCACTACCAAGTCATTTCAGAGGACGGCGAGACTGCAATGATGATGGTCTGAGATGGACATTGGGTCTGCTCTGTGCCGCCAACCAATTCGCCTCTAAATACTAATAACACTTCGTGAGTGGGTGTTGGCCTTGAGGCTCTGAACTGTGACCAAAACTCCTATGATCCTCTTGCTGTCATCATAAACAAAGGTAAATAAGCCTTAAAATCCCCGAACCAGTCATTATATTCATTTCCTTCTTCGTGCCTCATCAATCGCTTTCGCTGGATGATACTATCGGTGCGTGTGCTCAGACTGCCTTAATCCACCAGAGCTTCAGTGGAAGCAGTTGGCCTCGAGATCTGAACAGAACCTATCTTGGGCTGGCTCAGATCTGTTGTGGTTGGTGATTTTGGCTCACCGGAGCTGTTGGAGACGGGCCAAGTCCGTATCCCTCGTCTTTACGTTGCAAAACTGTGGTTGGGGGCAAACTCGGGTCCTTCCTCTTCGTGAACCATTTCCACCATGTGCCAACGACCGGGTCCCTCCACAGAACATTCTCCACTTCAATAGGGAGCCAAGCGTTGCAGCTGATTGTGTGGAGGATAAGAACATTTGCTGCAGTCCCGGTCCTAAGAGCGATCCCGAGCCATGTTACACACAACGCCAATACCATCCAGCTCGTCATGAATAAGCTCAGAAGCCTCCACCTGTAGGTATATGATCCCTCGGTGTCCATTTCGATGACCAAGTGTAGTACTATCACCGCAAGGCCGACGTAGGCTGGCAATGGCACAGCGTAGAGATATGCAGAGCTTTGTGCTGTTCGTGACTCGGCCTTCTCCAAGAATAATAGTTGAGCAATCCCAAAAATGGCGAGGCCAAACTGAGAGATAAGACTGTAGAAGAAAACAAGACGACCTCGAGGCTGGTCTAAGAAGCTAATATCCATCCAGAGACTACTCTTCGTGAAGAGGATGATGTTCTGTCATTTATCAGCAATGTCATTCTGAGGTCAGTCGTGTTCGAGTATCGGACCCTTAAACTTACCACCAGAATCGTTGAGTAGGCAAGAATGAGTAACCTGCATGTCCAGAGGATCCAACGCGTAGCGATCTCCTCTCTATTGCGAACCCACGTAACCGTGGCCGCAATCAAGAGGCAAAGAACTGCAGTAACAGTGACAACGCACGGTAGCATGTACAGCAGAGGCTTTGAGATTATAGTGGTTATGACAGTACTCGACTTCTTCGGGCGCCAAATAGCAGTAGAAGCATACCAGAGCGAAAGTGTAAAAACAGGTCCATAAGACGATGCAGCCAAGATCAGATTTAGGTTGTTTGGTTCCATTGTGAAGAATAAGTGAACTCGTTCCGGTCAATGGACAGGCCATTCAATACGACCACTAATGACTTGCGACAAGGCCTGCGAGGGATAAAGACAAGGATAAAGACAAGCGGTAGCGGGTGAGGGACCAAGTAGCAGATGCTTGCAAGAGACAAAGAGATGGTGAAGGTATATGAGGGCACCCATCACGCACCGTAGAGGCGTGGTGCTTAAAACAGGGGCGAACTGATATATAAGTCATGGTTTCTTCGCTGGCCAGGCTTCTCCAAGCCGTCCAGTCGACTAGAAGAGTATGCTGCCTTCCTCTTCGAGGAAACATTGCCTGCAGGGGATCATCGAACTTTGGGTGTTGATTTGGTGTTGATGGCAGGGGTTGGCCCACTGTGATAGTCACGGATGGCTTCCCGGGTCATGCCGAGTCCAGCACCGGAAACGTTGGGCCGGTCGATAAGGCGCACAGTTGGTCCCACCCAGATCCTTCTCCGATGCGGTCCAACGGTGTCAGCCTCGGGCCGCTAACTACATGGAGAAATCGCATTAGTTCCATCAGCCTCTCACATAAACGACAGCTTACATGCTGTTGATCAATGATACCCACCTCAATGCCTGCTTGTTGTACCGATTTGACCAAACCGAATGAAGAAATCGATCCGAGCGCTGAGAGCCGACGAGAGTGTCGGTCAAGATAGGAAGGGTAAATATGGAGACTCAGAGCACAAGCCATTTGCCCATCTGCGGGTGGCTGACGTGACCGAGGTGACGGGGGTGATAGGAGTGGCGGAAAAGTCAAAGGTCTTTGTCAAGCAGATGGAGGTAGTGGCGCATACGATAGGGTTAACCACATAAGGCTTTGGGTTGTGAGCGAGACCTGCGTCCTCGCCACGTCCTAACCCTTCTAGGACTTTGCGATTTTCTATGTTATCTGGTGCCATCAGTTCACAGATATTTACTAGACTATGGTGTTCTGGACGGACCCAAGATGGCGTGACATCGTCGGCTGTCTCTGTCGATAAGCCAAAGCATAACCCCTCTAGCTTCTCGTCTAATTTGATACACCACTTGTAAGGTGGGAATTACCAACACGGGAAGTGAAAGAAGAGATTGATTAATTATAAGTTAAATACTGTGATTTACATAACAAGTGGAACGAGTTTGTTCTTGGAGGTGGTGTATGTTGTATTATTCTATCTGCCCTCATCCCCTATATTACGCTATAGAAGCCGAGATTTCGCAACGAACTTTTAGTGGTGATGATGACAGCGTTGCTTCCTGAAGATTGAGATGTAGAAGATTGAGATGCAGAACAGCGTGAGCTAAGCATGGCCAACGTGATGCATCTCCGCAACCGTGGCGTTTGGACCATAAAATCCACCGCCCCTGAAGCATAGGCTTGACACTCTCCAGTATGATAGACAATTGAATTTCTGTTGGAATAGGGCCTATCTCCCGAATATGGAGTAGTTAGACCAGACAGATACCTGCTCCGTGTCAGAAAAGGGGAGAGGTTAGAGAGGGCTTGTAGGGCTTTATGTACTTACTGTTCTCCTCGCATCGACATCGGCGTCGTTGAACCGATGTTGCCAACGACTGCGGCTGGTACATTCAACTCCAAACTTCCAGTAAGGATATAGTGAAGACTCTTCTTATCCATCAGCCTATGTTTCTCCTCGAGCACGTTCCGACTGAAGCAGGTGTGACTAGAGGCAAGTATAATATCTTTGGCACGTTGGTCGTTAAACATACTAAATGGTATCGGCTGCCTAACGGTGATACCCAATATGCTGCTGAGGTCCTGCAGGCTCTCGTCTGCCGTGCGCTGCCTAGAAAACTTGTACTTTCCCAAATCGTGTGGCCCGCCAGCTAGTTCAAATGCGCGACGGAGGAGAGATATTGTATGGAACCCAGTTTCTGCACCATTCCACTCATACCCGATGAATGCTTCTAATCGCGAGACCCAATCATCCCGGCTTCGTCCTAGAAATCTGCGGACCATCGGTGAATGAGGATCGTTACAGTTTAGCAGATGTAGGCCCAAAGCGATGCATGACATTAAGACATTGTCAAGAATCTGGGGCTCTGAGTTCTATACCGCCTGTCAATCTTCTCGTTGCTGCTGGGTGGCCTGGGACCGAAACATACTATGATCTCAGTAACAATACAGAGCTTCTCCAATTTCAGTGGTGCATATTCACCAAGCTGGACCTGGCGGTCACAATTCAAGACGTGGTGACCCAATTCTCGTCTTCCTGTACGATGTTTATCGATAGCTCGGGATCCATGAAGATTGGCAGGGTTGAATCTCTGATTGAGTGTCTGTACACGCCATTGTCGGAAATCAGGCGGGTAGTTGTGCCCGGTCTGCCCGGATGTTGACGAAGATAATAAATGGAAAGCCCAGTTCCCAGTGTTTCCTACAAAGCAAACGGTATGCTCGTGGCTATAGCTTTCGTCAGGGTGAATGGCTTGGTGAAGAAAGGACACGCAAGTGGTGTCTTGAGTGGGAGTGTGTTGAGCAGAAATCGACCAAATATCAGGCAGGTCTGGGATCTAATAGCCGTGAGCCCCTTTTGCTATTGATTGTACATGATCTCAAGACGCAACATACCATTCTAAACTGTCCATCGGGCCCTGTAAGAACAATTGAAGGCAGCAGCATGATTCTGAGTGTACCTGAGTAAGCCAGAAATAAAGGGAATTATTACTTTCACCGTGAAGGTGCCTCTAAAGGGATAGAATCACTCGGTCGATGGTCGGGGAGGGCGGAGGGATTTATGATGGAAGCCGGGACACCGCATTTGGTTCAGGGCATAAGCCAAGGTGGAGATTGCGCAGCGGTTTGGTACTTTCAAGGAAGAAACCTGGATGCACGACGAGAATTACCTCCACTGCAAGAGCTCCATGTGTGGAGACGTGAGCATCAGCTGGGGATCACTGACCGGGGTCTTGTGCAGATAAGAAGCATGGGGTCATCAGAAGAAGCCTTGGACTAGCGGTCTCACCTGATCTACTATGTACGGGAAATTGGCTGCACACAGCCATCACGAGGCTTCCTTGGGGAGAGAAGGGGAACCGGGATCAGTGGTTGCGTTGTGTTTTCTCTCTATGGGCACAGTGCTTGAAGAATTTGACGATATCGATTGCTCGGCTTGGGTTTTTGGAGTCAGCAGGGTTGTTTGGCAGGATGGCTCTTTACATCCACGTTTCGTTGAACGCAGAGAAGGGTCTCTACTAGCCGTTGGTGGTGATTGACTTTGTCCTAAATACATCTTTCCAGTCGATCCTCACAAAGTAACGTATCGTACATATGAGGTTGTTGGGACCTAGGATGAACCATCAAGACGAGGACCTTGTCGAACGATGTGGTCCACTACCATCGAGCAGGCACCTGTCTTCAACTTTAGTGGCAGCAAGACTTGCAACGCCAATGGTATAAGCGTTTGATCAGGAAGAGTAGAGATGGTCCTTGCAAATCATCAACAAGGCATCAAAAATCGAAAAGTTGGTAAGCAGTAGGCCAGGCTACGGAGGAGAGATGCTACATCCAGCTCCAGGTTTGCAGATACAACCTACCGTCGAGGACCAGAATGGCATCCCAGAAAACAGTCAAAATCAGTCAAAAACAATCAAAAACAATGTTAGAGGCCGCGAGCCTATGATAATCGGACACCCTGAGATGGATGACCGTCCCGAGAGTGTACCAATTCTAGCAACCCCTTCGGCTCGGGTTGCTAATCTCGAATCATCACCAGTCAACGGAGACCATGATGTGAATCATTTACTGATAAGACCGCCGGGACGGGTTCTCCATATGTGCCCCTGCCATTGTGGAGGCAGCCCATCTCGAAGACCCTGCGATGGCCTTCAGTGTTCATTCAAGGTGCGCCCCAGCCGACCGCAAACTATTAGATAGCTTGCATCTTTTGTGAATGTTTCAAGTGTAATGACATCAAATCAAAACACAGCCATATGTAGACCTTAACATCTATTCTTTGTCCGTGTGACTTCTGCGGACCAACGTGGCAAAAAGTTCACGTCGCCTTCCTCCTCTTCAGTTTCCTAATGACCTCGATAATCCTTGGTGGCTTGGCTGTGCAGTTGCTTGAGCCCTGATTTTGAGTTAGCATTGCCTTAAACCAAGCTTATACTGCCACGAATCCAGAGAATCGTAAGGTCAAGTGGCCAGCGTTACGTGAATTAATTCTAGTTAGAATCGACTAGTTCTAGTCCCATGAGGCAGTTCAATTCAGCCTAGCCTCATTGAAGAGCATAGAAGACTGGAAACTAGTCCTATGCTCCGCGTGTGCCTTAAAACGGAGGCGCCAACCGATCACATCTCCTCTGTAGGCATATCAACCTTGAAGATAGGCATATATCTGACACGATGTGGAAAAACCAGCTGAGCCACTCTTACAAGAGAGATATATAGAGGTACCATGTCATGACTTTGCACAAGATAAGTCTCAGATTCATACAGCGCGTTAACTCTTCTTACCGCTACGACAACATCTTACAACGAACAACTTAAAAACCACTTGAATCACCGACCTGGGCAGCAATAACTGTTTCGCTGCTCTGTTGATCAGAGAGACTGTAAGCTAATATATGGAGGCAAAATTGAAGTAATTCTAACAAGAGGTATTTTAGTTCTACTTTTTGTCCAATAGTTTGAAATAATGGCTGAGGAGTATGAACCATTTTGGCAGTCGAAACTTCCTCGAATGCAAGAGCTTCAAAGAAAACAAGAAATGGCGCCGTTGAATAGGGAAGAGTTCCATGAACTGGAATTGATACTTCTTGATTACTTCTCGCATAAGAACAGAGTCGAACGGCGACGTGCGAGCAAACTATAGCAGCAGTGAGCAATACAGGATCTGGATGGTTCAAGTTCGCCTTGCCAAATATAGTCATTTTGGACACGTGCTCTCTTGAGCAACGAAAAAGGAACAAGGAGGATGTGACTCATCCAAAAAGCCTTTAGTGGATGCAAACTAAAACCCCAACTCAAGCAAGATGTGAAGAGTAACTATAGCTCTATTGGGGGTGATGTGCACGTCTGTTCAGAGTGAAAAAAGCAGCTGCAGAACTTGAGGGATAACATCCCATTCTGGGATACATGTCCTTCTTTCGGTTAACAGAGAGGCTAGATTTTAAATACCGTCCTAGACGCAAAGGGTGTCACGGGTTTGCCTTAATAATTTTAATAAATCAGGCACTGTGTCACGGTGCTTAATAAAATTAACAACGGAAACCCGCGACACCCTTTGCGTATGCGGCGGTATCATAAATATTTCAAGTTTAAAGAGCTTGAAGAAAGCATAGGCTCTTACGAAAGGGGGACGAATGTGCATTATTGTCGCCCTTGAGGCCGGTAAGCTGCAGACTAAGTAGAAGCCCCACGGCGCCTTAGTCCTACGTCGGTACATAGAGTAACTTCCTGAATCTCTCTCACTGCTAGCAGACGTGAACTCAAGATGATCTAAGCGAACATAAAGCCAGCAATACTCAATGGGGCACGTCAGTATTCTCAAAGCATCTCCAGTATCTTGCTAGACTATACCCACCATACTAGTAAGTATCAGCGCCCGGCTCTGCCGGCAGGTAATTATAGCGATTGCTGAGAATCACGTACTGAATCACGGCATGCCTTTCAATCACTCCGATAAGTCTACTGCGAGTCATAACGACAGACATGTATTTGCATGGCAGAGCGACCACAGGCAACGACAACGAGATGCGGCTATGATTTGATACGAGATGCGGCTATGATTTGATAGGACAGGCTAGGAGCGGATATTTGCTGGTATTGATTAAAACTTGCTGTGAATGCTTACTGTGTCGCAAACGCCAAGCAGGTTGTTGATTCTGGCACTCTTCTGGGACGACAGACGACCAAAGAACGTACAACGATGGTGGTCCAGTATCGTCCCTTCCATGATGGGTCCATGCCTCGACCTAACCAAGAAACTATCACATAAATGCAGGTTCGAGCTAATACTCGCTTCGTCCACATGAGCAGGCGATCGTCGGAAGAATAATAAAATAGTTATTATCTGTCTGCTTGTACAGCACTCACAAACGGTCCCTCCTGCTAAGGGAAATGGAAAGTATCCCCTATAATAATATTGCCCCTGTTCCCGGTATTATAATAGAAAGAGTTTTTAGTTCCATTATTAATAATCTGCGTACCAAAATTATAATAACTATGTGTCGAGTTGGCGGGAGTTTTTGATAGTTGGAAAAAGCGGCGTTCGAACTAGTATGACTGCTTCGACTACCGTGGCAATCACGACAAAGACCATCATCGGTATCAGAGCCTGCCGCTGGGGTGCGCTCCATATTGCTAATCTTCGTGATTGTACATGTTAGCATCGATGTCTCATAAGAATACTCAGACTCCGTACCAGTGAGCCATTCGAGTGGCTTAATCCTCGATTCGGATTGGATGTATCTTCAAGGGGTGTGGTAGATCGGGAGGCATTATTATCCGGTGTTGACGCCGACTCGTTGCCATCCGCCTCCACTGTTGGTTTCTGATATGTAGTCATTATATACTCCTGATAATACTGGCAAGACTGGTATTGAGAGTTCTTGTGTTGGGAAAATTTTTCCGTTTCCAGAGTTCTGGTCTTTTGTAGGCTCAAGGCAGCTAGGTCTTAGCTAATAAGCACACAACACATCTGGCCCACTCTACCCCCTGTCTAATTGTCAAAAGCTCGAGTACTGACAGGGATTCTGTTAAACCATACAGCTGAAAGAGATGATGCTTGACCAAGACAAGACAACCCTTGCTACGACCTCGCTATGCACATTCGCTTTCTCTTTACCAAATGAACAACTTCTTGATCTCTTGGGAGCTTGTCTATGAGCACGGCTAATGTTGTCATGAACAAATCAGAGTCCAGATTCATGTCTATCAAGAGCTCCAAAGATTCCAATCGTAAGCATCGCAACACTATATGTTACTTGAGGAATAGTCAGCGTCTTTGGATTCAGACACTGCATGCCGATACAAAGAGTTCAGGAACTCTCATCAATGGCACCATGGTGTGATCATAATCCCTTCCCCCTGTTTATCCCTCGAGGCCGGTAAGCTGCTGATTATGTAGAAGCCTCGAAATATCTTAGTCATACGTCAGTACAGTACATGAAGCAAATTCAAAGCCACGTTGACGATGATTATCGTGATGTAGCCATATGTAACATGGGGCAATGCCAGTATCTCTATCATCAGCTAATTTACTAGGCCTTCTGTGTATCTAATTTTCATCTGGTTCTAATTGGCCACTATACTGATTTGGTACTGAGTCTGCACCTTACCGGCCTCAAGGGGATAGACGGTTGGACAGTATCGTAATTCGACATTCTTCGTCGATAAACTCTTTACATTTACATACCAGTAAACACACTTATAGGTAAAACAAACTTCCTCCCGGATTTTCAAGCCAGCCACAGATACTCGTTCCTACTCTTGAGAAAACTCATAATAGAGTCCTTCGTTTGTATTGAGCCGCCCTCACGGTATCTATTATATGGACAGGGCCATGAATGAATAACACTTATAGCATGGCATCAGCCCGAAAATATTAAGAATCAGAAATGTGAAATAATACAGATATAAAGCAATAGAATAGTAAAAAAATGAAAGATAGAAGCGGATGCGAGATCAGTCTACGGCTAGATATTTCCATCGGCAGGAATGTTCTATTCAAAGTCATTATTATTTTGTAGTGTCTTATTCAATTTTAATACTATAATATATAAATCAAATATGGTTGAATGATTTCAGTTGTTTACGGCTCACAGAGCATTTTTTGTCGTCCATGTGTTAGAAGCTTTAGCTCATCTGTTAACATTTGATATTTAGTTCTTTATACCGGTAGTCACTGGATTGTGTTCACGAGTAAGCTCAGTCCCTGCGAGCTCTGGGTGACTCCAAACGGGAAAATGACGCCTGCGTGAGATGGCGAAAGCACTGTTGATTCCAAACAGCCACAGTCCATGAGCACTTTCCTAAGTGTTGAGAATGCATGTAGGTTGAAGGTGGTCTGGACTACGCACTGTGTGATGGTAATTGTGCAATTTTTGGAGCCTTCTGGGTTATTTCGTGTCTATTTCTATGATCGAACACAAATCTTGAAGCCGGTGGCTGATGAGCATGTGCGGCGTTGACAAGGAGATGTCCGACTTACCATTATGTGATTGAAGTGCTGAGACTGTCCGACAAGACGTTGAGGCATTCCTCTAAGAACCCCACCATAATCCCTGATCATCGCCCTCCTCCCTGTAATTCGGGTTGGCCAATCGCTTGACCATGTAAGACACCAAATAGTCCATGAGCTTCGCCACTCATGTCAAATATGTCGGCAAATGCTTGCCTTATATACTACAGAGTACCGCAACAGCTGTCTGATGAGGTTTGGCCTGAGTCGCCCTATTGCTGAGGTCGTTCAACATCTGTGACCCAGAGGGCCAGTTATCGTGCCGCAGGAGCCGTTAGAAAACGTTAGAAGAGCTCGTGTTCGGCCTTAGTGCATCTGGTCCCACCCGGCTTATATGTCCCGGGTGGAACCAGATGCGCTGAGCTGCCTTCACATACACCTGACCTCTACGACCGGATGAAAGAGTGTCATACGGTTTGATTCTGGTCCTCGCAGAGCTATTCAGCCACAAGAGCTCACTCAGCCAGATTAACCACATTGTCTATGGTTGCCACTGAAAACGAACCTTAACTTATCCTCTCATCTTACCTCACCTTATCTCGCATAATACACATCTAAGAGTCAGAGCCTGCCCAAGTTAGCTCTCCTCTCGCCAACGCCAGGCCAACTACAACTCGTCCCCAACATGGAGGCTCTTCCAGGACAGGAGCAGCGTATCGTCTGGCAGGAGATTGAACACAATTTCTGGGACGAGATGAAGCGTAAATGGCAGGAGGAACAGGAGACCGCTGAAGAGGAACATCGCAGAACCACCTTAGAGATTCAGGTTGAGGTTGCACATCTCAATGGACACTGCAGCCAACTGGCCGAGACTCAGAAAAGTCTGGCGGAGCAGCTAGCTCAGGTTGAGGCCGAGCTATCACGAAAAGTCCAGGAGCGCGACGACAAGGCCAACACCTTCCACACACATGAGTTGGATTACCGACGGAATCAGCAACAAAGGCTGGCCAAGCGGGGACAGGTCATAAACGCAATGACCGACTATTTTCAGAATATGCGTGGTGAGGATGCCTCAGTCGAGAGTAACGGGGCGCCTGAAGAGTCTGACGAAGTCCTTCGCCAAAGCGTCACACCCACGCAGGGGATGGTCCGAACAGGCCAGCTGATTGCCAGTCAAGAGACAAACCACGCCGTACGCGCCGCTGTAGACGTAGATGGAGATTATCATCACGGAGAAGATCCAAATGGTGCTACTGGGCAGGCGACCTGCGACGAAGCTGACATGCACATGTGTATGGAAACGACCGCAGAGGCTACATTACGTGAGGCTGCCGGGTTGGACTTTGAATCGACCACCGAGTCGGACCCTACGAGCCAAATGAAAGCCAGCGACAGATTGACCATGCGGAATACGCAAGAGCCAGAACAGCTTCCTACAACTGCAGAACCGAGAGACTACCCCTTCCGGCGGCTTTACACCTTCCAACGGTCGAAGCACATCTCCATCGCACAACGCCCCGACGCCCACGGTTGATCCAACGGAGGCATCGCCACAACCTACTGACGCTTTGCCTACTGACTCTTTGTTTGAGGAGAATACACGTGAGAATCTTATTCTCAGAGACGATGGCACTGTCTACACACACCCTGACTGCGTCCAGGGCGTGCCTCTCGTGAAGATTGACGAGAGTCACCCTTACTGGGATCCTTCATGGCCCAACGTGAAGTCAGTCATCGAACCAGCTCTCCGAATTTGGAAAGAAAAGAATCAGGCTATTCGCGATAATGGGTCCAAGGATGAGAAGAAGGACGATGCCAAGTACCAGACAGGACGACAGGTCAATCGAGGCCACCGTATCTTGGCATTTCTAGATGAGGGCGAAATTAATCCTTACCAGCTGCTCAGCAAGCACTATACAGAATCTGCCAAGGGTAGCATCATATGTTATGATACACTCTTTAGATTAGCAGAGACGCTGTTCGAGCTTTCCAAGTTCAATCTCAAAGTCAAGCCCGTGGAGTGGCTACGACATCGGCTGCATGAGCTCATCGTCGAAAAAGGGCCTGCCTTCAATTACACAGCAACCATTCATAGCTTTTATCATGACGAGAAGCTCTCAACGCTGCGTGCCAAGAATGGCTTCAAGAATATTGGACGTCCCCGGATGTCTGTAGCTGACTCAAACAAAAGGCCGAAACGCAAATATCGCTGCGAGAACATCAATACTAGCACCGGAAAGATTTGCAATGAAATATTCACGAGGTCCCGCAATCTTAACAGACATCAAAATAGACTCCACAATCCCCAAAGGCAAAAGGTTTGCTGCATCGATTGTAACCCAGAGAGGACTTTCAGCCGGCAAGATTATCTGATCAGACACCGGCGGCGCTTCCATCCTGATAAGGAACCACCAACAAAGCGTCATCCCGGAGGAGTCCAAAGACCCGGAACTGGCCCAAGGCGTCCCTTACGGGTACGACTACGGGCCACCTAAACCATCTACTCTATGTATCGCAAAGAATATCAAGATTCGGAATGGCCTAAAGCTCGCACTGCTGAAATTATGCCTGCAAAGTCTTAGGGTTGGTACAGTTTGGTTCACAACCAGATTCCTCTTTTTGCAACTATGAACCTGCAAATGAGGTCCACTTGTCCACTTTTAACTTAATCTAACCAATCATTTCGCATGGTTGCGCCCTAAGAAAAGAACAAAGAGTGTTCACAGCGGAAGGTGGTTTTGAACATAACTGTAGGGCAGTGTGTTTAAGGTGGCGAGTTTACTGAAGCTAGAAAGGATAGTGACAACCATAGACGCATCGTATAGATCATCTTTTAAGTTCATAGTCAACATTTTCGAGCAGGAGATTTTGATGCCGCCGTATTTTACATGAATATCGTCGACCTCTCAGTGTCAGGAGTTGTGTAGAAAGAGGGACCACCCGCTACCAAAAAAGACCCACCAAGCCACTCATATTAGATTAACGTGTTAAACCAGGGAAAATCAGTCTGACGGGGAGTTTTAGAATACAGTATTGGTAATGGATAGTTTTGCGTGACGTGAGGGTGAGAAGGGATGTTAAATTAACTCAACCTTAGCGATCATATCAACGCTAGAAGGCTGCACAGTACTCGTCATCGGACGGCTTGTCCTGCCACCCAAGCCGGAACAACTTGGAGATAACAAGTTAGGCGAAGCCTACCTGAATAAAGCAACCTTCACTATGTTGTGGTCGATGCGATTACTCACAATATCGAGGAGATGGAACAGGTACGTGAACAGTGCCGACGGTAAGCAGTGCCGACGGTAAGGCGTGTGGATGGTAAGGCGTGTGGACGTTGAACTGTTTAATGTCAGAGAAACATACAGTACAGTAAATCCTCAACCAGTCTAAGCCTCGACTGGTGACAGGGCGACACTGGCGGGCCGATCGCTGGTTTGGACCTGTATCTGAATTACGAATCGGCGGCGCATTTTTATTGACCTTAGCCGCCGTAAGCGTGTGGGTACGAGCTAGTAAATTGATCTAGTCTGCAAGCAGGGCAAGCCAAGGATTTGTGAATTAACATCCAATCCGGAGGGGCTTAGCTTCCCCATGCCTTGTCTTGACAGAGTGAGTCAGTTTGTCAGGGCGCCAGTGATGTAAAAAGAGGTTCAGTATTGAGGAGTTGCATACTCAGAACGCTGACCTTCGACGTCCATACTCCGCCTCAGCGCACAGATTCAAAACAAGCAGGGTAAACTTGGTTGAGACAATTAATGTTTTTGTAATATATGCCATATATTTTAAAATAGCATTAACTGAGTATTTTGCAAAAGTATTAATTGTCTCTTCCAGGCTTGCTTGTTTAAATCTGTGTGCTGGAGCATAGCGTTGATGTTGAGGGTCAAGTTTCCGATCATGCAATTCCTATTTTTATTTTTTTTATTTTTTTTTATTTTTACGCCGCCGCCTGCTTGACAATCTAGCTCTTTTCAAGGAAAGTGCTCAAGTTGAGGTCAAGCTCGTTGAGCATTTCACAGCAACTAGACTACATTCCACCAGACCGTAGGCAAACGCCCTTTCGTGCATCGTACTACCTCAAAAATCCCTAGCTTGCAGACTAGCATCCATTCAACAACTCGTCCCCACTCACTTGCCCCAGTTTAGGTCATGTAAAATGCACCGCCCGGTCATACTGTAACTCTAATACGCGTCCAATCTAGTGATGGGCCTACTGGTATCGCCATGTCACCACTCGTCAAGACTTAAATTGATGAAGGATTTATATTTCTCTGACATTCAACGGCTCAATATCCTCACATCTCAAAGTTCATACAGCTTAACTTTCATACAACTCAACGTTCACACAGCTCGCACATATTATTCCGCCTCTTCAGTGTTCGTATGGACCGCAACATCGCCATGGTTGTTTTTATCACTTTGCTCCGCCCGACTTGTCATCGCCTGGTCATTCGGCTCGGTCGGCTTAGCCGACTCAGTCTAGAATGGTTAGTGCTTATAGACCGTGTCATAGAATCATGACAGTCTGAAACCGAGTGCCGTAGTCTTTGACATGACTGATGAAGTTGAGTTAGTGGAAATGTTCCTTCTTCTCTTTAAATCATCCAAGCCTTGCAAGGTCACATCTTACCAATATTTTACCATACTACTGTATAAAACATATCCATAGTTCGACTACAGTACCTACTGTATCAGACATTTGAGTAACTGAGGGAAAAAAGAGTGAACACTTGTAAGCATGCTTCATGTATAGAGCATGTGTGCTAATGTTGTTTGTATCATCCTATAACATACTGTATATACAGGTGGGTCAGTGCTGTCTGTGAATCTAAAATGTAATCCATGACTTGGATACGCTACAGTACCCCTAGGATGTGTAGTCAATATGTAGCTTGTGAGACGATAATGACACAGCTCATCCTCATGTTGCCTGACTCAACGAACCACAAGTTGCCCAGCCGTACCTGCCAGTTTCTCTTTGGACATAAGAAGCCAATACTTTCCTGGTAAGATGTTTGATGCTGAACCACTGCAGGAATATTGTCGAAAAAAAAAAAAAAATAACGTGAAAGATGATTGGGAAACCTTTTCTGAACTTGTGCATAAATGCGATTCTATTATTTCAATTTGCAGACTGCAGGCTCAATACAGAAACTATAGCGCTATCATCTCGGTCAATTCCCTCAACGGCGACTGTTGACACGCTAAAGGTTCTTTCAGGCATCCCTGACTTGAACTCGACTTCTGCCACACTGCGAAGGTTTGTCGCCTCTTCCACACAAAGACTGCGCTACTCAGAAAATGTTGGCACTGTTCTGCCAAGGTCAAACATTCCATGCGACCAGAATACTAAATCCAAGTTTCCTTTACATAAGAAAGGGCTAGCTTACAACGACACCCAGCTAGCTCACAGGTTTGCATCTCAATGTTCTAACTGCGGCTGGGCATATAACTGGGATTCACAACCACAAGGGCTCGAGGACTCCATCGACTTTATCCCGCTCCTCTGGAGCAACTCGCCAACCCATACCTCTCGCTTTCCCGAGAACGTATCCAACGCCTTGAAAAAAGGTGCAAGAGCAATCTTCAGCTTCAACGAGCCCGACAATGCGGATCAAGCCAACATCAATCCCGTCGAAGCAGCAAAGGCTCATTCACATCATCTTAACCCCTACGCTGGCCTGGCGTTGATCGGTGCACCTAGCGTGACGAGCAGCAACAAATGTGGAGAAGGTCTCTGTTGGCTGCAAAGGTTCTTCGAGGCCTGCGCTGCGCTAGCGGGCGGCTGTCAAGTGGACTTTTGTAACGTACACTGGTACTCAACCGTAGAGCACGGAGATGAGCTATTCAATTTTCTTAAGCGCGCATACGATGTTTGTCGTGGCAAACACATCTGGTTGACCGAGTTTGCTGTCGCAGGTTCTGATGTTGAAGTGGCTGAGTGGCTGACGAGAGCTATTCCCAGGCTCAATGCTTTGCCTTACCTGGATGCGTTTGCCTATTTCATGGTGACTGCTGGAAGCCTCATGAAAACCAACGACGAGCTGAGTTCTTCCGGTAAGATTTATGCCTCAACATGACAAAGTTCCACTTCGAGGTAATGTATAATTTTGTCCATATTTTTGTCTTTATATTTTCCTTCGTCTTGGAACAACAGACCTTTTGGTGGCGGCTCTTTCTCTTCACTAAATGCCGAGCCACCCACACCTTGCATTGCATGATGCCTTGTTAGGCGACATGGTTAGGATGGATTGGCGAATGACCCACCTACCCTGAACTATAACGCACCCCGCCCAGGCGATCACTCAAGCGATCACTGTTCAGGAATTAAATATCCTAGGTTCGTTACGATATAATATTGGACAATCTACGAATGTATAATATTGTATAAAACGGTCCAGTACCCAGATTGCGAGCATGCCGCGTCCGGTTTTCTGGCACACAACAAATGTCGATCTTGGCATAGGTAATGTTGGCGGCTCGGTGCAGTCCGAAGATCGTTTGTAATACATGAGTCAGTGAGAAAACAAGTGAGCAAATAAATGAGAAAGCCAAGCAGGCAAGCAAGCTTTAGCTTTATGTATATAAGACTTTTCTAAATACATCGGAACTGTGGCATGCATAGAATGGTTCCAGATTAAATATGAGAAAAGAGGCCAAGGAATCGTGTAGCAAAGACGTGTAGAACACGTTGAATTCCTCCGAGGCACACTTCAAAGGACTCTCTCAATTTACAAACAGCCCCTGATCAGCACACCCAAACAAACGATCGATGAAGTCCTGCGGAATATTGCGAATTGTCTCCTCGAATTGCTTATCGCGGGGCATATTGCCCTCTTTCTGCCAGTTTTTGGGGTCAATATTATACAAGATTTTGAGCACATCTCCCCTGTCGCATTCCATAACCGGGCGAGAATGACGAACTCCATTGGGATAGTGCAACCGCGTGAGTAGACACGTATCCATTCTCCGATCGCCGAATTCCCGATGACGATTGTTGCAAAATCGACGTAAAGTCCTTCGTGAATCAGATCCAGGGCTAGAGGCTCATCGAAGTATATTAAGATGCAACGGGACGTGCAAGCGGAGCTCTCGATACTGAGATAGATCGCGTGTCCCAGGCCCTGACTATCGGCACAGTCATGGATCCGAGATATAGCTCCGTCAGGGCCCTCCTCATCACAAGGCTGGTTCGGTTGGCCAGAGTAAGCTCGTGAAAACTCCAAATGCAAAGACGACGACCTTTTGATACGGCATTTGAGAACCCCAGCGGCTAATTTCTTATCGGCTTGCTTAGATGTTGTCCGCAAAATATTGTTTCTTGCGTAACTGGTAATCCCGGACGTCGGTGGCCACCTCTTGCCGAGACTGTCACTGAAAGCATGCGGAGGCAATGCTGGAACTGTCTTTAACGATTTCCGGAAGTGGGCTTCCGAGAGTCTTTCCGACATCAATAATGCAATGGAAAAACAGAGTTTCAACTTTTTCTGGAGTGTCATGGATTCATTGAATTGAATGATGGTATTTCCACCTGATAGATAGGTCGAAGGGGTCGCCATAGAGCCAAAGAACTCCGCAGTGTGAAGCTTGTAGAAGCGAGTCTTTGCCGTTTCTAAGCTGATAACAGGGTCTTGATGATCATCACTGGTGATGAAGCAGGTGAACGAGGTCGTCTTTCCCAAATCCCATTCCAACTGTAGCATTGGTTGCGTCTTCTTCGGCGAGGATGGGTTTGAAGATAATCCCACATGTTGGAATTCGATACCCTTCTGGTCTTAAATGACAGGATTCTTCTCTAGAAATTCTCTACCCTCTTGATGGGATTTATCATCGTAAACACAGCAGACGAAAATCATTTTTGGGAAGAAGGCTCCGTGAGTAGCACGCAGCTAATTGTCTGTGAACAAAGTAGAAACTCCAAAGGTCGTTGTGAATAATTTGGTCCGCGGCTTTCTAGGATACCGGTATGAGCTGTGATGCGGGACTATTTTCACTTTAAATGCGCAAAGAAGATCGCAAGGAAATAGGGAGAGAGACATATTCTGCCTTGTCATCGGACGGCTGTACATTTTCGCCTCCACATACCCCCGCTGCACTGCTGTCGTCCTTGATGAATGTAAGTCTGATCCTAGTCTGCTCAGCCATCTAGACACTAAATCCCAACTGGCAGCAATCGCCACAGAGGCATAGGGAGCTGCTGCCTCTCAAGGGAGTACAAGAGCCCGAACTCTCCATCAGCGTCATGATCAAAGGCGGTTAGGTCTAGAATCAACCATCGTCTTTCAGTTTATCGAATGAGGCACACTTCATGTCCTGTCACGGTCATATAGTACAGTCCTCGAACTCTATGCATTTGATCGAACGGCATCGATCCCAAAAGTGCCGTACGAAACGCCTACGGGCAAACGCCTACGGGCAAACATACAGACAGTTGCTGTCAACCTGGTGGTCAAGGTTGGTCATGTGGGTCATGTTTTCTGCTCAGCCTCGCAAAATGAGCAGAAAAGCAAAGAGCACTAAAAGGACTGGGTGATCACGAACTGCCTGGGATCCGCAGGGGATTTTCATTTGCATCGGCGTCATAACGATAGAGGATCAAGTCGAGTAAACCAACTAGACATGAACCCTGAAAGGCATTAAAAGCGAAATAAAGAAAAGTAGGAGGTTAAGAAAAAGGGTTAAAAGGACGGAGCATGATAAAGGAGGAAGTACGGAGAAGAAGAGGTGAAGAAGAAGAATACATTTCGTCGTGTCAACCCATCGACGTGGTTCCCTTGCTGTGGATAGTTTGTTTCTCCTATACTTCTAAAGCGATGCTGGGGAAGCTGCTGAGCCACGCATGTCTTGCCCCACAGGAGCCTCAGGTTCTTGTCAAGCTGATGATTAGCCGGTGGCAATGCACGAGACTGGCGAAAGCTGTGTGTTTCGATATATCCATACTGGACCCGGTGACAACCTTTCGGGGAGCCTCGCTAGGTACCACTGGTTATGAGGTTTGCTCTTAAGTCAGATAAATTGTTGGGAGACTGCTCTCCTAGACATCCGCTCGTGCTTCTACAATACCAACGGGAACACACAGCACAAGACATTACAGACTGCTCTTCTCATACTCTGATCACCTGACGAAGTTGCGGGCCTCAAGTTGAGTTTGTTTGGGTTAATTTATGTTGGCGTCGGCTGGTGTGGGTTGGTATCGGCTGATGAGAGGGTGGATGGATGGATTGATTCGCTGCCCACTTGACCGTGTATTCGTGAGTGGTAAGTGCATTACTGCGGCAAGGTGGGAGGAGGGTGACTTAGCGTCGATTTCGGGCGAAAGTGGGTAGCGAAGGATCATGAGAGTGATAGGACGTGAGAATGCATGAGTGGGCTGGGGGTTGGATCTAGAGTCCAATGGCACAGCCCTCGGCTAGAGGGAAATTTTCAAAATTCATCAACTCGGTCGAACGCAAAACCGTGTGGATTCTGATTCGGTTGATTGCAGCCTCATTGGATATCCAACTCGACGGCAAGCGCGGCGACATTATCGTAACTAGTTGTGCAAAAGATTGCGTCAGGAGCTCCTGCACAAACCGGGAACAAACCATAGCAAGTCGCTGATATATGCCTACAGTACTATGTACAGAGTATGGCCGTTGGATCTTCCCTATCCGCAACATCCGTGGCAAATCAAGTAGGACAATAGCGGGCGACTAGCCGTAAGGAGTTCCATCTCCGTGTTTCTCCCGGTCGTCTATTCTCCTCCTGTTACTTGTCTTTCGTCCTTCACTGTTGGTTGCAAACAGTCGGAATACAATTTCGTGTTGGTTGACACGACCTTTACACCTCAGGGAAAGATCCACAGCCCCGCTTATGTCCAGGTCTGGATGACGCTATCGCCGCGGATGCAGGATCAACAGGCTAGTCATCTGGAGATATCTCTTGAAAGTGGCTAAGGAGACATGACAAGCGCCGGAAGCCATCCGCTGAGCAGGGCACAAAATGTGTGAAATCGACCATGGTGGGCCCTTTGCCCTGAACTGCCGCCGTTGCTTGGAGCAATAGCTCCAGGGCAGCATAGAGTACAGTAGTGTGTGAGCATCATCTCAAATAAAGCGCAGGGTGCACGTGGGGATGATGATCCATCGCCGTTGCAGTAGCTCGCTCTTCCCCACCTCACCAGGCAGTTGCATATCTCTCAAGTCATGTGACATCCCGCTCAACGACCCCAAAACATCATAGGGGAGGGAGAAGGCCAGACTGTGGGCAAGGGCAAGAGGGACAAAAAGAGGGTAGAAGGGAACTTCGGGTAAGCAAGGCAGCAAAAAGCGCAGTGACATTTGTTGTTGTAGGTGACAGGACGATTTACGGCACTGTCACATTGGTTGTGCCTGAGCGATAATTGTCTCCGTTCGTGTCAGAGCTAGTGCGCGTTGTTGCCAATCATCTTGAAAGACTGGGCCAACTGACGCTTGTCTTTTACATCTGGACCCGCTACAGTACCGGATGGCCCACAACATATTCCGTAAAATGATCCCGCTTCATCGAAATATGCGGCAGGTGGACGTACAGTACAGTACATATAACATCTCTTCAAGTTGGCCTGGAGCTGTCTCTATGGAGCTCGACGCTAAGATGTCAGGTCCCGGGGATCAGCGCGCGGCTTGCCCTGAGTTGGAGAACGAGTGATTCATTTCACGCCACTCATGGCAACTGCCTTGCAGTCGAGGCAGAACGAGAACGAAGCTTGGTCCAGCACGGTGCTGCACCATGCTGAAATGGTCCATGGTTCGTTATCACGAGCAGGAAGAGGCGCGATAGAGATTTTACGAGTCCAGTAAGACCTTTCCCACTGGATCGGCCCCCAACGAAGGCTGCTAGCCCACGTAGGTTAACGTTAATCGGTGCCGATGAGCTACCTGCGGCAGTGCTAAAGCCACGAAGCTGGTCTAGCACTCGAAAATATCGCAAACGGTCTCGATTGTCGATTTCGCGGATATTCCGTAGCTTGTTCATTTTCCCGCCTTTTGGGATAGCGCTCCGTACCATTCGTATTTGTGTGGAGTTGATTCATTTCACATGAGAATTAGCCATGGAGGGGAATGGTGACTGAGAGCCTAGTGCATATCCACTTCCTCACCAGGTGACATGCACCCTACTGGAGCCAAGTGAATAGATTCCTCCCACCCTGGCGACCGTTTGCTTTCTTGCCTCGTCGGGGCATCTCAGCCCTTTCAGGATTTCCTGCACACGTTACATACTTTGACAAATAGTAGTGGGTACCGAGATTCGGGTCGTCGGTAACGATGCAGGAGAAAAGCCCAGTATCCTGTCCGGTGTCATCAGTCGAACAGACCGCAACACCCCTCAATATGGCGAGGGTTACAGTGATTTCAACACGTGCTACTACCAGGCCAACGCTGCGGCAAGTGGCGGAAGTTCTGGCAGTCCTGTCGTTAGCAAAGATGGGTCTGCGGTTGCCCTACAGGCAGGTGGACGATCCGACGGGGCATCGACAGATTACCTTCTCCCTTGGATAGACCCCTTCGCGCCCTGCAGTGCATCTAGCAGGGCAAGCCGGTCACTCGAGGAGACATCCAGTGCCAGTTCTTGCTCATGCCTTTCGGCGAATGTCGCCGAAAGGGTCTGACCCCAGAATGGGAAGAAGCTGCACGGAAGGCTTTCCCGAGAAAACCAATATGTTGGTGGCTAAGATCGTCCTTCCCGCTGGGCCCTCTCACAACAAGATCAAAGAGGGTGACGTGCTCATCAAGGTTAACGGCGAGATGATCACTGAGTTTGTCCCACTGGAGGACATCCTCGATTCCAATGTGGGCAACACCATCAAATTCCAACTTCAGCGTCGTGGTGAAGACGTTGAAGTAGAGATTGAAGTTGGTGATCTTCACAACATCACACCAGACCGCTTTGTCTCCGTTGCCGGCGCTAGCTTCAACAACCTGTCTTACCAACAGGCTAGGTTGTATGCTATCCCAGTTCAGGGTGTCTACGTCTGCGAGTCTGCCGGCTCGTTCGAATTCGAAACATACGACAATGGCTGGATTATCCAAACCGTGGACCACAAGAAGGTCCCGGACCTCGACGCCTTTGTTGAGGTGATGAGGAAGATACCAGACAAAGCTCGTGTTGTCGTCACATACAAGCATCTTCGTGATCTGCATAAGTTGAACACGACAGTCATCTATGTAGATCGACACTGGTCCGCCAGAATGAAGATGGCGATCCGAAACGACGAGAGCGGCCTCTGGGACTTTAGCGACCTGGGTGATCCTCTTCCCCCTCTGACACCTGTTCGACTATCTGCTTCCTTCATAGAGCTGGGCCATATGCCTCACCATGGGATTGGCAAGCTTATCAGGAGCTTCGTCCATGTCAGTTGCTCCACACCGTTGTCGCTGGATGGGTTGTTTAAGCGCCGCCAGGCGGCCATGGGCCTGGTTATTGATGCAGAGAAAGGTTATGTACTCATCTCGAGAGCCATAGTTCCTCACGATCTCTGCGATATCGCTGTGACTATTGCCGACTCCATCATTGTCGAGGAAAAGTCGTCTTCTTCCACCCTCTACAGAACTACGCTGTCATCAAGTACGACCCATCCCTCGTCGATGCACCGGTGATGAGCGCAGGGCTTAGCAGCGAGCAGTTGATACAAGGTGCCAAGACCTACTTCCTTGGGTACACAGAAATGGGCCGCGTAGTGCACGGTGCCACCACCGTAGTATATATTGATCCGGTTGCCATCGCTGCCAACTCTAGAGCTCCTCGATATCGTGCACTTAACTTCGATGCCATTCATGTCGACAACCCCTTGGGTAATGCCTGCGATAGCGGTGTACTTGCCGCACTAGACGGTACTGTGCAGGCTGTATGGCTGAGATTCCTCAGCGATGTTGATGATGTAGAATACTATCAGGGCATTGGTACACCGACTCTGTTGCCCGTCATATCGGCCATTCGGAAGGGCGAGAAACCAAAGCTGCGTGTCTTGCCCGTTGAGTTGACGGCTATTCAAAAGTCCCAGGCTTCCTGCATGGGCGTATCTCGTGAATGGATTGATCAGGTGACTCAGGCCGACCAGTATCGCCATCAGCTTTTCATGGTGAGAATTCCCGCCTTTGAGCGGGTAAGACAACCGGTCTCCCTTCAGACAGGAGACATTGTCGTGACTTTGAATGGTAACCTCTGTACCGCGATATCTGACTTTGATATCATGTACTCCAATGAAGTGTTGGAAGCGGTTATTGTCCGAGGGGTAAGGAACACTGTCTTCAGCTTGCAAAGGTTGCGGCCGACGATATGGAGACGGACCATGTCGTGTTGTTCTGCGGTGCTGTGCTACAACGACCTCACCAGGCTGTCCTACAGCAAATAAGCAACCTCCCCAGCGACGTGTACGTATCCAGCCGGGTCTGCGGATCGCCGGCGTACCAGTATGGAATTGCTCCAACACTCTTCATCACTCATGTCAGTGGCCAGTCTACACCAGACCTCCAATCGTTCATCGCCGCCACCAGGAAGATTCCAGATAAGACTGGTGAGTGACGTTTGATATCTGCTTATACATGTCGGAAATGATGCTAACGTGAGATCAGACTTTCAACTAAATGTGGTCAATTTCAAGTCGATGCCCTCGATGATTACCGTGAAGAAGAACAGCCATTATTTTCCTACAGTAGAATGGATCAAGGACAAAGATGAAGCATGCGGTTGGCGGCAAGTAACGCATGAGAATAAACAGGTTTTCCAAAGTGAGGTAATGAACGGGGTACCCGGTGATTTACGCGGACAAGTAGATGAAGTGGAGCCAAGGTAAACAAGACGTGGTGGGGCGAGTTCGTCGCGCTCACATAAACTCCTTCGGCTCTAGCTTTCTCTCGAGGCATAGGCAACAGTTCGGCAGTGTTGAGTGGGGCGTTCACGAGGACTAGGAACCAGGTAACCAGGTATCAAAGGCCCAGAGTGGTGCCAATAAAAGGTTGTGCGTCTCGGTGTTTTGAACATGTAACTAGACACCAAATCTAGAATAGTGGCTGTCGACGCAGCGCCTGCCTTGGAATTCCGTCACTTCCATTCTCTCCCAGTTGATGGTCACTTTGGGAGCCCGTTTCCTTCTTTACGTCTTCTCTGGGCTGTAGGTGTCTCGATAGACTATCTTGGCTCCAATAGCAACCTACATTGTAAGTGACACTGTCTTTATGATATGACCCAGTCGTGGCTTCTCCTCCGCTGCTCGGCCCTTCGACTTGGGCGTCGAATAGCAGTTGGGACTGTCGGGAGCACGCGCGGGTCAGCAAATTCTATTCATGCGCATTACACAAGGTCCAACTCTCTACCAACGTCATGATTAGAAGCCATTCAAAATCAGAATCAAGCATACTCGTTCAACCTACCGACATTCATCAAGTGGACCCTGATTCTTGCTCACCCTCGTAAATCAGTAGGCAACTGAAGAATATCAGAGGAATGGGTTATCGCAAGATATAAAGCATCTAGCGATGATAACTCGAGCAGCCACTAGAAATCTTGACTATCCTGGCGACGCAATGCTGTGCCATTAAGTGGAATAGTTAGTTAGTTGTATATGAATCATGAGCGATACCGAAGAAGGGCTGAGGTGTTGAGCTGGTCAATCTCGCTCTCGACCTAAGTCGGATCAATCGCTCATGCTTCGGCGGGATCAATATTAATGCACACCAGACGAGTTTACGACCTGCTATCATGCTTTCATCAACCCTGCAGCCGAGGGCCTCGAGCTGGGTCTGTGGGGTATTGTTCAGGCTTCGAAAAAAGTGGCGAGGGTAAGTTGCTGCCTATCTTATGTTGTATTCAATTATAGAAACAAGGTCCAGAGCCCAGAAGCAACGCCAGGATGTAACGGCTTAATGTTTCCCCTTCCATAGCTGCCATGCTGCCACAGCTCTTCTTCTCATCCCGAAGCAAGTGGCAAAACTCTCCATCTTCTCTCCACTCACATCTTTAATCAGTCTTGATCCAACTATAAGCTCGGATAAACCTGTATCCCAAAGTCGAAAAGACATGCAGAGCTCAATAGTCTCTAGAAACAACCCAAAAGGTGAGTGGAGCAGACGACTCTTTCCATTTCTCGCCCTTGGCTCTGGAAAAAGTTCGAACCCATGGCATCCTGGACCTTCTCCATACCTCTGTATCCTCTGTATTTAAGTGGGCTCCCGGTCATCTTCAATCTATCTACAATGCATTGATTTCGAGTTTACGCTCATTGTTCGATCGTGTACCTTCTCCAGGATACTGCTCGCCTGAACCAGGCACAGTCATCTCTAGGCCAAACCAGAAACGATCTACAGTGGTAACTCAACGGTCTCGTTGGGCCAAAGTGAATACGGCAAGTCCAAAATGATATTCAAGCTGATTGTGAAGTTTGCCTAACTGCTGGCCTTAGGCAAGGAATGACTTATGCGGGTACAACAAATATGACGCCTTGTGGGCATGCTTGAAGGTCCACCAACCATGGCTGTTGGATGATTCGAAGAACTCAACAGTGATAGAACAGGGTTCTTCCTCCGACACTGGCCGATCTTTAGGGATTCCTTCTCGCGTCAAGCCGCCCTCCAGCCTGAGTTAAGGCTAACATACAAGATCATGCATCACAGTACGGGAGCAGCAGGTTTCCGAAACGTTGGAGTGGCAGCAGGTCCCTTCGAGGTCATGAGCTTCCTTCGAGTTACGTTCCTCTTTAACTTTCGACCGCAAAATAATTTAAACAACTTCGCTGTTGAAACTTCCAGGGAACCGTGATTTGGGGTAGACTCTAATTTCAGTTATGCAGGCACTTGACCACGCTTTTGAATACAGTTGAGAAAGCTCTTTGCTCTAAACATCGTAACTCAATGGGAACATATTCACAATTAATATTATTTATCGTGTAGAAGACCGATCTAGCATGTTCACTTTATTTCATTTCATTCTTTTTAATAAAAAACGAAATAGACTAATAATTAAACGTAGAGTGGACAAAGCATAAGGAGTACAGGGTAATCTGGCTGTGGGGTTTCAAACGATCTAGCCATTTCTGGTGATGAGTGTGTAATGGCGCTGGACTTGGGCAGCTCTGCGCTAGGTTTCCGATGAGAATGCCTAGGGATGCCAGATTGCTTTTCACGTGTCTTTGATGGCATTGGAAGTGGCTGGTTCGACGAGACTCTCCAAGGATTGAAGCACAAGCTATAATCTTCATGAGAATAGCTTGAAGATTCTTTTTTTCTGCCAAGAAGATGTTCAGTATCAGGGCTAGCCAGCTGGGCTCCTTTTATGTTAATTCAGTAGCTTCAGAGTACTTTTGGCATGCATTTTAGAAGCAGAGCAAGGGAAATCGTGTCTCTACTGATTTCAGACGAAGTGGATCACCGTTGGCCTAGCGAGGTGGTGTCCACTGATATCCGCTGGCACGTTATGTATTCGTGTGGTCTAAACAATATAGTGGTGCTTAACGGGGTTCTAACCTTGTTAAGTCAAATGTTAACTGAGTGATTCATCCAACGCAAAACGATTTCGAGATGAGATACAGCGGCCTTTGGGTGATTCATACATTGAACTTGCATGTGGTGGCTCTCTATATGATCCTTTCCAGCTTACTCCTCCTCCATCCAGAAGTGTGCTACTAAAATCTCACCAGAGTACAATATTCTCTCCAGTTTCAGGCATAAATATAGATCCTCTATTTTATTTTATTTTATTTGATATTATTAAGACAGATAATGATACTATACCCCAGGGAATTAGTGAGTTACTTAAAGGAAGAGTAATGGCATTACAGAAAATAGTAAAAGAAATTAGATATCATATATTATCTGATCAATTAATGCTTTATAGAAGCGTAAAATAGGAGGTAAGGAATTGTATTATTAAAGAAGGATAAAAATGCTTACTTGCCCCTTGCTAGTAGGTTGGGTAGTCTGCAGTCTTTATACCCATAAGAAGGGTAATAAAATAAGCTAGTCCAGGGAAATAAAATAAACGCCATATTTCGCTAGCGTCAGTCCACGCCCAACACAATAGTTCTGAATATCCGTTCCTAGCCAGATCTTTGATGGATTCGCCGGCCCATGTCTAGTCAGGGTAACTTAGCCAGTGGCGAAGTTAATCAATGGGTTATATTGTTTAAGCCACGGGCGCCCAAGGAGGATCTTGAACGAGTCGAATTCCATAATATCGAAACCGACTACTATTTCAGTTTCGGCCAAGATAGTTTTGAGGGGTATGGTGCTTTTGTCAACCAATCCACTATTGTACTCTATGAGGTTTCTTTCGGCGTTCATTATCTCGTAAGGTTGTTCCTTCTTTTCCCATCTGAAAGGTTTCTGGTTTACAACTCGGTAGTCAATATAGCTATTTCCTGCGCCCGTCTCGATTAGGGGTCGCAGGGGTTCTCCCGCGATCTTGATCACGATTTCGTAGTTTTTACGTACTGACTCATCTTCCAGTTTGACCACGTTGAGATGTTGTCGAGATTTGCCTTTCCCTTATGGGTTTGAGCTTCTCTTGTCTGGGTTATGTTTATAGGGGTGTCGTCGATTGCTTGCGTGGGGTCTTCTTTGGTTCAAGGTTTTGCCTTCCTCCTTCCAGAAACCATTACAGGTTGTGAGAGTTGTGTCCTCCTCTTGGGACGATATGCCCTCCTCCTGGGACAATATTTCTTCTCCCTGGGACATTGCTCCTTTCTCCCTCCCTTCTCCAGCTGTGCAGTATCTGAGCGATTTCTTGTCTTTCTTGGTCGTTTCCCGCTTGCTGCATCGTCATTCTTTCTTTAAGAGCTTCGTAATTGATTCCTTCGCCTCGGATGCCTTGGTTACGTTCGAGTGCCATCATTCCTTGGTAAGCTTTTACTTTTTCTCTCCTGTGGAATTTACATTCTTCGTCTGTGCAATCTCTGATGCGGCGTTTCAGGCTGGTACACTCGTGTGGCCATTTTTCGGACCTTGTGAGGAGGGCTACTTTATGGCTGGGATATATAGCCCTTGTCGAGAAATATCGTAGTTCGTCCCAGCGGTATGGTCTGATCGTTGGTTGCCCCTCATCCTTGTCGGGAATGTGTCGTTTTTGATTTTTTCACTGGCATGATAGACGCACCGATGCCAGAGGCATGACGCCCAGCTGATTCTATCATGGTCGCTTGATTCAACGTACATTGACCGTTCGTCGTTTTCGCGAAGTACGGGGATTTGGTCCATGTTTTTGAAGGCCTTCAAGGTGTCTACAGCTCGAATTACGATGGTGTATGCGTTGGTGTTTGTATGGTCGTTTGGTTCGTGCCTGATGTTGGCTTCTTCGATCATTGCTTGGTTGAGAATAGTCCCTGATTCGCTTTCCGTCGATTCCTCCCTTGTGTACTGACTGGTCAACTGTGCATGTGGGGTCTCTTCGTACTCAGTCGAGGGTCTGACCATATTAAGGTGCTGTCTTTCGACTACGTTTAAGTGCTGCCGGTCCTCTCGGACTGGTTCAAATGGCGCTGTCTTCTCTTTTCGGGTGCCCAGCAGTTGTTCGGTCTTGGCGGGTGACTTGCCTGTTGCCTTGGAAGATTCTCCTGCCGTGGTTAAGTATTGCTTCATTGGTAAGCGATGTACCCTGAAATAAGAGCTATCAACGTGTGACGAACTGGTCACATACCTTAGAGGCGGTATAGGGTGTTTCGATCGGTCTTGGGGTTTATTGTTAGTAAACAGGAAGATAGGGCCTATGCAGCCTGAGGCAACAGTCACAATGTTGTCACTAGTTGACAAGGTTCTCTCTCAAGATGTAGGTACTGGGGTGCTTTGGTAACTACACGTTATTGATAGCTGACAGTCTCTTCTCTAGTTATCGGGAGGAGACTCCCTCTATATACTCTTGTCATTGTAAATGGCATCGTCCCATGGAGCGTTGCAGTGTGTAATTCTCGCCTGATTGGTTCCTTGCCCATTTTACATTCAGGTAGTCCCACCAGGACTCCGCTTGGGCTCCCGTTTAGATCCTTGATAGGACGTCCAATCGTTATCGTTTAATTCGTTCCTTTTCTCTTGCGTGGAATTCCATATGTTCCTGACTTTCGCGGAGTACGTACTTCTTGTTGAGGATTGAGGAGTATGTATTCGCCTACCAACCGTGTCTCTCTCCATGGTATTCGCTGCGGTGCTGTGGGTGCCATATCTTTTGATGCTCCGGTGAAGGTTCCATTGTAACCCGACCGGGTAGTTGTTAATGGGGTCGTAATAAGTGGGGTGTCGGTCGTGGGTGGTGGGTGATAACTTACTACCTGTATCTCGGATAGCCTATGGAAAACGAACATGTTCCGAGATTCAGCAGCCACGCAAATGCATCCGCTCGCGTCGAAACAAATACGTTTAGTATACTCCCAGCCCTTGACTCTTTGAAAAACGAAAGTCTCTTCCTTGTAGGTGATGGCGAAAGCACCTCCGGCTAGTAATCCCTCAATAACTGTGAGCGGTTGACAACTGTAAACTCTATCTTCCTCAAAACCATATATATCACTATGCTTGTTTGCCGAAACGACGTATAGTGCCGATTCGGAAGGAGCTTGATAGAAAGATGGCACGTCCTGTGTACGGAACTTAACCGATATGGTGCGATGGGTTCGAGTATCCAAGGCGACTGGCACATGAAGCCTTTTTCGCTTATATCATCAAAACAAGACAATAGGCCATGCCGTTAAGGGCCATGTTGTTAGGGGCCATGCTGTTAGGGGCCATGCTGTTGGATCAAACCTGGAGAGTTCCTGTAAGGCTACGACTTGAAAAAACCACACAAATGAGTTGTGAAATGCTCTCGGTAAGTGCCCACTGTCTCTTTGGTCGGCTTGGTAGAGGTCAAAGAAATCAGAAACGAAATGTCTTGTATTCCCAAACGATGTGGAGTAATATGGTGAGAAGGCTCCTCGACGCTATTCGGCTAGAATAGGAAATAGTGTTGTATTGGGAGATATTGTGTTCCCTGCTCGTTGTGTGATATGTTCCGTCGAATACTTTGCCAACAGTGGCAGTGGGTGATTGGCTGTTGGGGAGGCTGCTCGAGTCACGTGTCTTCGTTCACATCTCGTGATCTTTGTCGTGGCAAAGCATTAGCTTCCTAAGCTGCAACATCTCACTATCGACAGTCTATCCTCCACTCTTACCAACACCTGTCCTACAAAATATTCAAACGCGTATCGCCATTCTTCACATACCATATGCCCATTCGCCAGTAAATCATGTCCTCAGCATGTAGCCGATCAGGCATTACCGGGAAAAGCAATCGAGATCGAAGGAAAAACCACTGATTAGGGTAAGTCCTCGCTTTCCACGGCGTGTTCGTCCGAGAGCCATACCCATATCGATCCTCTCTTTCATAGTAAGCCTTCTCTCATGTTACTAATATTTCGAAAGTCTTTGAAGTTACCCCATCCGATAAGAATGACCGTCGTGTTTGGTCCTCTGTCATTGCCAAGAAAGCCATCGTCCACGGCCAAAAAGCACGTGTCGTCAAGTGCGAAGAAACCAGCCGAGGGCTCCCTCTGTCACGCACTACGTAAAAATGCAAGCACCAGTCTCTTCGTGCCCCTGATACGCTGGACCAGCCTTCACAGCCAACTTCTCGGCGTGAAGTTCATGGAGCTACCCCTTGCAGCACACCAACACCGCTTGGATCACAGTCACTCGAGGGGCATAGACGGCCGTCAGAGACTATCAAGAAGCTCATCGGCTTCTTGGACGTGTTGTCATCGCCGACAGCTGAGCATTGGTCATCTGTAATAGCTGTGCAAACACTTCTTGAAACATTTTGGCCCGGTGTCTTGGGACGGGCCCTGTTTCGATTAAACCTGCCCATCTACTTTGGTGATCGTATGTATGCAGATCAGATACGCCCGCACATCATGTGGAATCGTCCTATGCATGACTCGGCGTCATTCAAGCCCACGTCGACCGAACTAGCGAGCTCCCTAAACAACGCAGCCAGGGCAAGGCTAGGCCCTGCCGACCCTTCAGGTCAATCAGATCTACCGATGCTATGTTATATGAGCCAAAGCAAGCTGAAAGAGGCGCGGGGGCTCTTTTTCTACGCAGCTTGGTCAAGAGGGAAGGGAAAACGAGCCGGTGCGCCGCCTCAACGAACTAAGAGCCAAGAGGCTAATACCGGCGAATTCGGATCAGGATCCTCTGCTTGTTGGCATTTTCTTAGCCATGGCTCAGCGGCACTTTTACGGCATGCCACCGCTTTCTTCCCGTGGTGATTCTCGGTGGTCAGCTGGCCAGCCGAGGCCTCCGCGGCCAAAGTTCAAAGACGTGAAGTTGAGATTGCTCACGTACGATAACAAGACACAAGAATTCCTCGTTTACACATCGCTTGTGACGGCTGAGTTTTTGGAGCGCTTCCTTAAGCCAAATCGTGGTCCGCGAGGCGATGAAGAAGGTACTAGTCCAAACATCGAGATAGAATATACTCGAGTACCCATCTGGCCCTTACTTGGTTTGCGAGAGAGACTCGGCAACGCATTCGGCGAAGACATGGTCGGTTCCTTCGATGCAAAACATATGCGCACCTGGTTGGATGAGGAAAAGGGAGGAGTAGCGGGCAGCAAGCGCTCAATCTCGCCCGTGCCTTTTAGCGAGGGACCCAGGAAGCGGAAACGGATTGAGGGGCAGGCTGTTAACACTCAACTTGACAAACATACGAAATCACATAAAGGAAAAATGCTCGGTCGCAGACCCCTACAATCTTCCGAGATATCACCAGATTACCAAGCACGGACCTTGTCTCCGCTCAGAGAGCTACATGCAGAGGAGGTTCCACGAAGCCGTGGATTCGGATCCCGATCCCAACGGTAGTATGAGTTTCGACAATACCTATAACGGCCACATTTTCTGTTGGCACCGGATGTTTATAAGACGAAAGAACTAGAGATAAGGTTATCATGAATTACCGACATGAGGAATTTCCGCTCCTCATCATATTAAGTAGCACCACCCCTTTCTAACTTGGCTACGAACACGGGTGGATGTTCGTCGAGCAGAAGTGATAGAGTATATATGGATCATATGTTTGGGAGTCGTTCCCAATGGATTTTGAAACCACCTCTTAGAGAGAAGCAGGTCTTAGCTATGAAGATATCAAATATATACATATCCATCTTAACGTACCATTTAACACGGGAATGTTAGGACAGATAATTGTACCGTCTCTTTAGGGATGTCTTGTAGACCTGGAGTCTCCATTAGGTTGACCAAAATCGGGTACGGGTCAAGCAACTCGACGCCAGCATTCTCAATTCCACCCCCAAGTGTCAAGAAGAGAATGGTAGGCAGTACAGATCAGAAACTTCGTCGTTCCGTGCTAATAGTAATGAACACTTTCATCTTTCTTCAGCCATTGTATAGAAGGCTGAGTCCATGCTTCACTGCCCTGGCAATTGAGCATGTGGAAAGTCCTCGCAAAGGTATGGTTCAACTTACCGAAGGCGTTTTCCAAGCTATCGCAGGATTTCGAAGCACTTCGGATGGTGGCATCTTTTTTCGTGCTTTCTTCGGGCTCCATGGATCGATGGTGAGGTTTGGTCCGTTCAGATTCGTAGCAATGTTGGGTTCGCAGGGAATAGAGCCACGATGTCCACGGCAGAACAAGCTCCCTCGGGTTGCCGATCCTTGGTTTGTGCTCGTAAGCCGCGAGTCCAGCCCGCTCAGCTTGGGATTCACTCGTGGCGGTTCCTAATCGACGATGTGTTCTACACAGATGGTCGGGCCTGAAATCAAGACAGCATCACATACCATGTCCGGACGTAAATTGATGGAAACTGTAGCAGTGGTGGCAGTTTCTGCTCAACTCATCATATGGTAGACGTGAGTTTGGATCAACAGGACCGCATGCATGCCAGCAAGTATCGTGACCAAATCCCAATGCTTCTCGGTCCCGAGTAATGCGCTGTATTGGTTCACCGAAAGAGACACAGTGGCTGGCTATGATGACTTCGATATAGGCAACTGCTAATTCCTGAGCATGCCCATACCCCGGAAAATTGAATAGACTGATCCCTCGCCTGAGAAGTGGTGTCGAAAGCCAAGAAGGTGTATCGAATTTATACGATCAAAGATCGATATCTCCACCACCTCCACCATTGACCCTCATGCCAGCATTAAACTTGTAGTTAAGGTACTGCGCGGGCACTCGACCGCCGCTTCTTAGGCCTGAACTAGTGGGCTCGCTTCGGTACCGCTGATAAATCGAAGGAGGAGATAGAGCGACCGTGGAGGATCAGTCGTTGGCCGCAGAAAATTGGTTAGAGGGGTTGTTTGGAACCATCGCCGTTCATCGAGTTGTAGTTTCGTCTTGCTGGTTTTTAGTTTCTTCGAATCCGCTGCAGGACTAGTTTCATCGTTCGCGATCCGGTGTTGTGATTCGCAGCTAGGAGGGTCGTGATATGCACGGCAGCTGTAGTGCCTGCGATATATCTCGTCTTCGTACCATTGACGACAGTCGCCAGTTCTCTACCCTGGGCGTTGATGGGCGCCTGCGAGCGTTTGTTCCAAATGGCATGGAACGATGACGTTCGTCAGAGCTGGAGCGAGAGGGAAAGATGTTAAGTGGAAGCTTCACCTGTGAAGGAGGTTTACCTGCCTGACCATTGACAGGGTAACAATAACACATCCAGGCTTTAACCGTAGACAATTGGACAGGGGTCCCAGGTTCAAGCGACCATCCTCCCCACACCCCGAACGAATCCTCCCTGTCCCCTTAACGGATAGAGTAAAGTCACCAGCCGCTATACTGTACAGCCCTTGTCTCATCTGAACAATGCTATTGTGCACGTTCCTCAACCTGGACGTCCTTTCGGAAAACTTGGTTCCGACGGCCGAGTCCCTGTAAATTACAGCCAGCCAGAAAAGGGAGCATACCACGGAGACATACATCAGCTCGCTCCATGTCGAACACCACAATGAACGACCAATCTGCAACCTCGAACTCTCCTAATAGGGGCGTGCAACGAGCACCAACAACAAGCTTCTTGACGAAGACACCGTTACTAGATTTCTTTGTGCTTTATTTATCCTACATGTGCACTTGGCTCCTCACAAATAATCCGATACTTACCGCAGGAGTTTTTCTCGTCTGGGCTGCGTCTCGATTCCAGGTGTCGGGGCCAAAACGCGGCAGTTAAGGATGGGCTGACGGTAATAAAGATGATAACTTGAGAGACGTCGCGGGAGAGATCCCAGGGAAGAAACGATAAAGAAACACCACGGATGGAATGGAGCATTCAACCACACGAAGGAGCGGAAGATACATAGAGCCACTTGGGGCTTTTCAATCATTTCGAGATTCGAACCGACATATCTATGGCACGCGCACACATAACCTTGAACGTCGAGCTCTTCCACTGGATATGAATGCGAAATCTAGAAGTCTTCCTGTTGCGCACAACGAGTTTCTGATATTACAAGAAGGACTTGTCAAAATTTTCCTCAGCCTTATGTATTGTTATCTTGCCTCG
>JAHREC010000038.1:0-101922 GCA_020081605.1 Albifimbria verrucaria
AGGTCTAGGTAGGAATCCATGACACCCATGACACCTGACACGCCGACCACAAACCAAAAATTCCCTTAACCCTTCAGATCTAGCGGGTGTCCTAGCTACTGTAAAGCGTCAGCTTGGACTGTTAGATAGCTAGTATTATGCTAAATCTTTGGGGTCTATGACCCATAAAACACTTGCATCAAAGGCAGGCAAGAAACCCCTCGCCATCTAGTCAAACATGATAATTCTCACTTGATGTTGTCGTGATCAATGGTCTCCCACTTCTCTGTCTTTTTACGTGACCCAACCTCTGTGGCCAATACCTAGGCCTCCAAGGGATGTACGAAGTACCATGTAAAACAGCAGAGCATTACTAAGGAGAGAAGAGAGAAGAGGGATGATCCCTGTTTGAGACGCAAATGGGCCACGCCCATCACAATTCGACCACTCGGGGATCCGGTTCATGTCATGCTTCTACCTCCGGCCTCCCTCCTTCCCTCCTTCCCTCCCTGTCCCCCATTCTGATTCGTGGATGGCTGCCTTATCGTTGGTGTGCTTGCTAGGCGCAGGAGGGGAGGAAATTATTGTGCCTGGGTTTGATCACAGTTTCCAGTTTTTCTTTTATTATCGATGCAACCTGCAAGCCAGGAGGCGGGCTTGGTTGGATTTGGATCTCTGACGCGAGGACCTCGTGTGTGTGTGCGTGTGCGTGTATGTGTGTGTGGCAACCAACGGAACTGAACACCTGGAAAAGGATAGACTTCATGTGTGTCGCGCTAACCATATCAAGCCTGCTAGAAACGGCAAATGGTGTGGAGCACCCATACTAGCGCCAAAGTCGAAAGTTGCTCATCAACCACTCATGCAGCGCAAGGTGGCTGAAAGAGGAAAGTCAGTAGTTGAAATTGATGCAGAATCGACGGTTAGGGGGCGTAAGCTCGCGACGTGTACCGTGCTTTAAAATGGTGGTGGTGGGGTGGGCGTAGATGTCTGGGACACAGGCCCATCCATCACATAATCCTTGTCTGTCTGACCCCAGCTCGCTGGTGCCAGCAACCAACCGACGACATGCCCAAACATGATGATTGCCTGAGGCTCCAGCCAGCTAGCCAGCCGGCCGCCCCTCTTCCATTTACCCTGCTCTGTACTACGACTTTGTACCGAGCTGGCCCCTTACACATCAGCAAGACCCAGTCCCCTCCCACTCCGATCAGTTTTGAGCAAAGCATGTAGCGGATTCTGCTTCAGTCAGTATAGTATCATGATGAGATATGAAGAAATGCCAGAGCAGAGAGAGGATGTGATGATGTACCGCAACGCTCATTCCATCCTGCTGCAGTGCCTGCCGGCCGAAGCCATGACCTTTCGCATCCAACCAGTCGCATGCTACCCTACCTCACATACCTGCGGCACTGACTCGTTTGCTCCTTGAAGATCCTTCATGCGCTGGATTCATCTTGCAACCCACCCACCTTTAGTTTCTTGGCCTATGCCAACAGCCTGTCCTTCTTGTCCAACAACCTACGACATCCCGTTGTTGTCAACTTGAGGAATGTACTAGAGCTAAACTTGTTGGGTGCGTGGTACTCTGAAACGGCCAGGCGTTTGGCAGTGTGGCTATTTGGGAATGTCTGCGTGTACGAACCCAGTACGAAGTCAGAAGCGCCATGTTGAGCATTTGGGTGGTTTGCATTAGTTTACCTACTACACTGTAGTCATTACGGTAACGTGAGCCTTTCCCGTAGAGGAAAGCCGGATGGGCTCTAGGGTATGCCATAGGCAACGTCAAGAGCAACGTCAAGGGCCCCTAAGAGTGCCTCCGGCGGCGATTGCATCGAGCTGGTCTCGCTACGCTCGATATCACGGATATTAGGGCCTGCGGCAGCCGGATTAACAGCATCGTCACAGTCATCAGGACTCAATGCAGCCAGGTTAGCAATATCGTCAAAGGGCTCGGGGCTCAAAGCAGGCGGCGGACTAAGAAGCACCTAGATCACATCACCAAAAAAAAAAAAAACACATACTGAGCTTTGACCAACAGCCGACTGCGATATGTCTCCCGACCAGTCGCTGATAAAACGAATAGGCCCAAACTTAATTGTACTCTCATCAAGTAGCAAAACGAAGCTGCTTTAGGCGTCTTCCACTCGAACACTTCCTGCAATCCACTCGTTCTTTCGCTTTGCTTACCTTTAGGGCATGCCATAGGCAACCTCAGCAGCAATGCCAAGGGCCCCGTCGTCTACTCACTTGACATGCGAATTCCATTTTCGGCCCTGCTTCTGCGCTGAGCCATTTGACAGCCACTCAAAGACGTCGAGTGGCTGTGATAGATCGATCAGGGACCTTGATGGCATGTTCACTTCCATTTGAGAGGCTACTTAAGTAGCCCGTAAAACTTATCTATCTTGAACGAAACGTCCCCTCCTGAGATTGCCATTGATGCTTTGGTTCGGTGTAGGCTAATAATTCAGCTTCGCCTTATAGCCGCCTGTGTTTTGGTCAATGAAACAAAGAGACCCTCATTGGCAGCCGTGAAGTTAGTTGCGCCAAGGGTTGACTTGTTACAAGCGACATTAGTCACCTTAAAGATTACCTGAGCTGGTGTCAAGGAAACATATCCATTCAATACGCGCTTTATAGTTAATTTAATGAATCGAATGATAGCTTTTAGTGCTTCCCAAATTTCTACCCCTTGTGCAAGCGCACTTGAAGCCTCCTGGACTGCGTGACTGTGACATGTGTGATACAGTGGAGACGGGATAACGGGATTGAGGCCAATACCAAATATAATCTTTAACAGAGGACTAAAACCTTACAACCATTAAGGCTTTGATCAAGTCGTGCTATTTGGTTTCTCGCTGTAAGAGGGGAGGTGGACCACTAGAGCAGTGACTGGCCTTCGTTTCCTGCCATTGCGGCTCGTTGCTGCTATTGCAATCGACCTTCTTCCAGGCATCCATCATCTTTTCTTCATAAGACGTTTCCATTACCTCAATTCTGTAGAAGGTACGTGCATGGATGCGTTCCTCGTGATAACCCTGCGTCGCTCATCTCCGGGTTTATATTTAGTCCAGCAAATCATGCAGTAGTTTTCCTCGCCATTCTTATATGTCGCAAGATAGCTCCCATCATCCTGCTTTTGTGAAGTCGGAACCCATGTTCCATTGTAATGCGTATTTATCCAGTTTGATGCACACTTGGAGACTTCGTAAGTATGAAAGAGTACAGAGGCAGAGAACATCTTACACTGCAAGGGAACATATTTTGCACAACAGTTATATCTGTCTTGGGAGTAACTACGATACGACTCATCTTTGTCGTGGAGCCTAGTGTAAGTCGAGATGGTTTTTAGTGAGGTCGGTTATGCAAACGAACAAAGGTTCAACGGTGGGATATACTGCGTACTTATAGATAATCGATCACTGGGGGTGGGCTGACCCATACAACTACTTCCTCCCTGCTTCCAATCTTGACTTTAGGTGGCGGCCTTCTGGTTATACGTCAGCCGCAGAGAGGGAGTTTCATCACCGCTGCAGGGTTTTGATGTTACAGTATCTTTGCAGTCTGAAGAGCTCGCGGCCGGCATGCCTCTGAAGCCAGGACCTGGTGTGAGTGATAGGCCAACAAGGGATACGAGGCATATGGGGTTGCTATTTTCCGCCTATCACGCCTATCATGAGATCATGAAAGATACGTGGCACCCCATACTCTCCAACTAGAAGGTGGAGTAGACGTATGTACGTATGTCTTGGAAACGTGCATCCATGCCACACTGGCCAGGGTGCGGAGTGCTCCGGCCATTTGCAGGTGAGGCTGCAGGACCCTGCACCCTCTCTAGGTCTCCTCACGTAGGGCATGGGTTAAGCAATGATTTGCCAATGTGTTTAAAAGTTTGTTTAATGTCTTTGCCTTATAGGGTGATACACATTGAAGATCGCGAATGAGGTGGCTACTTACATCATGGAGACTTGATGCCAATCTGAGCAGTATTGAACAAAGCATCCAGCAACCCTGACACCACTAGAGAGAGTATAGGTATTGAAGCTGCTTATCAGCGGAGGGGGTGCGGTGGTGTACTGGAACAGCAATGCTTGTTCCAAGCCCTACGACAATTGCCGATCCAGCCAATGAAAGTCTGCCAACAACTAGGCGAGCAAAGAGACAGCAACAGGTCGGCCACAAAATCAGCTACCCCTGACAACCGTCTCGTATTCATCCAGTCGAATGTCAGCTCCTTGCTGCACTCACTCGTTCGCTTCAATCCAGCAGGCAACAGTCCGCTTCTGACGTGCCTTGATGTGGTTAGCGCCGCGATCTCAGCAGGTTCACCTCCTACGCCCGCCCCATCCTTCTCATCCCACCGACCAACTACAGATCTTCCATCGTTTTCCCCTTTGAAATCCCCAAACCAGCCCATCCATCCACGGTACCAGGGCCGAACGTGCCTCCGCTGGCTGTGGTGCAATGCAGTCAACGACTAATATCTTCTTGCCATGCCCACTCGCCGTGGCAGAGGCATAGGGCCGCCTCTCCTGTCAACTCACTTTTGGCATTGTTTTTCTGTTCCCTTTGCCATCGAGGAGTATGACTCGAAGCATCAGCATTGCCAGTGAAATCTGCCACTGAAATTTGTTGCCACAATCTGCGTCCTTGTCGTACATGCGCATCAGGTTCATCGGTAGGATTCGACGTGATCGTCAAGACTCCTTCGCTGATTTCCGACACCGCCACGCGTGTCAGGCACCTAGGTGATTATCAACCCTCGTGTCCCCAGTGATAACGACAACAGCTTCGCCTCTATCTAGCTGCCAAGCACTACGTCTCGACTTCGACGAACCCATCCGACAGCAAGCCCCAGCCGACGAGGCTACTCCAGCCGGGAATCAACACCATTCCGGCCATCGTCGCCGTCTGCCCTCTTCGGCACCGAACGAGCTACCACGAGCGAGCCAACAGAGATGGGGACCATACAGTGAACCATAACGTCCTTCCATCACCATTACCTGCTGTTACTTGATAGCATTTTCCATTTGCCCTCAACGGCCGGCTGCTCCTTACCACCCTCTCCTTTGAAATCCGTCGAGCTCTGCTACTCCTCGAGTTCGAGGCCGAATTTAGGCTCCTTGTCTCTGGATCAGGAGTAGAGGTTTTGCGGGCAGCCGGGCAGCCGGGCACAGGTGATGCTGCACATGGACTACGACACAGGACCAATTCGACCAAGTGCCTCATTCTAAGCTCTTGGATATAACTAGCAGTCTCTGCTCTCGAACTGGGAGCAACTCAAGGGAACCGCGCAGACGTACGTTCAGGAATCCGTCTCGTATTGTTTATGGGCCTTAAGTCTTCCCAACATCCGCCGCGACTTGGTGGACGGGTACGCGAACGGTACGCGGACGGTACAGCCTGCTTGGAAGTTCTGTCAACTATCACCATGGCTCTGGGATACTGTAACAAGTGCCTGGGATTCCGGGTGAAGATGGCCAGCTTATGCCTTTTCCTTCCGAGATGGCGAAGCCGAGTATCAGGAGACTCGAGTCGAAAAACCATTCTTTTCCAAAGCACTGGGAAATTGTCAAAAGAACCGGTTGACTGAACCACTACGACGGTGGTGGAATCTGAGCCAGGAACGCAGTCAAGGCAACTAGAAGAAATGCCCTGACCATGGCGGCATCCTCCTGCTTAGGTGAAAATGGGTTAACCAACATCAACCACTCCGATCGTTGCAGGCTCGGAGCAAAGGAGCTGACGACGAAGAAGATGACGTTTCCGAATGTTATTCAATGTGGATCTAACGAAACAACAACTCTCCTTCGTCACATTAAGCGAGAAGCGATTATGGCTGAGTAACTCATCATGACGACGATAACATACCTCCTTGATTTGGATGGACTGGTACGATTCAAGTCCGTCAATTCAACTCGAAGGAGAGTCGACCAAAGGAAACCCGACTGAAGAAGACTCGACCACGCAGACTCGATCTTGCCCCAAGCGCTCAACCGTCAGCCAAAGAAGCGACAACAGCGAAAGACAGTGGAACGCATCGCTTCTACTATCCCAACCTCTGCGAAGCCTACCACAACAACAGCTGGGAGTTTTAGGCTGACTTCATCTTCGGCAGCAGCCGTAATAACATCTCGACCTCGATACGAAAGCTGCTTCGAACTCCTACGAATGCTCTGTTGTGTGATGCGAAATTTCAATACGATTGCCTAGGCAGAACCTATGGTGTAATTCGCTACTTAGGTCAACGATCCAAAGCTTTATGGGGATGGGTGTCGATGATACAACAAACTGCCGGGCGTCTCGAATGCAAACACTGCCAACATCACTGAGCGGTTCAATACCGCAGAAGCAGCGGGAGGTCAGTAATAGCGACACAGGCTACAGTATGGGTTTTGAGATATTCTAGTTGGTATCTCATACATGCCACAGCCAAGCGAAACAATAACATCACCAGCCTTACTTTTAGATTCTTTGACGTAGGTGTTCAACCTCCCGCGCCACAACACATAATCGCTAACTATCGCGCCCACACACAACGCATTTGCGCATGCATCTTTAGTTTCATTGAACAATGTGCCACTCTGAAGCCAGGCTTGACCATCGAATATGTACCAGACCTCGAAACCGAACCGAACGAAACCGAACCGAACCGAACCGAACCGAACTGAACCGACGCCAGAAGAATGCAAGAAGTTATCGCACGACGAAGAAGAAGAAGAAGAACGGACGGCCGAATGCGAAAGAACAATATTGTGTAGGCAAAGGGGTGGCAATTAATCAATATTCTGGAGGCAACCAAGCCTAGCATGACGATTCGAATACCGACGGAATTGTGATGGGAGAAGGGATGGGGCATTGGATTTGGACTTGAAGTTCCGGGAATGGAGTATGCGTACGGGGTTGAACAAGCATGGTGACCATATTCCTGATTTCTCTTGAACGGTACTGGACAGAGATGGAGAGAAACAAGATGATTTCATAACCACCAAAATCGCCCACTGCCAAGAGCTGTCATGACCATAGTTTCAGACGTAAGCTGCCGTTTGCTCAACAAGGAATGCCCTGATGATGGTGCTCATGGTTGCTTCTATGAGAGCGTTTTTAAGAACACAAGTACTACAACAACTAACCCATCAACTTGCAGGCTTGATCTGGCTCAGATGCTGGGCTAGGTTTGCTTCGTCTTCGTACTCTGTAGCTCCCACCGCTTCTGTTTGTGTGCGCCATGACAACCCATGGCGGACTTGTTGTCTGTTGAGTCTACCCCTTCAGGAGCTGACAGGGCCGACCTTCTTTCACGTGGGTGAGCCTGGGCTTGAATCTGGCCCCTGGTGGGGAAAACCTGGTTATCGGCAGGTCCGAGGGGCAAACTGCAGCTTGCGGCATGCCCTTGATGGAAACTATATGGGAAGCGACACCAAACAATGCGACGTCGTACCCAGTCAGTGCGAATGGTTGTCGATCGACCAAGATGGAATCTTCTTGGCTGGACAATTCCCTGGGTCAGATCAGAGCGAAGATACACTTCATTCTATTTCTCACTCGTAGTGGTGTGAGATCAAGGGAATATGGTACAGAGGGGACCATTTGTAGCGTCTGTCAGGTCACCGTTTTACGCCTTCCAAGCCCCCAACCAGAAGGTCTCTGGATGGCAAGGTTACCCAGACCACGCTAAAGTTCAATAATCCCCGCACATCAAGAGGACCCAAGTCAAGGGTGATTCGCGTCATGCATCGCTAATGCAAAGCCAGGGTTAAGCACTTTTTTACCCTTTACGAGAGACGTTGGGATCCGGCCATTTGGGCGAGAGTACTGGCCGAATGAAACAGACAGAAGCCGGAAAAGCCACCAGCGTCACTCTATGCAAAGAGCTTCGCATCGACTGATATTTATTTATTCGCATTGATAAAGTGCCTGTGTCAGCGTGAAAACCTTGGCAATCGAGTGTGTGTCCACGTTATCATGTGTCCATCCATGCGGTCACACCCAGCGCATTCCGAGAGGAACCCTTTGATGGATTGCCACTGGTGTGTCGGGCATCATATCTGTCTGATTCCTGGCTGGACCCATTGGCGGATGCAGGGAGCGGCACATCACTCTCCTGTCTCGGCACAAGCACTCGTCTTTCCTTGCGCGCACGAGTCTACGTGACGATGCGACATCAACTCAAAGGGCATCGGGTGGTGGCATTAGCTCATGTGGCGCCGTCACTAGGTAGAGTGCTTTGCTTCAAACATGACCTGAGCTGCAACAAACCACAGGGAGGGTAGCCCCACTGTGGGTGTGTTTGCTCGCTCCAGCAGTACGGAGTACAGGCATCTGTCATCTTTCCACATCCTTGAGAACGTGGTGATGATGACGAGAAATTACGCTAACGCTCACACCTGTTGTACGCCCAGCAGGGCATCTTGGATGGGTGGGTGGCTCGCGCTAGTAGTGCGCCCTTGCTTCTTCGATAACGGCATGGGTTGTACAGAGCATGTGAGGACTATTAATACCCAAACTTTCACTCTCGCACCATGCCTTGACAGTTACGACACCTCCCACCCTTCTTCCACTCAAACAATAACGGTCGCGGAAGCAACACCACTCGCTGAAAAAGAACAACACTCGCTAAATCTGTGATATCTCACCGCAATGTGCAACTACATCTATGTGAGTCTTCATCACCAATCCTAGGATACGTCTAGCAAAGCAAAGGCATTAAGACATAAACGGCTGCTAAATTCACCAACCATAGAAAGAGCTAAGCTGTCAACATCACTACCATCTCGTCGAGTCATGGTGCCCTAAATATATCGAGACGGAACGAAGATGTCCTCCGACCATTGTGAGCAAGCAATACTGGTAGGCCACATAAGCCATTGAGCTGTTACAAAGTCCAATGAATAATTGCTAATTGATACCATTAGGGGTGATGATATCTGTGGTAGGCTATCCATTTCAAGAGTTATCTACACAATCTTTGGATTCTTACTGACCAACAACTCGTGCAGCCGCCTGTCGGGAAAGACGACAACCAAGCAATCATCCTTGGGCCAAAATGATCCAACGGCCAGTGTCGAGGGTATCATGCTCACAACCGTATGCATATCCTCACCATGTGTCTGCGCAATAAGTAGCCTACAAGTTTTTTAATTTTAATTTTAATTTTTCTTGTTATTTTTGGAATTTTAGATTCCGGCGTTTGAAGAGAACAATCAATAGGGAATAATGAACCAACATGGGACGTGGTGGCGAGATGGAGAGATTGTATCTGAGGCCCAAGAGTTCTTTGGTATCAGCCCCTGGATCTAAACGTTGGCATTGTTGTAAATTATTTTGCCGTTGAACTACTCGCAAATTCTTGTACATGCAAAAATACACTTGATCTCATCCAAGTCATTGTCAAAGGTCTACCCTTGTTTTCGCCGCCACCTTGCGACTATCATACTCGCACTTTGTCGGAAGTATTATCCGAAAACGATACGCCCGGACAGGATTGGGCACTCACATATCTATCCAGAGGTATTTCACGGCATAATTGCGATATAACACTCTGAGAACACCCGCTGAAGCTTATGTACTATACACTTTCGACTCCTAACCACTGTGAGACAATGAAATTGTTTCTTGTAAGAACATCTCATAGTTCTTGAACCAATGAACCTCATATGGCTCTCTTGGGGAAGCCTTGGAAGTCGAGTCTTGAGGCTTGTTTATTTTAACGCAGGTTTCCTTGTCCGCCCTTCTCATCTGAACCTCTATTACCCTTCACCACATCCCACATGATTTTGCACCACGTCGATAGTCTATTTGCGTGAATTCGTTGAGACTCGGTTGCTTCATTATGGGCCAATCTTGCAATGCGAGATGCCCCTTTCGCACATGCTACAGCCGCCGAGTAGATCTCAGATGATACTGACGTCAAGGCCTCCACCAAAGAGTCAACCTTCACTAGGGCTGCTTGGCACCGTAGTGCTCTTCGTAGAAGTGAATATTTCCGTGCTCTATGTACAGCAGCAGAAAGATGTTCCTCGGAGAGTTTGATGTAATCGATATAGATATCACCTCCCAAAGCCCTTGCTTCCGTAGCGGTAGCCTCAAACTCTTCTCTCATACGTTTGGGCCTGATATTTGAGCTACCTGAGACCATTTCTATCCAGTCCCTGGATCAGTGGTGCAAAATTGTTCCTTAGTATAAGCTGCCGCAGCCTTCGTCTTGACAGCACTTAGCGCTGGCCGTATAAATCTAAAAGTCTTCGTCTTGACAGCTACTTGGCGCCTGGCTGTGTAACTGTAAGAGTATTCGTCTTGACAGCTTGCTGTATAACTTTGAGAGAATTCATCTTGACACTTCGTTGATTCGACCGGCTAACGGAAGATTGACTTACAGAGTAGTTGCTGCTAATGCTCTCCCACCGCGTTTTTGCACATTCCCTAATCCACTATTGTTTGCAATACGCTTCCAGTCCAACTGATCTCTGTTACGAACTTAAATCCTGGCAAAGATAGTTGAAGGGACTTACCCTGCACATAATGGCTGTGTCTCCCTGTCGGACCTTATCTAGTATTGCCAATAGAAAGCAGAAGGCGTAGCGTGGCTGTGGCTGCTTGAGAGATGGATCATTCAGCCGAAATATGTCTGGTTCGGCCAAGTAAGTTTTCCGAAGATCATTCCAAAATGATTCTCGATCATTGTCACTCAATTCGTTAGTCTTAGTTCTACTGAGCAATGCTTTAAACAATATGAGGGCTCCAGGCCAATCAAACTAGGTTGAATTAATCATTTAGGTGGCCATAGGATTGGTAAGACGGCGTACCTCATGGAAAACTGTCGGGCTGTGATTGCGTATTTCTTCTATAATCGAAACCAGAAGTGAACAATGCCGCGTATATCGCTTTTCATCCCTCGAAGTGATACCGGAGCCACGATCCATTGACAAGTATGGCTGTGTACTTGATTCCATATCGGCCGAAACAGATGCTGTCACAAAATTGTACTGGATAGGAGTTAGATTCGGAGGTTTGATCTATAGTTGGTTTTACTGCTGCGGGTTATTCAGCATGATACTTTAAGGGGAGGTTGCTGGTGCTAGCTGAGCGGATAGAAAAATGTTGAGATCTTGAGGTAAAAAAATTGGTGAAGTTCAGAAATGAGGTTCTAGACACCTTTATATTCTGTGATAAGGAAGGCATAACAGGTGTGAAGGGACAAATGCTGGACGCCACACCCAGCAACCGTGGCCAATGAATGGTGAGATCTATGAAGTAGGATATGGTGGTGCTGAGATCTGTTGCTCAAAAAGTGAAAAGGGGTAGCAAAGGCTTATATAAGCAACCCCCTTCTCCCCCTCCTTTTTACCTGTGCGTTCATTCTCACAGAAGGACCCATATTCTACCACAATCATTGCTCAGGGCAGCTTGGATCGATTATAAAGTCATGCAAAGCGATTAGAAGTGTTACAAGAAGCGGCTATGTTAGAGGGAGAGTGTTCTAATTATACAAAACAACTTAAGGCGTCTAGCCGCATTGTACTTGCGAATCGATATTGTCGATTTGCGAAAGAATCATCAGACTCAAAAACAATTCGGGGAGGCAGAGGAGCTCAGGAGTAAAGTTTAACAAAGCCAAGTCAGGTTTTAGGCAAGAATTACCCTGAAACAGTCGCCAATCGGTTTACGAGATTGGTAGCTTTGTACTCAACATGGCAAGTAGTGGCTACGCATGCGATGTCTAGCAATTGGAGTGGTTACGATGGAAGTACTTTCCAACATCTGGTCACTTGAAAGTCCATACTTCGCACCGGCCAAAGCGTGGGAGAGACATTAATCAGAGGAGTCATCGACCAGAAGAGCCTTGATTCAACTACGTCATCACACTGACCTTTCAATTGATCTGGGCTTGAGTTTCTTCTTTCCAGAGTCCAAAGCAAGGAACAATGGATGATTCTTCATTTCAGAAGACAAAAATTAAGCTTTTTAGTCCCTCGATCATAATACCGGCTCTATGAATCGAATAGAGACTTTATTATAGCGAACAAGCACTAAGAATCTGTGACTCAGGGGTCGCAAACTATGTAACTTGAGGAAACAATGGATTCCACACAGGACATATCCGGTGGTATGAAAAGGCTAAGCTTTGTAGGAAACGAGTGGCAACCTCGAAATGAAGGATCTTCCTATATACGCTGTGGCCCCTACTGTGGCAAAAGAGCTCACCAGTGCCAACATGCGAGGTCATGGGTTATAGGGGAAATGAAAAGTATCATGATCAATAAAACGGTATGTAGAGAAAAATTTGTCTGAGGATTCTGTGATTTTTAGGAAACAGCCTCGGTACCAAGCGAGGAAAGCGCATTGCATGTGGCAGCGTCAGGAAGTTAGATGCAGTTGTTGTGCTGTATGAGCGTGCTAAAAGGAGATGATGCGATAGGATGCTAAAACAACCAAGAGCGCGTGCAAGCCATGCCGATCGTTTTTATAAGTGATGGACTTCTCCACAACCGCGCCTCCTTCGCTACAAGTCAATGCTTCGCCTTGTTTTTGCTGCCATCCTCTAACCCACAATGATCGCTGTCATATCGACTGCGTGCTTATTGACATTGATGCTCACTCTCTATGCTAGTGTTGGGCAATAATATCCTCAGGTCGAGTCTGGCGAGGTTCTTGTGTCGACCGCGATAGCGCAACCATCATCTGACGCCGGATTGGTGTCCCTGTTTCATACTAGTTGGATTTCTGCGGATGGCAAGCTCTTCAGAGGCAGATGATGGGTTACGGGTTTGGCGCTCTCCACATTTCGCTGTGCTAATTTGTGCTGTGTTTTTTCACCAACGCCCAGAGATCTTTATCAGCGAGTCTGAAGGCACAGGCGACAGACTGAACCATAAAGCATCCGATGGCCAACTCATTCGCCTCATCAGACTCGCCGCCGGTGACAAGAGCGGCTGCTGCCGCAATCAATGCTGTCGATATGGTACTGGTGAGCATGTGGCTGCCGACCCACCACCAGGCGCGATGTTGCTTCCTGAAATTTGGGCTTACCCTCATCGCTTGGAATACCAGGATTATATCGAAGAAGTTTGTGAACCATGGTCCAGAGTATAAGATCAAGTCGTAGCGTCCGGATGGCTGTTGATGAACTATGCTCAATCCTATCCCAACGGACAGGAGAGTTAATTGAATAAAAAGGTTGACATAGCATATACAGAAGTATTCTTGCCATACCTCAGCGAGGCTGCTGATAGTAGGATACAAGATCTCCACGTTCTATACATCTCATTAGCGTAGATTCAGCCGAAGCGAACATATAACATACGTGTAGAAGGTGAACACTGGTAAGTATAGCAAGCTTTGAGCCAAACAGATACCAGGACGCGGTCTTCTGCAGTTTCTCGTGAACTCCTAACAAGAAGAAACAGACGCCTACGCAACTGCAGAGTACAGGTATAGCCATATACGCCAGACTTCGACGATGGCCAAGAATAATTAAAAGAATAAGTCGAACCAATAAGAATAATACGATGACGCACAGAGTCGCCAGCACCATCCTCAGCTCACAGACTGAAGCCATATTGAAGGGGCCTTGAGCGACGTAGAGTTAAGGTGGGCGGCCTGGAAAGGCTGGACGACGGTACAACGGTGGCATGGTAAGGGCCACCACATACATTCTCGGTTTCCGTGTCGGGTATATGTATGGTTATCAACCGCATTCACATACGATAACGTGACTCGATCGCTTATATTTTGCTTCCAGTCGCCGTGTGACTTTTCGGGTGGTTCAGTCAAGGGTATGGGGATGATCCCAGGATCTGGCGCGTCTCTGTATCCGTGTCCCGTTAGCGTCGGATCCACGTCGCCCTGACCCAATCCACTTGACCCGGTTTGTAGCATAGCCGGGTGCCGTTCACTAGAGCCGAGCCCACCGTTGTGCGAGCGTGGGGGCAGAAATTAGAGATCACCGAGTTGTCCGTGCCTGCCAAGTTTTGGGTGCAAGTCGAAGAACCATTACTCCGTATTGCGACCAGTTTCATTAATGGAAGCCAACCCTGGCTACGATCGGCCCATCAGGACCAAGTGCTCCATCAGCTGGCCAGTCTACATGCTATGAGGCTGGATGAGAGGGCAGCCGCCAGACCTAATGTCGGAGGAGGTGTAATGAACAGCAACTTGCATTTTTGGGTGGGACGAATGCTTTTAAACCTGTTCAATCTTGCTCAAATAGCTCAAGACAGGAGAGGGTCACTCATTCATGAAATTGCACACGTATTTGGCTAGATACCATCGCTATGAAGATAGGCGAAACGATGAATGTGAGGATACTAAAAAAGCCAGACAAATGTTCGCCTTTAGTTAGCCCGGGCAAGCCAAAAATGATTCCTGACGAACAACATAACCGTGTGGGTAAGACGTAGTGTCCGAGAGGCTGTCCGCCCGTCACGTTGAGGCCATTTACTTCCAAACCAGTGCTGTGCGCTTAAGCTAGTTCAAGTATTTACGAGCCTTATGGTCATTGTGTACGAACATATTTGCCTTCACTCCTATGCTGCCTCCCGTGCTCTCATCCGCGCTTTCAACGGCGTCACCCAAAAGTTATTGCACCCTTCTTGTTCAAAGCTCTGCATGTTTCGGCCCAAATCCTTTCTTCCTGCTCGCCAACAATCCTTATGTTGGCCGCGCCTGGTATAACGGGTGAAGCCGTTTCCATCTCCCTCCCTCCCCTTTGCCTGGTAACCCATCTCAAAGCTGGCTAAGGAGCGTGCGATCAGACTCAGAGTCAGATCTATCCTTTCTTGCGCTTAATTGGCCGCTGCTTACGCCTGAAGATCCTCGCTGTCTGATACGCGATCCTTGCTCTTCGGTAGCCATTCTAGAACTAGTTGATGACATGAAAATTCGTTACTGTAGTCGTCATGTCTCGTGGTCATAGTCAGAATTGGTACCGCTATTAGGCTTAGGCTCAGGCTCTGGCTCTGATTCTCTCTCCTGGTCGACCTCAAGGGAATAAGTGCTGCGTAAGGCCTCATTGAGTATACTCTGACTGTGGTTCGGTTGGCGAGAGTAGCAAACGGGGCGCTCAGTAGGATTGCTGCCGGGTTTCGGTCCTGGTTTGGCGAGCCATCTTGCGACCAGGGGCTTGAAGTAGCTACAAAAGACTGGAACGGAGACAACGATGGTCGACTAGCGGGAATTGGTGGTGCACTGGATCATCCAGTGATGTTGTCACCAGATCCACCCGCCTGCCCAATGTTACTCTGGTCAGGCCCCTCTCGAGCCTCGCTCTTCTCGATAGGTACTCGGCAATTCGGACACGTGTTGTGCTCTTTCAGCCAATCAACCACGCAGTCCTCGTGGAACATGTGCTTGCAGGGTAGAGTGATGATGGTGTCTCCTACTTTCATCTCATCGATGCATACGGAACAATCGAACTTGTCATCCTGGCTGCGCAGTTCCTGGTCGACGACACGTCGATTGAGCTTCTGCAGCGCCTCCTCTGATGCAGGTGGTGCGGCATTGGACTGAGGGTTCGCCTCCATCAGATTACTAATGATCCGGTCGAGTGCCTCTTGAGAATAGACCGCATCACCAGCAACCGAAGTTCCAGGGTTGAACAGACTCAAGATATCATGAAGACTGCGAGGCAACCCTGGAGGCAGTCCTCCTTGCTGTCCGCCTTCCGGTAATCCCATGTTACGAATCATGTTAGAGAAGGTGCTGGAGCGCTGGTTAGTCAAGATAATCAGGGAGATGACTGCGCGCCGTGGAGTAGGCGGCTCGGATGGGGGTGGAGAGGGTTCTTCACGCGCTTGAAACGGATCTCTTCCCCATGCGGGCCGTCGCCAAAAGCTCGAGGTGAAGGGCCTGAAAAGATGGTGACGGAAGCGGTGCCTCCACCCATAGTGTTGGAGAAGGAGATAGCTCGATGAATATGGGGCTCTCTAAAGCGCCTGGGCGGATCAGGCTGGGGCGAGCCATCGGGATTGAACCTGCGTTGAGGCGGCCCGAATGCATGGATCATGTCGACAAAACGCTCAAGGACCGGCTGGATGTCGGGGTTGTGATGGTTGTCTTCGGCGCCATCCCTAGTACTGCGACGATACACAAGGCCGTGAGGCCCAAAGTGTTCCTCGATATCAGCTTCCTCGATGTCGCCTTCCTCAGGATCGGAATCCTCGCGAAAATGGTAGGGGAGATTTCGGGCGGCGTGGATGCGGACGGGTGGTGCGTGGTTTCAAAGTCGAGAGGGTCGTTTTCATGACTTACCTGAGAGTGAGTTAGCATGAATGCAGGAATGACAGGAAAAAGAACCACGTACAATATGGGTGATCTCGTTCGAGCAAGCGGGGCACTTGAGGTCGTGCTCGTCTCGGTACAACTCGTTAGAGCAAGCATGGCAGTATGCAACTTCACGACCGGCCGTTTCGCCAAGGTGGCCCTGCCTTCTGGTCGGAGGCTCTATCTGAGCGCGTTCGCGTTTGTTCATGTGGAAGAGATTTAACATAAAGTCAATCACGCGAAAGATAAGTCGGAACGCCATACTGTAGTTGGCGATTGAATTTTGGTGAAGAGTTCAACAGGATGAATGCTGGCTATGTGATGTCGGCAGGAGCTCGCTACGGCGAAGCCCGATGAAAAATCCTGTCGCAACCAACCGTGACCGCTGAATGATGGAAGAACAATGTGAAGTCAGAACGATTGGGGAAATCTTCTAATTGAATGCAGGATAGAAAGGTCTCATCGATCGAGGATCAAGTACGGATATGTAGGGATATTGATGAACAAAATAAAGAGGCCAATAGGAGGCCCAACACTCAAATAAACCAGTAACGAAATGAAGATGTGCAATAGGATAGGAGTGATTTAAAACGAACAAGACCACAAGAGCGAAGGAAAGTGGAGATTGGGGATGACGGGGATCCGTCATACCTACCTACCCCACTTCGCCGAGGCATGCTAAGGTGACTGAGCATGGAAAGTCTGAAAATGAGATTGGCCTGAGATAATAGGAGATGGCAAGACCGTGATCAAGGCACCTGTGCGACTATAGGGAGACTTGAGTCTTTACTTAGAATTAAACTTATATCACGCAGCAGCTACTCGTGGTTGAGACATCTTGTTACGTTCTTTCATGTGAGGGCGGTAAGGCTTAATGGGCTCCGATTAGTTTCTTGTTGCCGCCACACGAAATTCGTGGTGGCGGGGTCGTCCAGGTTAGATCGACTCGCTGTTTGGCACCCTTCGGCACCCTTCGGCACCCTTTTGGCACCCTTTTGGCACCCTTTGGTCTTGGCACGCTTGAGCACTCTGGAGGTTGATACTCGCGTACATAATGAAACTTCAACTCCCATATCGAGTTGTGAATACAGCAGCGTCAGACCCGGGGTGAACCACAGGGTTCCAGAGAGGAATAAGTCACGGCATCATGGCATCCTCAGACCACGGAAGGAAGTGGCGGCAGATCCATTCCACCCGAGGGGACCTAAAAGCATCAAATGGGCTACCATGTAATCTCACATGCCTCCGCAGAACCATCCCACATACCATCTAAATGATGAGTTCAGGAGAGTCAGAGCATATCGGCATAGGTGATGAGAAACTTGAATATTGCGAGTTTTATCTACATTTTTGCCATGACTGTGAAAGCGATACTTCAACCTTCGATGTGATGAATCCTCGTTTTCCTGTCCTTCCACGTTTGCCGCTTCAGCATACATTTCAGACATGCCCAAATAATAGGTACGACGAGCAAGACAACGACGAACACTGTCGTAACTGTATACAAGGTGGCTTTCTTTATCATTTGAGCCTCCATTATATACTCTAAGTCCGAGCCCAGAAACGTGAAAGCGCCAGTAAGAATGGGCCCGAAAGGATGGTCGAGGCAGCCTGATGCGGCGCAATAACGCATGGCAGAGGCACAGATTCGGCCACCCGGACTAGAGACTGACGAGAACGGGGTTGGTAATGTGCGGAAAGAAAGTCAGATGTCATGCAGACGGTAAACGTATGGGCTAAGGTCAAGAATATGTGTGCGTAGCAGAGCCTTGAGAGGGAGGGGTGAGGTTGAGGAGTCAAAGCCAGGGAGAACTCGTGGTTTAGTGTGCTTCGGGACCGGCAAGGTAGAGAGTGAAGTCCCGGGGATGAGTCGTATGATGAGGCGTCCATCACCGCTTCATTGGATGTCGAGAACACGAGGTTCCCGTTACGGTAACCGCTGTCAGATGGACGGATCGAAAGAACTGGGACAGCTGACTCGACAACACCATGCATGGCTCTAGCTACATGTGACGCACGGGGCGCCATATCGCTAAGGCCGGTGTGTTCAAACTGGGTTCCAGGGTTGGCGTATGCACCTTACGACAGGCTATATGAGAGCGTGGCTAGTCTTCATGGTGGAATCCGGGAGGGTAGGAAAACCGAGGCCAGTTGGAACCAACACGGGCCTGACACCCAAGAGCAATCTTAGGTGCCAAAGGGGGCAAAATCAGCCGATATGCAGGAGGAGACTGCATGATATGACAACCGGCTGTCATAGGACGGATGGCTTCCCCGATACCCATAGCACCTCACGAAGGGGTGTTGTGGCGATCAGGCGGGCTGGACTCGGGCATCCGAACCAATAGATCAACCCGAGACAAAACATTCGTACCGAGGTTGCTGCATGGTTTTCTCAATACACACACCAACAAGAACAGGGGATACCTGTTCCCACAAGAACTCACGCTGTGCATGGGGTCCTGCTGTCAAATTCCCTCAACAGAGGTTGACAACGATGAGGCGGAACAGCAGTGGCTCTGTTTGGACACCGAAAAACGAAAATTCCGATCTCAAAGAATTTGCATGGAAGTTAGAAAGCGATCGACGAGTGTCACTATTTTATCCTTGGGGTCCTGGAAACTCGACGTGGCTGGGTAAAGAGTGAAGACACGAGGACCAAGAGCAGCCCGCTGGAGGGTCAAGGAGGTGGTGCGGCTTACGGGAGTCCGCAGGCTAACCACATTGAGCAAACCCCACGTCAGGGAAAGCATGGCAAGCATACCTGCATCCCCGTACAGGATGCAGATGGATCACTTCTAACTGGTCATTACCGATATGGTTAGTGCTACTGTCTCTTAGTGGCTGCAATGAAACGAATGAGCGAGTCTCATCCGCTGTGACAGTGCACACTTGCTAGACAGACACCATAGCAGGGGCCCTGATTGTAGATCGCCGACTCTCGTGCATGGTGCCTCACAGGTATTTCTGCCAGATACGGTTAGAATGTGGAGACCCCAAGTGGCTCACCACCCACCCTTGCCGCCGTCTTTATTTAGACCCTGGCGCCCTCCAGCTCGGTTTGGACTTTCCTTCTTTTAGTCTCGACGCTAGCATGGGGTCTGGCAAGACCTGATATGGTTAGCGCCAAAGTTGCAATGTCCGATCAGCTCGTCCAACCACCACAACCCTCACTCAAACCGCCATATGCGACCGTCAGCATATCACCTGAACCAACAAATGCAAAGTGGAACCATCCAATCTCGTTTCCAAGTGATTAGGCTGTCCTATTCAGGATGATCGAATATGTACTCTGTAGTTTAGCGGAAATGACCCCGCCGTGTCCATCACAACATTGACCACATTGTGCCCCGTTGCGATCACGAAGCAGGAGGTATGATAGCCACTGACAGGAAGTGAATGTCGCAGTCAACGAACTGTCGCCTATAGATGCTTTTAACTTCAAAGGCAACGCATGAAATCGCATCAACAGTGTGACGTTGTTAGTTTCGACGCTTTCTAGATCCCCGCCCCCGACCCGTATTTCAAGCTACCCTAGAGTCTAAAGGCAAGGGGATTATATTCAAAACCATCGAAAGGCGTGTAAGGCCAGTATCTAAATAAATGAATAGAGAGTAGATTTCGGAACCTTACATCGTACAAGGCAATGAGGCTTCGTTGCGTTTTTACATTCGCCAGTGTGCTGGCCCTATTTTTGACGTCCGTCGTCGTTCTCGTCAACCTCAAATCGTAGTCATGTCACTTCGGTGCTTTGGCTCGATGCTCCAAGATCGTGAAAGTAGACGTCATTGTAGCGGGTGGAACAATTGAGACAAACGGAACAAACGCGGTTATCCCAACAAATTATACGGATTACGGCTCAATAGCCCCAAAGGACTTTGTAAAGGGAATTCCCGGAGCCAGTGAGGGAGTGGGATTTCGTTTTATACCTCTTTTCAACAAGGGTAGTCCGGACCTCACAACGGGAGACAACCTTGCGATATCGCATTATGTCTATACACACCGATATGAATCCTATGCCTTCCTTATTTTGGGCGGTACAGACACTGCCCACAACACCATCAACCAACATAGTGATACCTTGAGACTGCCACTATGCGTCGGTTACGTCGCTTCTGCGCGCCCTAGTTCGGCTTTGAGTGCCGATGGACCGCTGAACTTCGCCCAAAATCTTCAAGCCATTCGCGATCCGAGCTCATGGGAATATGGTATCTTTATGACATTTAACGAGAAGATTTGGGGGCCCTCTCTGCTATACAAGCGCACAACAAATGGACTCGACATATTCCATTCTGCGGCTGGACCTTTTGGAATCATAAAGGGTGGGAAGCCTCAGTTCTCGTACGGACCGCGAGAACACAGAGGCAGATTGCACTTTGACATCAAAAGTTGGCACCGATCAAGCCTCCTCGTGTTGTCATGACTTATGCAACCGAGCCTGAAACTATCGTCACTTCATTGCACGACCCAGAAGTAGCGGGCGTTGTGATCATAGGCCAGGGGCAGGGAGCATGCCGACAGCTGGGACAGACATGATCAGCGCTGCGTCAGCAGAAAACAAGCATAAACCCATCGTCGTGTGTCTCATGATTCCGGACGGTTTCGTCGGATATCCGATGTACGGAGCCGGGGACTGGGCTATCCCAGGCGGTTACGTGGAGGCCCTTCGCTGTCGGTATGTGGACCAGCTGGCGTTGATGTCGGGTATGGATGTACAGCAAATTCGACATTTGTTCGAAGTGGATGCAATCTCCTGAAGTCCGATCCTTTCTATACAGTTAGGCTATATTGGTTCATCTTTGAGCGAGTGGTCATGATGACGATACAGGACTGCAAAGACCGTCTTAAGGGAGCCAACGAGAGGCTTGGTTTGCTGGTAGAAGACGTGAGGCGACCAATTGGGAAGAGGTTTTCTGAGTGGTTGGCTTTGTTCATCGGCAACGTGCAACGCCATCGAGGCATCATCCGCCTGGCCTGAGATGGTCATTGGATGCATCAAGATGGATCATGTGATGAGGTCACATATTCGCTATGATAATATCACCGGCAGTTCTCTTCCAGGATCGGCAGACGAAAGTACAGTACTGGATCTGGTTTGTATCTAATTTCTTTGAACATCAAAGAGATACTCGGTGGTGTACAAGCCATGCTGGTAGGACCTTTGTCCTCTGATACTCCACACTTCGATATGATTCAGGCTTACCGTGGAAGCGAAAGCTGTGTGTACATTTGTAAAGCTACAGTAGTACAGAAAGCTTATTCATCAGGTAATATCAACGTTCAGCCATCTTGAAATCTACCAGATTATTTCCTATATCCTTTCTATGATACTTTGTGGCCTTTCATTGATATGCTGGAATGAAGAGCGATTGCGTGGATGTGATTCTCGAACCCGAAGAAACGAGAAGAAACAGTGAAGCAGTTTCGAAGGTTGAAAGACAGAGAGTGGTGTTGATGCTGGTGTTTATATTGGTCTCGATGTTGGTATTGGTATTGCCAATTCGTCTTCTGACCGAGGGATGAATTACAAGGTTCAACCGAAAACCTCCATGTTTCCTTGGAAGCGATCACGATAAACCAAGCAATGCTAAAGGAAAGTATTTTGGTAGATGGCAGGATATGTTGGAATTTGTGTAAAGCACTCGTGCCAATATATCCTGGGAGGCTGCAACTTAACCAGATCAGATTGCAAAGGGGCAGTTCTTACCACCAACAAGCACATAAATCAGTCTTGAATGAGCCTATTCGTAGAAAAAATGGGCGCGTATACGGTTGAATGCTGTATCGTATTTCAAACCATAGGGATGCCAACTTCGACGGTACTTATATGGAGGTGGTAGATATTTTACAAGATTTTCAACAACACCTTGACGACAATGTCTCTCATGAGTACCCAGCTTGTATGAACGAAGCCTATGAAGAGTTACTAAGAAACCACTCTTGGAAATTGGTTTAGGATAAAACAATGTGTACTATCAAAGTGACTCTGCGAATACAACATGAAACCTCTTAGCAATTTGAGAAACAATTGGACGTTAGCCACGATAACTCAAGGCTGATCGCTCACGATGGTCTGGATATTATGCCGACTTGTTTTACTTATACGAGACGGCTGCGTTGAATTTTATGATGTTGTTGTAATCGAACTTAAGGCTTTAACCCTGAACTCTATTACCCCCAGCTTATACCTGATCTAACGTACAGTCCTATGATGGCAACGAATAACTGATATATCAGGTGTGAATCTCTTGTGGCAGACATGAACCGATTCGGATTTATAGGCGACTCGGTAATCAGGCGCAACGAACGTACGAAGGTAAAGCTCCCAGATATCCTTATTTCCATTACAAGGCCTAACAGAAAACTGAACAAATTGTTCTATCAATTACAAAATTCCAGTCAACAGTCATCTCACGCCGTGCGTCCGTACAACGGAGTTTGCCTCAAAACATTGTTGAGGAATAATCGCTGCGTGCTCTACCTTTTCATGCTTAATCTGAGATAACATGTGAAAATGCGACGATAAAAGGCATAGGCTGCTCGCCAGAAGCAGGCATTCTCGATTAGGACCCAAGTAAGGGCGTCTTCTCAGCATCGTTTGGAAACAGTGTCTTCGTTCCAGGCGGTAGACTTATTCGAAACTTAAGCGGGATTGAATTCAAAAGCAGTTCAGAAAATTCTTTCCATCGGTGCCGTCGGTTAACCGGAAGCTCAGTACCCCAGTCCGACTCTCCTCTAACAGCTGTAATCTTCCAGCGAGAGGCGCTGATGAGCCAACTCTCTGTGGCTGAGCTTGGTGGTTGGTATAAAATCTCGAAGCCATGTTCGCGGAGCCATCGCTCGCATGCTTCGGTTACTCGAACAGAGTAACATGACCCGGTAACTGATAAGATATGGAAATGGAGAAGCTTTTTAATATTCCCAAATCGTTCCATGTCAAGCATTATATAGCAATGAACCCAGCGAATTGGTGGTGATGGATCTTTGCGAAGAACATCAGGAATCTTTATGTGTTCGACAGTATACTGAGAGTCATTAGCGGGAACTTGGCGAGAGAACGGGCTCGGTTGGTTACACTTGTTACTTGACAAATTGTTTGGGGAGCAGGGTGGGTCTGTTGAGTCTGCATTCTTGTTCGATGAACTGGTTTTTGATGCTTGATTGACAAGAAGCAGATGCAGCAGCTACTAGTGAATTGTTTGGTGGAGTTACTTTGCAATATGGGGGCTAGGTGATGCCTGGTACATATATGGTGGGCAGGCCACTCACCCAACGCTTTCACCGCACCTATCCTTGGCTCAGCCCACCGTATCCCACGCTTTCCCTGACCGAACTCGTTGTCCGGCTCTCCAATCAATCGCGGCCACCTCTACTAGGGTGATGACGCTTGAACATGCATCCTTGTGCTCGGTTCGGCAAAGGCTAAGCAGGCGGGGTGTTGCTTGCGCCATGGGCTTCCCCACCACCAGGAACCAGGAGCCGGGGCCACTGTGGGTCGAAGATTCAACGGCAGCTTCCCCGGCGCTATCATTACCATATCGAGCAGAGTTCTGAATGAAGTTCTGAATGAAGTGCAAATGGCGGTTCATACATTAAATCAGCATCAGGCGGATTTGCGCGGGCACTCTCGGAGGGACTCTACGCGAAAGACACAGAAGTAGGCGCTGAATGAAGGGCGTTGCTGGTCCCGCTGTAGAAAGTGGTTCGTTCAGTTCGATCTGATGGTTCCACAGCCGCCGCCGGTTCTTCGGATGCAGCTTGGGAAACTCGGATCCTGCATGTAGTAGGGCATCGACCAGCACTATCCTCGTCTACCATTAATTTATAAGGCAACTCCTCTTTAACATTTGATAACGCTGGATAGTGTGAGTTAGCTGTTATATGCGATTAAGTTCTGAAGTCGACCACTCAAAGAAGTGCGTCGAATTGGGTACAGTGTTGCAATCACACGAATTGATTGGCGTTCCCTATGACAACTTAATTGAACTGGGCCTCAAGAGCAGCCGTTGATCTTGTCATTGCGATTTTTAGACACATTGGATGAAAACGAATGAAACATAGTGGAGTCACCACTGTAAGGAAATAGTCAGTTTGGCTCTAAGTGCTGCAAACAACTGCCCAAGCTTTTCTCGTTCGACAAATCCAATCTTCGACTACCTGCCAAAGTGACGCTGTCACCCAGATGCGTCGTGATAATGATGCAGTCGTTTCGTGTTGACAGACACACGATGATAACAGGCTATCTCTTCGCATGCGTTACGTCGTCAAATGCTAAAGCCTTTGTTGCTGATGTTCCTGGTAATCCAACTCATTTGTGTAGAATGTGTTGGTCTTGTCGTCGCGCTCCTGGATTTTTCGTGATAGCTCCGCCTCAACCTGAGCTAGCTGCTGGGCCAGACCTTCCCGGTTCTCGGCCAGTTGGCTGCAGTGCTCCATTGAGACGTGCAACCTCAACCTGAATCTCTAAGTTGGTTCTGGGATGCTCTTCTTTAGCGGTGTACTGTTCCTCCCGCCATTTACGCTGCATCTCATCTCAGAAATTGCGTTCAGTCTCCTGCCAAACGAGCAGCTGCTCATCTGCCGCGAGTGCCTCTATATTGGGCAGACGAAGGGCAGTTGGTGCTGGATATATATCATGGGAGATGAGATGAATGGACAGGTGGTTAAGGTTATAGCGCTAACCAGAGGGAACGTATGTAATCTGGCCGAGTGAATGAGTCCTTGGGGCTTAGTGATTCTGCAAGGACCCGAATAAAACTGTACGAGGCGGTTTCATCCTAGCACAGACGTTAGGTGCTGTGAGGAGCGCCGCGGGCTCTCCTAGAGATGTTAAGGAGAAAAACAAAAGATAGCAAAAGAACGATGAGGAGTCTCACACAATCTGTGTAGAAAGGGGAGAAATTACCTAACGCGCGCCATATTAGTTGTGTGTAGCATGCATCCTGGAGAAATGAGCTCCAAGAAATAAGGGCATAGGCGTTCCTGTTTATCAAGAGTTTTTCAGACGACCTTTCGCAGTTGGAAAACTTGGCTGGAGGTTATATGGGTATCTTAATGCCCTAACCTGAAGCGACGATACTGGTAGAGCATGTACATCTCCCGGGTCACCATAGAATTAACTTATTATGGCTTGCTTCACTAGAATCATAACTCTATGCTACCAAGTAGCTTATTCAGGGATCAGAGTCGAGCCTATACCCATGTTTTATCGGTGTTGCGACTGCGTACCTCGGTCCAGCCTGGGTGGCATCGGATCAAATAAACAGCGAACGACGTGAGCGTTGCTCTTATTGAAGTCAGAACCGGGACTTTTACGGAGACAAATATATGCATCTTTTTCTCTTTATATCAGTGTAGCGGACTGCTTCCTCCACTCTATATCAGAGAGTGAGATAGCCACGGGTGAGGAATGCTCCATATAGCTGAGAGAAGACACTGATTCGAGTTCACTACCAAGTCATTTCAGAGGACGGCGAGACTGCAATGATGATGGTCTGAGATGGACATTGGGTCTGCTCTGTGCCGCCAACCAATTCGCCTCTAAATACTAATAACACTTCGTGAGTGGGTGTTGGCCTTGAGGCTCTGAACTGTGACCAAAACTCCTATGATCCTCTTGCTGTCATCATAAACAAAGGTAAATAAGCCTTAAAATCCCCGAACCAGTCATTATATTCATTTCCTTCTTCGTGCCTCATCAACGCTTTCGCTGGATGATACTATCGGTGCGTGTGCTCAGACTGCCTTAATCCACCAGAGCTTCAGTGGAAGCAGTTGGCCTCGAGATCTGAACAGAAACTATCTTGGGCTGGCTCAGATCTGTTGTGGTTGGTGATTTTGGCTCACCGGAGCTGTTGGAGACGGGCCAAGTCCGTATCCCTCGTCTTTACGTTGCAAAACTGTGGTTGGGGGCAAACTCGGGTCCTTCCTCTTCGTGAACCATTTCCACCATGTGCCAACGACCGGGTCCCTCCACAGAACATTCTCCACTTCAATAGGGAGCCAAGCGTTGCAGCTGATTGTGTGGAGGATAAGAACATTTGCTGCAGTCCCGGTCCTAAGAGCGATCCCGAGCCATGTTACACACAACGCCAATACCATCCAGCTCGTCATGAATAAGCTCAGAAGCCTCCACCTGTAGGTATATGATCCCTCGGTGTCCATTTCAATGACCAAGTGTAGTACTATCACCGCAAGGCCGACGTAGGCTGGCAATGGCACAGCGTAGAGATATGCAGAGCTTTGTGCTGTTCGTGACTCGGCCTTCTCCAAGAATAATAGTTGAGCAATCCCAAAAATGGCGAGGCCAAACTGAGAGATAAGACTGGAGAAGAAAACAAGACGACCTCGAGGCTGGTCTAAGAAGCTAATATCCATCCAGAGACTACTCTTCGTGAAGAGGATGATGTTCTGTCATTTATCAGCAATGTCATTCTGAGGTCAGTCGTGTTCGAGTATCGGACCCTTAAACTTACCACCAGAATCGTTGAGTAGGCAAGAATGAGTAACCTGCATGTCCAGAGGATCCAACGCGTAGCGATCTCCTCTCTATTGCGAACCCACGTAACCGTGGCCGCAATCAAGAGGCAAAGAACTGCAGTAACAGTGACAACGCACGGTAGCATGTACAGCAGAGGCTTTGAGATTATAGTGGTTATGACAGTACTCGACTTCTTCGGGCGCCAAATAGCAGTAGAAGCATACCAGAGCGAAAGTGTAAAAACAGGTCCATAAGACGATGCAGCCAAGATCAGATTTAGGTTGTTTGGTTCCATTGTGAAGAATAAGTGAACTCGTTCCGGTCAATGGACAGGCCATTCAATACGACCACTGATGACTTGCGACAAGGCCTGCGAGGGAGAAAGACAAGGATAAAGACAAGCGGTAGCGGGTGAGGGACCAAGTAGCAGATGCTTGCAAGAGACAAAGAGATGGTGAAGGTATACGAGGGCACCCATCACGCACCGTAGAGTCGTGGTGCTTAAAACAGGGGCGAACTGATATAAAAGTCATGGTTTCTTCGCTGGCCAGGCTTCTCCAAGCCGTCCAGTCGACTAGAAGAGTTTGCTGCCTTCCTCTTCGAGGAAACATTGCCTGCAGGGGGATCATCGAGCTTTGGGTGTTGATTGGTGTTGATGGCAGGGGTTGGCCCACTGTGATAGTCACGGATGGCTTCCCGGGTCATGCCGAGTCCAGCACCGGAAACGTTGGGCCGGTCGATAAGGCGCACAGTTGGTCCCACCCAGATCCTTCTCCGATGCGGTCCAACGGTGTCAGCCTCGGGCCGCTAACTACATGGAGAAATCGCATTAGTTCCATCAGCCTCTCACATAAACGACAGCTTACATGCTGTTGATCAATGATACCCACCTCAATGCCTGCTTGTTGTACCGATTTGACCAAACCGAATGGAGAAATCGATCCGAGCGCTGAGAGCCGACGAGAGTGTCGGTCAAGATAGGAAGGGTAAATACGGAGGCTCAGAGCACAAGCCATTTGCCCATCTGCGGGTGGCTGACGTGACCGAGATGACGGGGGTGATAGGAGTGGCGGAAAAGTCAAAGGTCTTTGTCAAGCAGATGGAGGTAGTGGCGCATAGGATAGGGTTAACCACACAAGGCTTTGGGTTGTGAGCGAGACCTGCGTCCTCGTCACGTCCTAACCCTTCTAGGACTTTGCGATTTTCTATGTTATCTGGTGCCATCAGTTCACAGAATTTACTAGACTATGGTGTTCTGGACGGACCCAAGATGGCGTGACATCGTCGGCTGTCTCTGTCGATAAGCCAAAGCATAACCCACAACCCTCTAGCTTCTCGTCTAATTTGATACACCACTTGTAAGGTGGGAATTACCAACACGGGAAGTGAAAGAAGAGATTGATTAATTATAAGTTAAATACTGTGATTTACATAACAAGTGGAACGAGTTTGTTCTTGGAGGTGGTGTATGTTGTATTATTCTATCTGCCCTCATCCCCTATATTACGCTATAGAAGCCGAGATTTCGCAACGAACTTTTAGTGGTGATGATGACAGCGTTGCTTCCTGAAGATTGAGATGTAGAAGATTGAGATGCAGACCAGCGTGAGCTAAGCATCGCCAACGTGATGCATCTCCGCAACCGTGGCGTTCGGACCATAAAATCCACCGCCCCTGAAGCATAGGCTTGACACTCTCCAGTATGATAGACAATTGAATTTCTGTTGGAATAGGGCCTATCTCCCGAATATGGAGTAGTTAGACCAGACAGATACCTGCTCCGTGTCAGAAAAGGGGAGAGGTTAGAGAGGGCTTGTAGGGCTTTATGTACTTACTGTTCTCCTCGCATCGACATCGGCGTCGTTGAACCGATGTTGCCAACGACTGCGGCTGGTACATTCAACTCCAAACTTCCAGTAAGGATATAGTGAAGACTCTTCTTATCCATCAGCCTATGTTTCTCCTCGAGCACGTTCCGACTGAAGCAGGTGTGACTAGAGGCAAGTATAATATCTTTGGCACGTTGGTCGTTAAACATACTAAATGGTATCGGCTGCCTAACGGTGATACCCAATATGCTGCTGAGGTCCTGCAGGCTCTCGTCTGCCGTGCGCTGCCTAGAAAACTTGTACTTTCCCAAATCGTGTGGCCCGCCAGCTAGTTCAAATGCGCGACGGAGGAGAGATATTGTATGGAACCCAGTTTCTGCACCATTCCACTCATACCCGATGAATGCTTCTAATCGCGAGACCCAATCATCCCGGCTTCGTCCTAGAAATCTGCGGACCATCGGTGAATGAGGATCGTCACAGTTTAGCAGATGTAGGCCCAAAGCGATGCATGACATTAAGACATTGTCAAGAATCTGGGGCTCTGAGTTCTATACCGCCTGTCAATCTTCTCGTTGCTGCTGGGTGGCCTGGGACCGAAACATACTATGATCTCAGTAACAATACAGAGCTTCTCCAATTTCAGTGGTGCATATTCACCAAGCTGGACCTGGCGGTCACAATTCAAGACGTGGTGACCCAATTCTCGTCTTCCTGTACGATGTTTATCGATAGCTCGGGATCCATGAAGATTGGCAGGGTTGAATCTCTGATTGAGTGTCTGTACACGCCATTGTCGGAAATCAGGCGGGTAGTTGTGCCCGGTCTGCCCGGATGTTGACGAAGATAATAAATGGAAAGCCCAGTTCCCAGTGTTTCCTACAAAGCAAACGGTATGCTCGTGGCTATAGCTTTCGTCAGGGTGAATGGCTTGGTGAAGAAAGGACACGCAAGTGGTGTCTTGAGTGGGAGTGTGTTGAGCAGAAATCGACCAAATATCAGGCAGGTCTGGGATCTAATAGCCGTGAGCCCCTTTTGCTATTGATTGTACATGATCTCAAGACGCAACATACCATTCTAAACTGTCCATCGGGCCCTGTAAGAACAATTGAAGGCAGCAGCATGATTCTGAGTGTACCTGAGTAAGCCAGAAATAAAGGGAATTATTACTTTCACCGTGAAGGTGCCTCTAAAGGGATAGAATCACTCGGTCGATGGTCGGGGAGGGCGGAGGGATTTATGATGGAAGCCGGGACACCGCATTTGGTTCAGGGCATAAGCCAAGGTGGAGATTGCGCAGCGGTTTGGTACTTTCAAGGAAGAAACCTGGATGCACGACGAGAATTACCTCCACTGCAAGAGCTCCATGTGTGGAGACGTGAGCATCAGCTGGGGATCACTGACCGGGGTCTTGTGCAGATAAGAAGCATGGGGTCATCAGAAGAAGCCTTGGACTAGCGGTCTCACCTGATCTACTATGTACGGGAAATTGGCTGCACACAGCCATCACGAGGCTTCCTTGGGGAGAGAAGGGGAACCGGGATCAGTGGTTGCGTTGTGTTTTCTCTCTATGGGCACAGTGCTTGAAGAATTTGACGATATCGATTGCTCGGCTTGGGTTTTTGGAGTCAGCAGGGTTGTTTGGCAGGATGGCTCTTTACATCCACGTTTCGTTGAACGCAGAGAAGGGTCTCTACTAGCCGTTGGTGGTGATTGACTTTGTCCTAAATACATCTTTCCAGTCGATCCTCACAAAGTAACGTATCGTACATATGAGGTTGTTGGGACCTAGGATGAACCATCAAGACGAGGACCTTGTCGAACGATGTGGTCCACTACCATCGAGCAGGCACCTGTCTTCAACTTTAGTGGCAGCAAGACTTGCAACGCCAATGGTATAAGCGTTTGATCAGGAAGAGTAGAGATGGTCCTTGCAAATCATCAACAAGGCATCAAAAATCGAAAAGTTGGTAAGCAGTAGGCCAGGCTACGGAGGAGAGATGCTACATCCAGCTCCAGGTTTGCAGATACAACCTACCGTCGAGGACCAGAATGGCATCCCAGAAAACAGTCAAAATCAGTCAAAAACAATCAAAAACAATGTTAGAGGCCGCGAGCCTATGATAATCGGACACCCTGAGATGGATGACCGTCCCGAGAGTGTACCAATTCTAGCAACCCCTTCGGCTCGGGTTGCTAATCTCGAATCATCACCAGTCAACGGAGACCATGATGTGAATCATTTACTGATAAGACCGCCGGGACGGGTTCTCCATATGTGCCCCTGCCATTGTGGAGGCAGCCCATCTCGAAGACCCTGCGATGGCCTTCAGTGTTCATTCAAGGTGCGCCCCAGCCGACCGCAAACTATTAGATAGCTTGCATCTTTTGTGAATGTTTCAAGTGTAATGACATCAAATCAAAACACAGCCATATGTAGACCTTAACATCTATTCTTTGTCCGTGTGACTTCTGCGGACCAACGTGGCAAAAAGTTCACGTCGCCTTCCTCCTCTTCAGTTTCCTAATGACCTCGATAATCCTTGGTGGCTTGGCTGTGCAGTTGCTTGAGCCCTGATTTTGAGTTAGCATTGCCTTAAACCAAGCTTATACTGCCACGAATCCAGAGAATCGTAAGGTCAAGTGGCCAGCGTTACGTGAATTAATTCTAGTTAGAATCGACTAGTTCTAGTCCCATGAGGCAGTTCAATTCAGCCTAGCCTCATTGAAGAGCATAGAAGACTGGAAACTAGTCCTATGCTCCGCGTGTGCCTTAAAACGGAGGCGCCAACCGATCACATCTCCTCTGTAGGCATATCAACCTTGAAGATAGGCATATATCTGACACGATGTGGAAAAACCAGCTGAGCCACTCTTACAAGAGAGATATATAGAGGTACCATGTCATGACTTTGCACAAGATAAGTCTCAGATTCATACAGCGCGTTAACTCTTCTTACCGCTACGACAACATCTTACAACGAACAACTTAAAAACCACTTGAATCACCGACCTGGGCAGCAATAACTGTTTCGCTGCTCTGTTGATCAGAGAGACTGTAAGCTAATATATGGAGGCAAAATTGAAGTAATTCTAACAAGAGGTATTTTAGTTCTACTTTTTGTCCAATAGTTTGAAATAATGGCTGAGGAGTATGAACCATTTTGGCAGTCGAAACTTCCTCGAATGCAAGAGCTTCAAAGAAAACAAGAAATGGCGCCGTTGAATAGGGAAGAGTTCCATGAACTGGAATTGATACTTCTTGATTACTTCTCGCATAAGAACAGAGTCGAACGGCGACGTGCGAGCAAACTATAGCAGCAGTGAGCAATACAGGATCTGGATGGTTCAAGTTCGCCTTGCCAAATATAGTCATTTTGGACACGTGCTCTCTTGAGCAACGAAAAAGGAACAAGGAGGATGTGACTCATCCAAAAAGCCTTTAGTGGATGCAAACTAAAACCCCAACTCAAGCAAGATGTGAAGAGTAACTATAGCTCTATTGGGGGTGATGTGCACGTCTGTTCAGAGTGAAAAAAGCAGCTGCAGAACTTGAGGGATAACATCCCATTCTGGGATACATGTCCTTCTTTCGGTTAACAGAGAGGCTAGATTTTAAATACCGTCCTAGACGCAAAGGGTGTCACGGGTTTGCCTTAATAATTTTAATAAATCAGGCACTGTGTCACGGTGCTTAATAAAATTAACAACGGAAACCCGCGACACCCTTTGCGTATGCGGCGGTATCATAAATATTTCAAGTTTAAAGAGCTTGAAGAAAGCATAGGCTCTTACGAAAGGGGGACGAATGTGCATTATTGTCGCCCTTGAGGCCGGTAAGCTGCAGACTAAGTAGAAGCCCCACGGCGCCTTAGTCCTACGTCGGTACATAGAGTAACTTCCTGAATCTCTCTCACTGCTAGCAGACGTGAACTCAAGATGATCTAAGCGAACATAAAGCCAGCAATACTCAATGGGGCACGTCAGTATTCTCAAAGCATCTCCAGTATCTTGCTAGACTATACCCACCATACTAGTAAGTATCAGCGCCCGGCTCTGCCGGCAGGTAATTATAGCGATTGCTGAGAATCACGTACTGAATCACGGCATGCCTTTCAATCACTCCGATAAGTCTACTGCGAGTCATAACGACAGACATGTATTTGCATGGCAGAGCGACCACAGGCAACGACAACGAGATGCGGCTATGATTTGATACGAGATGCGGCTATGATTTGATAGGACAGGCTAGGAGCGGATATTTGCTGGTATTGATTAAAACTTGCTGTGAATGCTTACTGTGTCGCAAACGCCAAGCAGGTTGTTGATTCTGGCACTCTTCTGGGACGACAGACGACCAAAGAACGTACAACGATGGTGGTCCAGTATCGTCCCTTCCATGATGGGTCCATGCCTCGACCTAACCAAGAAACTATCACATAAATGCAGGTTCGAGCTAATACTCGCTTCGTCCACATGAGCAGGCGATCGTCGGAAGAATAATAAAATAGTTATTATCTGTCTGCTTGTACAGCACTCACAAACGGTCCCTCCTGCTAAGGGAAATGGAAAGTATCCCCTATAATAATATTGCCCCCGTTCCCGGTATTATAATAGAAAGAGTTTTTAGTTCCATTATTAATAATCTGCGTACCAAAATTATAATAACTATGTGTCGAGTTGGCGGGAGTTTTTGATAGTTGGAAAAAGCGGCGTTCGAACTAGTATGACTGCTTCGACTACCGTGGCAATCACGACAAAGACCATCATCGGTATCAGAGCCTGCCGCTGGGGTGCGCTCCATATTGCTAATCTTCGTGATTGTACATGTTAGCATCGATGTCTCATAAGAATACTCAGACTCCGTACCAGTGAGCCATTCGAGTGGCTTAATCCTCGATTCGGATTGGATGTATCTTCAAGGGGTGTGGTAGATCGGGAGGCATTATTATCCGGTGTTGACGCCGACTCGTTGCCATCCGCCTCCACTGTTGGTTTCTGATATGTAGTCATTATATACTCCTGATAATACTGGCAAGACTGGTATTGAGAGTTCTTGTGTTGGGAAAATTTTTCCGTTTCCAGAGTTCTGGTCTTTTGTAGGCTCAAGGCAGCTAGGTCTTAGCTAATAAGCACACAACACATCTGGCCCACTCTACCCCCTGTCTAATTGTCAAAAGCTCGAGTACTGACAGGGATTCTGTTAAACCATACAGCTGAAAGAGATGATGCTTGACCAAGACAAGACAACCCTTGCTACGACCTCGCTATGCACATTCGCTTTCGCTTTACCAAATGAACAACTTCTTGATCTCTTGGGAGCTTGTCTATGAGCACGGCTAATGTTGTCATGAACAAATCAGAGTCCAGATTCATGTCTATCAAGAGCTCCAAAGATTCCAATCGTAAGCATCGCAACACTATATGTTACTTGAGGAATAGTCAGCGTCTTTGGATTCAGACACTGCATGCCGATACAAAGAGTTCAGGAACTCTCATCAATGGCACCATGGTGTGATCATAATCCCTTCCCCTCCCCGTTTATCCCTCGAGGCCGGTAAGCTGCAGATTATGTAGAAGCCTCGAAATATCTTAGTCATACGTCAGTACAGGTACATGAAGCAAATTCAAAGCCACGTTGACGATGATTATCGTGATGTAGCCATATGTAACATGGGGCAATGCCAGTATCTCTATCATCAGCTAATTTACTAGGCCTTCTGTGTATCTAATTTTCATCTGGTTCTAATTGGCCACTATACTGATTTGGTACTGAGCCTGCACCTTACCGGCCTCAAGGGGATAGACGGTTGGACAGTATCGTAATTCGACATTCTTCGTCGATAAACTCTTTACATTTACATACCAGTAAACACACTTATAGGTAAAACAAACTTCCTCCCGGATTTTCAAGCCAGCCACAGATACTCGTTCCTACTCTTGAGAAAACTCATAATAGAGTCCTTCGTTTGTATTGAGCCGCCCTCACGGTATCTATTATATGGACAGGGCCATGAATGAATAACACTTATAGCATGGCATCAGCCCGAAAATATTAAGAATCAGAAACGTGAAATAATCAGATATAAAGCAATAGAATAGTAAAAAAATGAAAGATAGAAGCGGATGCGAGATCAGTCTACGGCTAGATATTTCCATCGGCAGGAATGTTCTATTCAAAGTCATTATTATTTTGTAGTGTCTTATTCAATTTTAATACTATAATATATAAATCAAATATGGTTGAATGATTTCAGTTGTTTACGGCTCACAGAGCATTTTTTGTCGTCCATGTGTTAGAAGCTTTAGCTCATCTGTTAACATTTGATATTTAGTTCTTATACCGGTAGTCACTGGATTGTGTTCACGAGTAAGCTCAGTCCCTGCGAGCTCTGGGTGACTCCAAACGGGAAAATGACGCCTGCGTGAGATGGCGAAAGCACTGTTGATTCCAAACAGCCACAGTCCATGAGCACTTTCCTAAGTGTTGAGAATGCATGTAGGTTGAAGGTGGTCTGGACTACGCACTGTGTGATGGTAATTGTGCAATTTTTGGAGCCTTCTGGGTTATTTCGTGTCTATTTCTATGATCGAACACAAATCTTGAAGCCGGTGGCTGATGAGCATGTGCGGCGTTGACAAGGAGATGTCCGACTTACCATTATGTGATTGAAGTGCTGAGACTGTCCGACAAGACGTTGAGGCATTCCTCTAAGAACCCCACCATAATCCCTGATCATCGCCCTCCTCCCTGTAATTCGGGTTGGCCAATCGCTTGACCATGTAAGACACCAAATAGTCCATGAGCTTCGCCACTCATGTCAAATATGTCGGCAAATGCTTGCCTTATATACTACAGAGTACCGCAACAGCTGTCTGATGAGGTTTGGCCTGAGTCGCCCTATTGCTGAGGTCGTTCAACATCTGTGACCCAGAGGGCCAGTTATCGTGCCGCAGGAGCCGTTAGAAAACGTTAGAAGAGCTCGTGTTCGGCCTTAGTGCATCTGGTCCCACCCGGCTTATATGTCCCGGGTGGAACCAGATGCGCTGAGCTGCCTTCACATACACCTGACCTCTACGACCGGATGAAAGAGTGTCATACGGTTTGATTCTGGTCCTCGCAGAGCTATTCAGCCACAAGAGCTCACTCAGCCAGATTAACCACATTGTCTATGGTTGCCACTGAAAACGAACCTTAACTTATCCTCTCATCTTACCTCACCTTATCTCGCATAATACACATCTAAGAGTCAGAGCCTGCCCAAGTTAGCTCTCCTCTCGCCAACGCCAGGCCAACTACAACTCGTCCCCAACATGGAGGCTCTTCCAGGACAGGAGCAGCGTATCGTCTGGCAGGAGATTGAACACAATTTCTGGGACGAGATGAAGCGTAAATGGCAGGAGGAACAGGAGACCGCTGAAGAGGAACATCGCAGAACCACCTTAGAGATTCAGGTTGAGGTTGCACATCTCAATGGACACTGCAGCCAACTGGCCGAGACTCAGAAAAGTCTGGCGGAGCAGCTAGCTCAGGTTGAGGCCGAGCTATCACGAAAAGTCCAGGAGCGCGACGACAAGGCCAACACCTTCCACACACATGAGTTGGATTACCGACGGAATCAGCAACAAAGGCTGGCCAAGCGGGGACAGGTCATAAACGCAATGACCGACTATTTTCAGAATATGCGTGGTGAGGATGCCTCAGTCGAGAGTAACGGGGCGCCTGAAGAGTCTGACGAAGTCCTTCGCCAAAGCGTCACACCCACGCAGGGGATGGTCCGAACAGGCCAGCTGATTGCCAGTCAAGAGACAAACCACGCCGTACGCGCCGCTGTAGACGTAGATGGAGATTATCATCACGGAGAAGATCCAAATGGTGCTACTGGGCAGGCGACCTGCGACGAAGCTGACATGCACATGTGTATGGAAACGACCGCAGAGGCTACATTACGTGAGGCTGCCGGGTTGGACTTTGAATCGACCACCGAGTCGGACCCTACGAGCCAAATGAAAGCCAGCGACAGATTGACCATGCGGAATACGCAAGAGCCAGAACAGCTTCCTACAACTGCAGAACCGAGAGACTACCCCTTCCGGCGGCTTTACACCTTCCAACGGTCGAAGCACATCTCCATCGCACAACGCCCCGACGCCCACGGTTGATCCAACGGAGGCATCGCCACAACCTACTGACGCTTTGCCTACTGACTCTTTGTTTGAGGAGAATACACGTGAGAATCTTATTCTCAGAGACGATGGCACTGTCTACACACACCCTGACTGCGTCCAGGGCGTGCCTCTCGTGAAGATTGACGAGAGTCACCCTTACTGGGATCCTTCATGGCCCAACGTGAAGTCAGTCATCGAACCAGCTCTCCGAATTTGGAAAGAAAAGAATCAGGCTATTCGCGATAATGGGTCCAAGGATGAGAAGAAGGACGATGCCAAGTACCAGACAGGACGACAGGTCAATCGAGGCCACCGTATCTTGGCATTTCTAGATGAGGGCGAAATTAATCCTTACCAGCTGCTCAGCAAGCACTATACAGAATCTGCCAAGGGTAGCATCATATGTTATGATACACTCTTTAGATTAGCAGAGACGCTGTTCGAGCTTTCCAAGTTCAATCTCAAAGTCAAGCCCGTGGAGTGGCTACGACATCGGCTGCATGAGCTCATCGTCGAAAAAGGGCCTGCCTTCAATTACACAGCAACCATTCATAGCTTTTATCATGACGAGAAGCTCTCAACGCTGCGTGCCAAGAATGGCTTCAAGAATATTGGACGTCCCCGGATGTCTGTAGCTGACTCAAACAAAAGGCCGAAACGCAAATATCGCTGCGAGAACATCAATACTAGCACCGGAAAGATTTGCAATGAAATATTCACGAGGTCCCGCAATCTTAACAGACATCAAAATAGACTCCACAATCCCCAAAGGCAAAAGGTTTGCTGCATCGATTGTAACCCAGAGAGGACTTTCAGCCGGCAAGATTATCTGATCAGACACCGGCGGCGCTTCCATCCTGATAAGGAACCACCAACAAAGCGTCATCCCGGAGGAGTCCAAAGACCCGGAACTGGCCCAAGGCGTCCCTTACGGGTACGACTACGGGCCACCTAAACCATCTACTCTATGTATCGCAAAGAATATCAAGATTCGGAATGGCCTAAAGCTCGCACTGCTGAAATTATGCCTGCAAAGTCTTAGGGTTGGTACAGTTTGGTTCACAACCAGATTCCTCTTTTTGCAACTATGAACCTGCAAATGAGGTCCACTTGTCCACTTTTAACTTAATCTAACCAATCATTTCGCATGGTTGCGCCCTAAGAAAAGAACAAAGAGTGTTCACAGCGGAAGGTGGTTTTGAACATAACTGTAGGGCAGTGTGTTTAAGGTGGCGAGTTTACTGAAGCTAGAAAGGATAGTGACAACCATAGACGCATCGTATAGATCATCTTTTAAGTTCATAGTCAACATTTTCGAGCAGGAGATTTTGATGCCGCCGTATTTTACATGAATATCGTCGACCTCTCAGTGTCAGGAGTTGTGTAGAAAGAGGGACCACCCGCTACCAAAAAAGACCCACCAAGCCACTCATATTAGATTAACGTGTTAAACCAGGGAAAATCAGTCTGACGGGGAGTTTTAGAATACAGTATTGGTAATGGATAGTTTTGCGTGACGTGAGGGTGAGAAGGGATGTTAAATTAACTCAACCTTAGCGATCATATCAACGCTAGAAGGCTGCACAGTACTCGTCATCGGACGGCTTGTCCTGCCACCCAAGCCGGAACAACTTGGAGATAACAAGTTAGGCGAAGCCTACCTGAATAAAGCAACCTTCACTATGTTGTGGTCGATGCGATTACTCACAATATCGAGGAGATGGAACAGGTACGTGAACAGTGCCGACGGTAAGCAGTGCCGACGGTAAGGCGTGTGGATGGTAAGGCGTGTGGACGTTGAACTGTTTAATGTCAGAGAAACATACAGTACAGTAAATCCTCAACCAGTCTAAGCCTCGACTGGTGACAGGGCGACACTGGCGGGCCGATCGCTGGTTTGGACCTGTATCTGAATTACGAATCGGCGGCGCATTTTTATTGACCTTAGCCGCCGTAAGCGTGTGGGTACGAGCTAGTAAATTGATCTAGTCTGCAAGCAGGGCAAGCCAAGGATTTGTGAATTAACATCCAATCCGGAGGGGCTTAGCTTCCCCATGCCTTGTCTTGACAGAGTGAGTCAGTTTGTCAGGGCGCCAGTGATGTAAAAAGAGGTTCAGTATTGAGGAGTTGCATACTCAGAACGCTGACCTTCGACGTCCATACTCCGCCTCAGCGCACAGATTCAAAACAAGCAGGGTAAACTTGGTTGAGACAATTAATGTTTTTGTAATATATGCCATATATTTTAAAATAGCATTAACTGAGTATTTTGCAAAAGTATTAATTGTCTCTTCCAGGCTTGCTTGTTTAAATCTGTGTGCTGGAGCATAGCGTTGATGTTGAGGGTCAAGTTTCCGATCATGCAATTCCTATTTTTATTTTTTTTATTTTTTTTTATTTTTACGCCGCCGCCTGCTTGACAATCTAGCTCTTTTCAAGGAAAGTGCTCAAGTTGAGGTCAAGCTCGTTGAGCATTTCACAGCAACTAGACTACATTCCACCAGACCGTAGGCAAACGCCCTTTCGTGCATCGTACTACCTCAAAAATCCCTAGCTTGCAGACTAGCATCCATTCAACAACTCGTCCCCACTCACTTGCCCCAGTTTAGGTCATGTAAAATGCACCGCCCGGTCATACTGTAACTCTAATACGCGTCCAATCTAGTGATGGGCCTACTGGTATCGCCATGTCACCACTCGTCAAGACTTAAATTGATGAAGGATTTATATTTCTCTGACATTCAACGGCTCAATATCCTCACATCTCAAAGTTCATACAGCTTAACTTTCATACAACTCAACGTTCACACAGCTCGCACATATTATTCCGCCTCTTCAGTGTTCGTATGGACCGCAACATCGCCATGGTTGTTTTTATCACTTTGCTCCGCCCGACTTGTCATCGCCTGGTCATTCGGCTCGGTCGGCTTAGCCGACTCAGTCTAGAATGGTTAGTGCTTATAGACCGTGTCATAGAATCATGACAGTCTGAAACCGAGTGCCGTAGTCTTTGACATGACTGATGAAGTTGAGTTAGTGGAAATGTTCCTTCTTCTCTTTAAATCATCCAAGCCTTGCAAGGTCACATCTTACCAATATTTTACCATACTACTGTATAAAACATATCCATAGTTCGACTACAGTACCTACTGTATCAGACATTTGAGTAACTGAGGGAAAAAAGAGTGAACACTTGTAAGCATGCTTCATGTATAGAGCATGTGTGCTAATGTTGTTTGTATCATCCTATAACATACTGTATATACAGGTGGGTCAGTGCTGTCTGTGAATCTAAAATGTAATCCATGACTTGGATACGCTACAGTACCCCTAGGATGTGTAGTCAATATGTAGCTTGTGAGACGATAATGACACAGCTCATCCTCATGTTGCCTGACTCAACGAACCACAAGTTGCCCAGCCGTACCTGCCAGTTTCTCTTTGGACATAAGAAGCCAATACTTTCCTGGTAAGATGTTTGATGCTGAACCACTGCAGGAATATTGTCGAAAAAAAAAAAAAATAACGTGAAAGATGATTGGGAAACCTTTTCTGAACTTGTGCATAAATGCGATTCTATTATTTCAATTTGCAGACTGCAGGCTCAATACAGAAACTATAGCGCTATCATCTCGGTCAATTCCCTCAACGGCGACTGTTGACACGCTAAAGGTTCTTTCAGGCATCCCTGACTTGAACTCGACTTCTGCCACACTGCGAAGGTTTGTCGCCTCTTCCACACAAAGACTGCGCTACTCAGAAAATGTTGGCACTGTTCTGCCAAGGTCAAACATTCCATGCGACCAGAATACTAAATCCAAGTTTCCTTTACATAAGAAAGGGCTAGCTTACAACGACACCCAGCTAGCTCACAGGTTTGCATCTCAATGTTCTAACTGCGGCTGGGCATATAACTGGGATTCACAACCACAAGGGCTCGAGGACTCCATCGACTTTATCCCGCTCCTCTGGAGCAACTCGCCAACCCATACCTCTCGCTTTCCCGAGAACGTATCCAACGCCTTGAAAAAAGGTGCAAGAGCAATCTTCAGCTTCAACGAGCCCGACAATGCGGATCAAGCCAACATCAATCCCGTCGAAGCAGCAAAGGCTCATTCACATCATCTTAACCCCTACGCTGGCCTGGCGTTGATCGGTGCACCTAGCGTGACGAGCAGCAACAAATGTGGAGAAGGTCTCTGTTGGCTGCAAAGGTTCTTCGAGGCCTGCGCTGCGCTAGCGGGCGGCTGTCAAGTGGACTTTTGTAACGTACACTGGTACTCAACCGTAGAGCACGGAGATGAGCTATTCAATTTTCTTAAGCGCGCATACGATGTTTGTCGTGGCAAACACATCTGGTTGACCGAGTTTGCTGTCGCAGGTTCTGATGTTGAAGTGGCTGAGTGGCTGACGAGAGCTATTCCCAGGCTCAATGCTTTGCCTTACCTGGATGCGTTTGCCTATTTCATGGTGACTGCTGGAAGCCTCATGAAAACCAACGACGAGCTGAGTTCTTCCGGTAAGATTTATGCCTCAACATGACAAAGTTCCACTTCGAGGTAATGTATAATTTTGTCCATATTTTTGTCTTTATATTTTCCTTCGTCTTGGAACAACAGACCTTTTGGTGGCGGCTCTTTCTCTTCACTAAATGCCGAGCCACCCACACCTTGCATTGCATGATGCCTTGTTAGGCGACATGGTTAGGATGGATTGGCGAATGACCCACCTACCCTGAACTATAACGCACCCCGCCCAGGCGATCACTCAAGCGATCACTGTTCAGGAATTAAATATCCTAGGTTCGTTACGATATAATATTGGACAATCTACGAATGTATAATATTGTATAAAACGGTCCAGTACCCAGATTGCGAGCATGCCGCGTCCGGTTTTCTGGCACACAACAAATGTCGATCTTGGCATAGGTAATGTTGGCGGCTCGGTGCAGTCCGAAGATCGTTTGTAATACATGAGTCAGTGAGAAAACAAGTGAGCAAATAAATGAGAAAGCCAAGCAGGCAAGCAAGCTTTAGCTTTATGTATATAAGACTTTTCTAAATACATCGGAACTGTGGCATGCATAGAATGGTTCCAGATTAAATATGAGAAAAGAGGCCAAGGAATCGTGTAGCAAAGACGTGTAGAACACGTTGAATTCCTCCGAGGCACACTTCAAAGGACTCTCTCAATTTACAAACAGCCCCTGATCAGCACACCCAAACAAACGATCGATGAAGTCCTGCGGAATATTGCGAATTGTCTCCTCGAATTGCTTATCGCGGGGCATATTGCCCTCTTTCTGCCAGTTTTTGGGGTCAATATTATACAAGATTTTGAGCACATCTCCCCTGTCGCATTCCATAACCGGGCGAGAATGACGAACTCCATTGGGATAGTGCAACCGCGTGAGTAGACACGTATCCATTCTCCGATCGCCGAATTCCCGATGACGATTGTTGCAAAATCGACGTAAAGTCCTTCGTGAATCAGATCCAGGGCTAGAGGCTCATCGAAGTATATTAAGATGCAACGGGACGTGCAAGCGGAGCTCTCGATACTGAGATAGATCGCGTGTCCCAGGCCCTGACTATCGGCACAGTCATGGATCCGAGATATAGCTCCGTCAGGGCCCTCCTCATCACAAGGCTGGTTCGGTTGGCCAGAGTAAGCTCGTGAAAACTCCAAATGCAAAGACGACGACCTTTTGATACGGCATTTGAGAACCCCAGCGGCTAATTTCTTATCGGCTTGCTTAGATGTTGTCCGCAAAATATTGTTTCTTGCGTAACTGGTAATCCCGGACGTCGGTGGCCACCTCTTGCCGAGACTGTCACTGAAAGCATGCGGAGGCAATGCTGGAACTGTCTTTAACGATTTCCGGAAGTGGGCTTCCGAGAGTCTTTCCGACATCAATAATGCAATGGAAAAACAGAGTTTCAACTTTTTCTGGAGTGTCATGGATTCATTGAATTGAATGATGGTATTTCCACCTGATAGATAGGTCGAAGGGGTCGCCATAGAGCCAAAGAACTCCGCAGTGTGAAGCTTGTAGAAGCGAGTCTTTGCCGTTTCTAAGCTGATAACAGGGTCTTGATGATCATCACTGGTGATGAAGCAGGTGAACGAGGTCGTCTTTCCCAAATCCCATTCCAACTGTAGCATTGGTTGCGTCTTCTTCGGCGAGGATGGGTTTGAAGATAATCCCACATGTTGGAATTCGATACCCTTCTGGTCTTAAATGACAGGATTCTTCTCTAGAAATTCTCTACCCTCTTGATGGGATTTATCATCGTAAACACAGCAGACGAAAATCATTTTTGGGAAGAAGGCTCCGTGAGTAGCACGCAGCTAATTGTCTGTGAACAAAGTAGAAACTCCAAAGGTCGTTGTGAATAATTTGGTCCGCGGCTTTCTAGGATACCGGTATGAGCTGTGATGCGGGACTATTTTCACTTTAAATGCGCAAAGAAGATCGCAAGGAAATAGGGAGAGAGACATATTCTGCCTTGTCATCGGACGGCTGTACATTTTCGCCTCCACATACCCCCGCTGCACTGCTGTCGTCCTTGATGAATGTAAGTCTGATCCTAGTCTGCTCAGCCATCTAGACACTAAATCCCAACTGGCAGCAATCGCCACAGAGGCATAGGGAGCTGCTGCCTCTCAAGGGAGTACAAGAGCCCGAACTCTCCATCAGCGTCATGATCAAAGGCGGTTAGGTCTAGAATCAACCATCGTCTTTCAGTTTATCGAATGAGGCACACTTCATGTCCTGTCACGGTCATATAGTACAGTCCTCGAACTCTATGCATTTGATCGAACGGCATCGATCCCAAAAGTGCCGTACGAAACGCCTACGGGCAAACGCCTACGGGCAAACATACAGACAGTTGCTGTCAACCTGGTGGTCAAGGTTGGTCATGTGGGTCATGTTTTCTGCTCAGCCTCGCAAAATGAGCAGAAAAGCAAAGAGCACTAAAAGGACTGGGTGATCACGAACTGCCTGGGATCCGCAGGGGATTTTCATTTGCATCGGCGTCATAACGATAGAGGATCAAGTCGAGTAAACCAACTAGACATGAACCCTGAAAGGCATTAAAAGCGAAATAAAGAAAAGTAGGAGGTTAAGAAAAAGGGTTAAAAGGACGGAGCATGATAAAGGAGGAAGTACGGAGAAGAAGAGGTGAAGAAGAAGAATACATTTCGTCGTGTCAACCCATCGACGTGGTTCCCTTGCTGTGGATAGTTTGTTTCTCCTATACTTCTAAAGCGATGCTGGGGAAGCTGCTGAGCCACGCATGTCTTGCCCCACAGGAGCCTCAGGTTCTTGTCAAGCTGATGATTAGCCGGTGGCAATGCACGAGACTGGCGAAAGCTGTGTGTTTCGATATATCCATACTGGACCCGGTGACAACCTTTCGGGGAGCCTCGCTAGGTACCACTGGTTATGAGGTTTGCTCTTAAGTCAGATAAATTGTTGGGAGACTGCTCTCCTAGACATCCGCTCGTGCTTCTACAATACCAACGGGAACACACAGCACAAGACATTACAGACTGCTCTTCTCATACTCTGATCACCTGACGAAGTTGCGGGCCTCAAGTTGAGTTTGTTTGGGTTAATTTATGTTGGCGTCGGCTGGTGTGGGTTGGTATCGGCTGATGAGAGGGTGGATGGATGGATTGATTCGCTGCCCACTTGACCGTGTATTCGTGAGTGGTAAGTGCATTACTGCGGCAAGGTGGGAGGAGGGTGACTTAGCGTCGATTTCGGGCGAAAGTGGGTAGCGAAGGATCATGAGAGTGATAGGACGTGAGAATGCATGAGTGGGCTGGGGGTTGGATCTAGAGTCCAATGGCACAGCCCTCGGCTAGAGGGGAAATTTTCAAAATTCATCAACTCGGTCGAACGCAAAACCGTGTGGATTCTGATTCGGTTGATTGCAGCCTCATTGGATATCCAACTCGACGGCAAGCGCGGCGACATTATCGTAACTAGTTGTGCAAAAGATTGCGTCAGGAGCTCCTGCACAAACCGGGAACAAACCATAGCAAGTCGCTGATATATGCCTACAGTACTATGTACAGAGTATGGCCGTTGGATCTTCCCTATCCGCAACATCCGTGGCAAATCAAGTAGGACAATAGCGGGCGACTAGCCGTAAGGAGTTCCATCTCCGTGTTTCTCCCGGTCGTCTATTCTCCTCCTGTTACTTGTCTTTCGTCCTTCACTGTTGGTTGCAAACAGTCGGAATACAATTTCGTGTTGGTTGACACGACCTTTACACCTCAGGGAAAGATCCACAGCCCCGCTTATGTCCAGGTCTGGATGACGCTATCGCCGCGGATGCAGGATCAACAGGCTAGTCATCTGGAGATATCTCTTGAAAGTGGCTAAGGAGACATGACAAGCGCCGGAAGCCATCCGCTGAGCAGGGCACAAAATGTGTGAAATCGACCATGGTGGGCCCTTTGCCCTGAACTGCCGCCGTTGCTTGGAGCAATAGCTCCAGGGCAGCATAGAGTACAGTAGTGTGTGAGCATCATCTCAAATAAAGCGCAGGGTGCACGTGGGGATGATGATCCATCGCCGTTGCAGTAGCTCGCTCTTCCCCACCTCACCAGGCAGTTGCATATCTCTCAAGTCATGTGACATCCCGCTCAACGACCCCAAAACATCATAGGGGAGGGAGAAGGCCAGACTGTGGGCAAGGGCAAGAGGGACAAAAAGAGGGTAGAAGGGAACTTCGGGTAAGCAAGGCAGCAAAAAAGCGCAGTGACATTTGTTGTTGTAGGTGACAGGACGATTTACGGCACTGTCACATTGGTTGTGCCTGAGCGATAATTGTCTCCGTTCGTGTCAGAGCTAGTGCGCGTTGTTGCCAATCATCTTGAAAGACTGGGCCAACTGACGCTTGTCTTTTACATCTGGACCCGCTACAGTACCGGATGGCCCACAACATATTCCGTAAAATGATCCCGCTTCATCGAAATATGCGGCAGGTGGACGTACAGTACAGTACATATAACATCTCTTCAAGTTGGCCTGGAGCTGTCTCTATGGAGCTCGACGCTAAGATGTCAGGTCCTGGGGATCAGCGCGCGGCTTGCCCTGAGTTGGAGAACGAGTGATTCATTTCACGCCACTCATGGCAACTGCCTTGCAGTCGAGGCAGAACGAGAACGAAGCTTGGTCCAGCACGGTGCTGCACCATGCTGAAATGGTCCATGGTTCGTTATCACGAGCAGGAAGAGGCGCGATAGAGATTTTACGAGTCCAGTAAGACCTTTCCCACTGGATCGGCCCCCAACGAAGGCTGCTAGCCCACGTAGGTTAACGTTAATCGGTGCCGATGAGCTACCTGCGGCAGTGCTAAAGCCACGAAGCTGGTCTAGCACTCGAAAATATCGCAAACGGTCTCGATTGTCGATTTCGCGGATATTCCGTAGCTTGTTCATTTTCCCGCCTTTTGGGATAGCGCTCCGTACCATTCGTATTTGTGTGGAGTTGATTCATTTCACATGAGAATTAGCCATGGAGGGGAATGGTGACTGAGAGCCTAGTGCATATCCACTTCCTCACCAGGTGACATGCACCCTACTGGAGCCAAGTGAATAGATTCCTCCCACCCTGGCGACCGTTTGCTTTCTTGCCTCGTCGGGGCATCTCAGCCCTTTCAGGATTTCCTGCACACGTTACATACTTTGACAAATAGTAGTGGGTACCGAGATTCGGGTCGTCGGTAACGATGCAGGAGAAAAGCCCAGTATCCTGTCCGGTGTCATCAGTCGAACAGACCGCAACACCCCTCAATATGGCGAGGGTTACAGTGATTTCAACACGTGCTACTACCAGGCCAACGCTGCGGCAAGTGGCGGAAGTTCTGGCAGTCCTGTCGTTAGCAAAGATGGGTCTGCGGTTGCCCTACAGGCAGGTGGACGATCCGACGGGGCATCGACAGATTACCTTCTCCCTTGGATAGACCCCTTCGCGCCCTGCAGTGCATCTAGCAGGGCAAGCCGGTCACTCGAGGAGACATCCAGTGCCAGTTCTTGCTCATGCCTTTCGGCGAATGTCGCCGAAAGGGTCTGACCCCAGAATGGGAAGAAGCTGCACGGAAGGCTTTCCCGAGAAAACCAATATGTTGGTGGCTAAGATCGTCCTTCCCGCTGGGCCCTCTCACAACAAGATCAAAGAGGGTGACGTGCTCATCAAGGTTAACGGCGAGATGATCACTGAGTTTGTCCCACTGGAGGACATCCTCGATTCCAATGTGGGCAACACCATCAAATTCCAACTTCAGCGTCGTGGTGAAGACGTTGAAGTAGAGATTGAAGTTGGTGATCTTCACAACATCACACCAGACCGCTTTGTCTCCGTTGCCGGCGCTAGCTTCAACAACCTGTCTTACCAACAGGCTAGGTTGTATGCTATCCCAGTTCAGGGTGTCTACGTCTGCGAGTCTGCCGGCTCGTTCGAATTCGAAACATACGACAATGGCTGGATTATCCAAACCGTGGACCACAAGAAGGTCCCGGACCTCGACGCCTTTGTTGAGGTGATGAGGAAGATACCAGACAAAGCTCGTGTTGTCGTCACATACAAGCATCTTCGTGATCTGCATAAGTTGAACACGACAGTCATCTATGTAGATCGACACTGGTCCGCCAGAATGAAGATGGCGATCCGAAACGACGAGAGCGGCCTCTGGGACTTTAGCGACCTGGGTGATCCTCTTCCCCCTCTGACACCTGTTCGACTATCTGCTTCCTTCATAGAGCTGGGCCATATGCCTCACCATGGGATTGGCAAGCTTATCAGGAGCTTCGTCCATGTCAGTTGCTCCACACCGTTGTCGCTGGATGGGTTGTTTAAGCGCCGCCAGGCGGCCATGGGCCTGGTTATTGATGCAGAGAAAGGTTATGTACTCATCTCGAGAGCCATAGTTCCTCACGATCTCTGCGATATCGCTGTGACTATTGCCGACTCCATCATTGTCGAGGGAAAAGTCGTCTTCTTCCACCCTCTACAGAACTACGCTGTCATCAAGTACGACCCATCCCTCGTCGATGCACCGGTGATGAGCGCAGGGCTTAGCAGCGAGCAGTTGATACAAGGTGCCAAGACCTACTTCCTTGGGTACACAGAAATGGGCCGCGTAGTGCACGGTGCCACCACCGTAGTATATATTGATCCGGTTGCCATCGCTGCCAACTCTAGAGCTCCTCGATATCGTGCACTTAACTTCGATGCCATTCATGTCGACAACCCCTTGGGTAATGCCTGCGATAGCGGTGTACTTGCCGCACTAGACGGTACTGTGCAGGCTGTATGGCTGAGATTCCTCAGCGATGTTGATGATGTAGAATACTATCAGGGCATTGGTACACCGACTCTGTTGCCCGTCATATCGGCCATTCGGAAGGGCGAGAAACCAAAGCTGCGTGTCTTGCCCGTTGAGTTGACGGCTATTCAAAAGTCCCAGGCTTCCTGCATGGGCGTATCTCGTGAATGGATTGATCAGGTGACTCAGGCCGACCAGTATCGCCATCAGCTTTTCATGGTGAGAATTCCCGCCTTTGAGCGGGTAAGACAACCGGTCTCCCTTCAGACAGGAGACATTGTCGTGACTTTGAATGGTAACCTCTGTACCGCGATATCTGACTTTGATATCATGTACTCCAATGAAGTGTTGGAAGCGGTTATTGTCCGAGGGGTAAGGAACACTGTCTTCAGCTTGCAAAGGTTGCGGCCGACGATATGGAGACGGACCATGTCGTGTTGTTCTGCGGTGCTGTGCTACAACGACCTCACCAGGCTGTCCTACAGCAAATAAGCAACCTCCCCAGCGACGTGTACGTATCCAGCCGGGTCTGCGGATCGCCGGCGTACCAGTATGGAATTGCTCCAACACTCTTCATCACTCATGTCAGTGGCCAGTCTACACCAGACCTCCAATCGTTCATCGCCGCCACCAGGAAGATTCCAGATAAGACTGGTGAGTGACGTTTGATATCTGCTTATACATGTCGGAAATGATGCTAACGTGAGATCAGACTTTCAACTAAATGTGGTCAATTTCAAGTCGATGCCCTCGATGATTACCGTGAAGAAGAACAGCCATTATTTTCCTACAGTAGAATGGATCAAGGACAAAGATGAAGCATGCGGTTGGCGGCAAGTAACGCATGAGAATAAACAGGTTTTCCAAAGTGAGGTAATGAACGGGGTACCCGGTGATTTACGCGGACAAGTAGATGAAGTGGAGCCAAGGTAAACAAGACGTGGTGGGGCGAGTTCGTCGCGCTCACATAAACTCCTTCGGCTCTAGCTTTCTCTCGAGGCATAGGCAACAGTTCGGCAGTGTTGAGTGGGGCGTTCACGAGGACTAGGAACCAGGTAACCAGGTATCAAAGGCCCAGAGTGGTGCCAATAAAAGGTTGTGCGTCTCGGTGTTTTGAACATGTAACTAGACACCAAATCTAGAATAGTGGCTGTCGACGCAGCGCCTGCCTTGGAATTCCGTCACTTCCATTCTCTCCCAGTTGATGGTCACTTTGGGAGCCCGTTTCCTTCTTTACGTCTTCTCTGGGCTGTAGGTGTCTCGATAGACTATCTTGGCTCCAATAGCAACCTACATTGTAAGTGACACTGTCTTTATGATATGACCCAGTCGTGGCTTCTCCTCCGCTGCTCGGCCCTTCGACTTGGGCGTCGAATAGCAGTTGGGACTGTCGGGAGCACGCGCGGGTCAGCAAATTCTATTCATGCGCATTACACAAGGTCCAACTCTCTACCAACGTCATGATTAGAAGCCATTCAAAATCAGAATCAAGCATACTCGTTCAACCTACCGACATTCATCAAGTGGACCCTGATTCTTGCTCACCCTCGTAAATCAGTAGGCAACTGAAGAATATCAGAGGAATGGGTTATCGCAAGATATAAAGCATCTAGCGATGATAACTCGAGCAGCCACTAGAAATCTTGACTATCCTGGCGACGCAATGCTGTGCCATTAAGTGGAATAGTTAGTTAGTTGTATATGAATCATGAGCGATACCGAAGAAGGGCTGAGGTGTTGAGCTGGTCAATCTCGCTCTCGACCTAAGTCGGATCAATCGCTCATGCTTCGGCGGGATCAATATTAATGCACACCAGACGAGTTTACGACCTGCTATCATGCTTTCATCAACCCTGCAGCCGAGGGCCTCGAGCTGGGTCTGTGGGGTATTGTTCAGGCTTCGAAAAAAGTGGCGAGGGTAAGTTGCTGCCTATCTTATGTTGTATTCAATTATAGAAACAAGGTCCAGAGCCCAGAAGCAACGCCAGGATGTAACGGCTTAATGTTTCCCCTTCCATAGCTGCCATGCTGCCACAGCTCTTCTTCTCATCCCGAAGCAAGTGGCAAAACTCTCCATCTTCTCTCCACTCACATCTTTAATCAGTCTTGATCCAACTATAAGCTCGGATAAACCTGTATCCCAAAGTCGAAAAGACATGCAGAGCTCAATAGTCTCTAGAAACAACCCAAAAGGTGAGTGGAGCAGACGACTCTTTCCATTTCTCGCCCTTGGCTCTGGAAAAAGTTCGAACCCATGGCATCCTGGACCTTCTCCATACCTCTGTATCCTCTGTATTTAAGTGGGCTCCCGGTCATCTTCAATCTATCTACAATGCATTGATTTCGAGTTTACGCTCATTGTTCGATCGTGTACCTTCTCCAGGATACTGCTCGCCTGAACCAGGCACAGTCATCTCTAGGCCAAACCAGAAACGATCTACAGTGGTAACTCAACGGTCTCGTTGGGCCAAAGTGAATACGGCAAGTCCAAAATGATATTCAAGCTGATTGTGAAGTTTGCCTAACTGCTGGCCTTAGGCAAGGAATGACTTATGCGGGTACAACAAATATGACGCCTTGTGGGCATGCTTGAAGGTCCACCAACCATGGCTGTTGGATGATTCGAAGAACTCAACAGTGATAGAACAGGGTTCTTCCTCCGACACTGGCCGATCTTTAGGGATTCCTTCTCGCGTCAAGCCGCCCTCCAGCCTGAGTTAAGGCTAACATACAAGATCATGCATCACAGTACGGGAGCAGCAGGTTTCCGAAACGTTGGAGTGGCAGCAGGTCCCTTCGAGGTCATGAGCTTCCTTCGAGTTACGTTCCTCTTTAACTTTCGACCGCAAAATAATTTAAACAACTTCGCTGTTGAAACTTCCAGGGAACCGTGATTTGGGGTAGACTCTAATTTCAGTTATGCAGGCACTTGACCACGCTTTTGAATACAGTTGAGAAAGCTCTTTGCTCTAAACATCGTAACTCAATGGGAACATATTCACAATTAATATTATTTATCGTGTAGAAGACCGATCTAGCATGTTCACTTTATTTCATTTCATTCTTTTTAATAAAAAACGAAATAGACTAATAATTAAACGTAGAGTGGACAAAGCATAAGGAGTACAGGGTAATCTGGCTGTGGGGTTTCAAACGATCTAGCCATTTCTGGTGATGAGTGTGTAATGGCGCTGGACTTGGGCAGCTCTGCGCTAGGTTTCCGATGAGAATGCCTAGGGATGCCAGATTGCTTTTCACGTGTCTTTGATGGCATTGGAAGTGGCTGGTTCGACGAGACTCTCCAAGGATTGAAGCACAAGCTATAATCTTCATGAGAATAGCTTGAAGATTCTTTTTTTCTGCCAAGAAGATGTTCAGTATCAGGGCTAGCCAGCTGGGCTCCTTTTATGTTAATTCAGTAGCTTCAGAGTACTTTTGGCATGCATTTTAGAAGCAGAGCAAGGGAAATCGTGTCTCTACTGATTTCAGACGAAGTGGATCACCGTTGGCCTAGCGAGGTGGTGTCCACTGATATCCGCTGGCACGTTATGTATTCGTGTGGTCTAAACAATATAGTGGTGCTTAACGGGGTTCTAACCTTGTTAAGTCAAATGTTAACTGAGTGATTCATCCAACGCAAAACGATTTCGAGATGAGATACAGCGGCCTTTGGGTGATTCATACATTGAACTTGCATGTGGTGGCTCTCTATATGATCCTTTCCAGCTTACTCCTCCTCCATCCAGAAGTGTGCTACTAAAATCTCACCAGAGTACAATATTCTCTCCAGTTTCAGGCATAAATATAGATCCTCTATTTTATTTTATTTTATTTGATATTATTAAGACAGATAATGATACTATACCCCAGGGAATTAGTGAGTTACTTAAAGGAAGAGTAATGGCATTACAGAAAATAGTAAAAGAAATTAGATATCATATATTATCTGATCAATTAATGCTTTATAGAAGCGTAAAATAGGAGGTAAGGAATTGTATTATTAAAGAAGGATAAAAATGCTTACTTGCCCCTTGCTAGTAGGTTGGGTAGTCTGCAGTCTTTATACCCATAAGAAGGGTAATAAAATAAGCTAGTCCAGGGAAATAAAATAAACGCCATATTTCGCTAGCGTCAGTCCACGCCCAACACAATAGTTCTGAATATCCGTTCCTAGCCAGATCTTTGATGGATTCGCCGGCCCATGTCTAGTCAGGGTAACTTAGCCAGTGGCGAAGTTAATCAATGGGTTATATTGTTTAAGCCACGGGCGCCCAAGGAGGATCTTGAACGAGTCGAATTCCATAATATCGAAACCGACTACTATTTCAGTTTCGGCCAAGATAGTTTTGAGGGGTATGGTGCTTTTGTCAACCAATCCACTATTGTACTCTATGAGGTTTCTTTCGGCGTTCATTATCTCGTAAGGTTGTTCCTTCTTTTCCCATCTGAAAGGTTTCTGGTTTACAACTCGGTAGTCAATATAGCTATTTCCTGCGCCCGTCTCGATTAGGGGTCGCAGGGGTTCTCCCGCGATCTTGATCACGATTTCGTAGTTTTTACGTACTGACTCATCTTCCAGTTTGACCACGTTGAGATGTTGTCGAGATTTGCCTTTCCCCTTATGGGTTTGAGCTTCTCTTGTCTGGGTTATGTTTATAGGGGTGTCGTCGATTGCTTGCGTGGGGTCTTCTTTGGTTCAAGGTTTTGCCTTCCTCCTTCCAGAAACCATTACAGGTTGTGAGAGTTGTGTCCTCCTCTTGGGACGATATGCCCTCCTCCTGGGACAATATTTCTTCTCCCTGGGACATTGCTCCTTTCTCCCTCCCTTCTCCAGCTGTGCAGTATCTGAGCGATTTCTTGTCTTTCTTGGTCGTTTCCCGCTTGCTGCATCGTCATTCTTTCTTTAAGAGCTTCGTAATTGATTCCTTCGCCTCGGATGCCTTGGTTACGTTCGAGTGCCATCATTCCTTGGTAAGCTTTTACTTTTTCTCTCCTGTGGAATTTACATTCTTCGTCTGTGCAATCTCTGATGCGGCGTTTCAGGCTGGTACACTCGTGTGGCCATTTTTCGGACCTTGTGAGGAGGGCTACTTTATGGCTGGGATATATAGCCCTTGTCGAGAAATATCGTAGTTCGTCCCAGCGGTATGGTCTGATCGTTGGTTGCCCCTCATCCTTGTCGGGAATGTGTCGTTTTTGATTTTTTCACTGGCATGATAGACGCACCGATGCCAGAGGCATGACGCCCAGCTGATTCTATCATGGTCGCTTGATTCAACGTACATTGACCGTTCGTCGTTTTCGCGAAGTACGGGGATTTGGTCCATGTTTTTGAAGGCCTTCAAGGTGTCTACAGCTCGAATTACGATGGTGTATGCGTTGGTGTTTGTATGGTCGTTTGGTTCGTGCCTGATGTTGGCTTCTTCGATCATTGCTTGGTTGAGAATAGTCCCTGATTCGCTTTCCGTCGATTCCTCCCTTGTGTACTGACTGGTCAACTGTGCATGTGGGGTCTCTTCGTACTCAGTCGAGGGTCTGACCATATTAAGGTGCTGTCTTTCGACTACGTTTAAGTGCTGCCGGTCCTCTCGGACTGGTTCAAATGGCGCTGTCTTCTCTTTTCGGGTGCCCAGCAGTTGTTCGGTCTTGGCGGGTGACTTGCCTGTTGCCTTGGAAGATTCTCCTGCCGTGGTTAAGTATTGCTTCATTGGTAAGCGATGTACCCTGAAATAAGAGCTATCAACGTGTGACGAACTGGTCACATACCTTAGAGGCGGTATAGGGTGTTTCGATCGGTCTTGGGGTTTATTGTTAGTAAACAGGAAGATAGGGCCTATGCAGCCTGAGGCAACAGTCACAATGTTGTCACTAGTTGACAAGGTTCTCTCTCAAGATGTAGGTACTGGGGTGCTTTGGTAACTACACGTTATTGATAGCTGACAGTCTCTTCTCTAGTTATCGGGAGGAGACTCCCTCTATATACTCTTGTCATTGTAAATGGCATCGTCCCATGGAGCGTTGCAGTGTGTAATTCTCGCCTGATTGGTTCCTTGCCCATTTTACATTCAGGTAGTCCCACCAGGACTCCGCTTGGGCTCCCGTTTAGATCCTTGATAGGACGTCCAATCGTTATCGTTTAATTCGTTCCTTTTCTCTTGCGTGGAATTCCATATGTTCCTGACTTTCGCGGAGTACGTACTTCTTGTTGAGGATTGAGGAGTATGTATTCGCCTACCAACCGTGTCTCTCTCCATGGTATTCGCTGCGGTGCTGTGGGTGCCATATCTTTTGATGCTCCGGTGAAGGTTCCATTGTAACCCGACCGGGTAGTTGTTAATGGGGTCGTAATAAGTGGGGTGTCGGTCGTGGGTGGTGGGTGATAACTTACTACCTGTATCTCGGATAGCCTATGGAAAACGAACATGTTCCGAGATTCAGCAGCCACGCAAATGCATCCGCTCGCGTCGAAACAAATACGTTTAGTATACTCCCAGCCCTTGACTCTTTGAAAAACGAAAGTCTCTTCCTTGTAGGTGATGGCGAAAGCACCTCCGGCTAGTAATCCCTCAATAACTGTGAGCGGTTGACAACTGTAAACTCTATCTTCCTCAAAACCATATATATCACTATGCTTGTTTGCCGAAACGACGTATAGTGCCGATTCGGAAGGAGCTTGATAGAAAGATGGCACGTCCTGTGTACGGAACTTAACCGATATGGTGCGATGGGTTCGAGTATCCAAGGCGACTGGCACATGAAGCCTTTTTCGCTTATATCATCAAAACAAGACAATAGGCCATGCCGTTAAGGGCCATGTTGTTAGGGGCCATGCTGTTAGGGGCCATGCTGTTGGATCAAACCTGGAGAGTTCCTGTAAGGCTACGACTTGAAAAAACCACACAAATGAGTTGTGAAATGCTCTCGGTAAGTGCCCACTGTCTCTTTGGTCGGCTTGGTAGAGGTCAAAGAAATCAGAAACGAAATGTCTTGTATTCCCAAACGATGTGGAGTAATATGGTGAGAAGGCTCCTCGACGCTATTCGGCTAGAATAGGAAATAGTGTTGTATTGGGAGATATTGTGTTCCCTGCTCGTTGTGTGATATGTTCCGTCGAATACTTTGCCAACAGTGGCAGTGGGTGATTGGCTGTTGGGGAGGCTGCTCGAGTCACGTGTCTTCGTTCACATCTCGTGATCTTTGTCGTGGCAAAGCATTAGCTTCCTAAGCTGCAACATCTCACTATCGACAGTCTATCCTCCACTCTTACCAACACCTGTCCTACAAAATATTCAAACGCGTATCGCCATTCTTCACATACCATATGCCCATTCGCCAGTAAATCATGTCCTCAGCATGTAGCCGATCAGGCATTACCGGGAAAAGCAATCGAGATCGAAGGAAAAACCACTGATTAGGGTAAGTCCTCGCTTTCCACGGCGTGTTCGTCCGAGAGCCATACCCATATCGATCCTCTCTTTCATAGTAAGCCTTCTCTCATGTTACTAATATTTCGAAAGTCTTTGAAGTTACCCCATCCGATAAGAATGACCGTCGTGTTTGGTCCTCTGTCATTGCCAAGAAAGCCATCGTCCACGGCCAAAAAGCACGTGTCGTCAAGTGCGAAGAAACCAGCCGAGGGCTCCCTCTGTCACGCACTACGTAAAAATGCAAGCACCAGTCTCTTCGTGCCCCTGATACGCTGGACCAGCCTTCACAGCCAACTTCTCGGCGTGAAGTTCATGGAGCTACCCCTTGCAGCACACCAACACCGCTTGGATCACAGTCACTCGAGGGGCATAGACGGCCGTCAGAGACTATCAAGAAGCTCATCGGCTTCTTGGACGTGTTGTCATCGCCGACAGCTGAGCATTGGTCATCTGTAATAGCTGTGCAAACACTTCTTGAAACATTTTGGCCCGGTGTCTTGGGACGGGCCCTGTTTCGATTAAACCTGCCCATCTACTTTGGTGATCGTATGTATGCAGATCAGATACGCCCGCACATCATGTGGAATCGTCCTATGCATGACTCGGCGTCATTCAAGCCCACGTCGACCGAACTAGCGAGCTCCCTAAACAACGCAGCCAGGGCAAGGCTAGGCCCTGCCGACCCTTCAGGTCAATCAGATCTACCGATGCTATGTTATATGAGCCAAAGCAAGCTGAAAGAGGCGCGGGGGCTCTTTTTCTACGCAGCTTGGTCAAGAGGGAAGGGAAAACGAGCCGGTGCGCCGCCTCAACGAACTAAGAGCCAAGAGGCTAATACCGGCGAATTCGGATCAGGATCCTCTGCTTGTTGGCATTTTCTTAGCCATGGCTCAGCGGCACTTTTACGGCATGCCACCGCTTTCTTCCCGTGGTGATTCTCGGTGGTCAGCTGGCCAGCCGAGGCCTCCGCGGCCAAAGTTCAAAGACGTGAAGTTGAGATTGCTCACGTACGATAACAAGACACAAGAATTCCTCGTTTACACATCGCTTGTGACGGCTGAGTTTTTGGAGCGCTTCCTTAAGCCAAATCGTGGTCCGCGAGGCGATGAAGAAGGTACTAGTCCAAACATCGAGATAGAATATACTCGAGTACCCATCTGGCCCTTACTTGGTTTGCGAGAGAGACTCGGCAACGCATTCGGCGAAGACATGGTCGGTTCCTTCGATGCAAAACATATGCGCACCTGGTTGGATGAGGAAAAGGGAGGAGTAGCGGGCAGCAAGCGCTCAATCTCGCCCGTGCCTTTTAGCGAGGGACCCAGGAAGCGGAAACGGATTGAGGGGCAGGCTGTTAACACTCAACTTGACAAACATACGAAATCACATAAAGGAAAAATGCTCGGTCGCAGACCCCTACAATCTTCCGAGATATCACCAGATTACCAAGCACGGACCTTGTCTCCGCTCAGAGAGCTACATGCAGAGGAGGTTCCACGAAGCCGTGGATTCGGATCCCGATCCCAACGGTAGTATGAGTTTCGACAATACCTATAACGGCCACATTTTCTGTTGGCACCGGATGTTTATAAGACGAAAGAACTAGAGATAAGGTTATCATGAATTACCGACATGAGGAATTTCCGCTCCTCATCATATTAAGTAGCACCACCCCTTTCTAACTTGGCTACGAACACGGGTGGATGTTCGTCGAGCAGAAGTGATAGAGTATATATGGATCATATGTTTGGGAGTCGTTCCCAATGGATTTTGAAACCACCTCTTAGAGAGAAGCAGGTCTTAGCTATGAAGATATCAAATATATACATATCCATCTTAACGTACCATTTAACACGGGAATGTTAGGACAGATAATTGTACCGTCTCTTTAGGGATGTCTTGTAGACCTGGAGTCTCCATTAGGTTGACCAAAATCGGGTACGGGTCAAGCAACTCGACGCCAGCATTCTCAATTCCACCCCCAAGTGTCAAGAAGAGAATGGTAGGCAGTACAGATCAGAAACTTCGTCGTTCCGTGCTAATAGTAATGAACACTTTCATCTTTCTTCAGCCATTGTATAGAAGGCTGAGTCCATGCTTCACTGCCCTGGCAATTGAGCATGTGGAAAGTCCTCGCAAAGGTATGGTTCAACTTACCGAAGGCGTTTTCCAAGCTATCGCAGGATTTCGAAGCACTTCGGATGGTGGCATCTTTTTTCGTGCTTTCTTCGGGCTCCATGGATCGATGGTGAGGTTTGGTCCGTTCAGATTCGTAGCAATGTTGGGTTCGCAGGGAATAGAGCCACGATGTCCACGGCAGAACAAGCTCCCTCGGGTTGCCGATCCTTGGTTTGTGCTCGTAAGCCGCGAGTCCAGCCCGCTCAGCTTGGGATTCACTCGTGGCGGTTCCTAATCGACGATGTGTTCTACACAGATGGTCGGGCCTGAAATCAAGACAGCATCACATACCATGTCCGGACGTAAATTGATGGAAACTGTAGCAGTGGTGGCAGTTTCTGCTCAACTCATCATATGGTAGACGTGAGTTTGGATCAACAGGACCGCATGCATGCCAGCAAGTATCGTGACCAAATCCCAATGCTTCTCGGTCCCGAGTAATGCGCTGTATTGGTTCACCGAAAGAGACACAGTGGCTGGCTATGATGACTTCGATATAGGCAACTGCTAATTCCTGAGCATGCCCATACCCCGGAAAATTGAATAGACTGATCCCTCGCCTGAGAAGTGGTGTCGAAAGCCAAGAAGGTGTATCGAATTTATACGATCAAAGATCGATATCTCCACCACCTCCACCATTGACCCTCATGCCAGCATTAAACTTGTAGTTAAGGTACTGCGCGGGCACTCGACCGCCGCTTCTTAGGCCTGAACTAGTGGGCTCGCTTCGGTACCGCTGATAAATCGAAGGAGGAGATAGAGCGACCGTGGAGGATCAGTCGTTGGCCGCAGAAAATTGGTTAGAGGGGTTGTTTGGAACCATCGCCGTTCATCGAGTTGTAGTTTCGTCTTGCTGGTTTTTAGTTTCTTCGAATCCGCTGCAGGACTAGTTTCATCGTTCGCGATCCGGTGTTGTGATTCGCAGCTAGGAGGGTCGTGATATGCACGGCAGCTGTAGTGCCTGCGATATATCTCGTCTTCGTACCATTGACGACAGTCGCCAGTTCTCTACCCTGGGCGTTGATGGGCGCCTGCGAGCGTTTGTTCCAAATGGCATGGAACGATGACGTTCGTCAGAGCTGGAGCGAGAGGGAAAGATGTTAAGTGGAAGCTTCACCTGTGAAGGAGGTTTACCTGCCTGACCATTGACAGGGTAACAATAACACATCCAGGCTTTAACTGTAGACAATTGGACAGGGGTCCCAGGTTCAAGCGACCATCCTCCCCACACCCTGAACGAATCCTCCCTGTCCCCTTAACGGATAGAGTAAAGTCACCAGCCGCTATACTGTACAGCCCTTGTCTCATCTGAACAATGCTATTGTGCACGTTCCTCAACCTGGACGTCCTTTCGGAAAACTTGGTTCCGACGGCCGAGTCCCTGTAAATTACAGCCAGCCAGAAAAGGGAGCATACCACGGAGACATACATCAGCTCGCTCCATGTCGAACACCACAATGAACGACCAATCTGCAACCTCGAACTCTCCTAATAGGGGCGTGCAACGAGCACCAACAACAAGCTTCTTGACGAAGACACCGTTACTAGATTTCTTTGTGCTTTATTTATCCTACATGTGCACTTGGCTCCTCACAAATAATCCGATACTTACCGCAGGAGTTCTTCTCGTCTGGGCTGCGTCTCGATTCCAGGTGTCAGGGCCAAAACGCGGCAGTTAAGGATGGGCTGACGGTAATAAAGATGATAACTTGAGAGACGTCGCGGGAGAGATCCCAGGGAAGAAACGATAAAGAAACACCACGGATGGAATGGAGCATTCAACCACACGAAGGAGCGGAAGATACATAGAGCCACTTGGGGCTTTTCAATCATTTCGAGATTCGAACCGACATATCTATGGCACGCGCATACATAACCTTGAACGTCGAGCTCTTCCACTGGATATGAACTGCGAAATCTAGAAGTCTTCCTGTTGCGCACAACGAGTTTCTGATATTACAAGAAGGACTTGTCAAAATCTTTCCTCAGCCTTATGTATTGTTATCTTGCCTCGACTAACACCTTCAGTGAATCTCCTGTGGTGGTTGAAAGATCATGCTCACTACAATCTTCAGATGCAGGTTCTGTCTAATATATCTCTGATTTCATCATATGAACCGGCGAGCGCATGGGGCGTGACTGAAATGCACTGGAAGTTGTGATGGAGCTTGCTTTGGAGTCGGAGCGTTGTTGACGTAAACCATGATCGTCAGCTATGAGCTACGCTGTGTAATAAACGCTACCTCAAGCCTCTCTGTGGCAATAATTAATTTCGGCATCGAATGCGATGCTTCAGTGGGACTGAGGTTATCTCAGCCCATGATGAACAGCTTGACTGTCGCGATGGAACAGATACCCAGATTTCACGAGGCCTTCTCTGTAACCCTCAGAACATACACCTAAGGCAATAACATGTTGGAGGCAGGCTCTATTGGCTTAAGCACTGATTTGGAATGTGGGTTCATACGATAAGGCAAAATTGTAACTTAAGGATAGTCAATCCCTGGTTCGTTGGGTAGTGCCATGAAAGTTATCCGAGTTACACGGTGTGTTGGTTAGTGTGCCAATCAACACTGTTATTGTGGTGGAACAATTCTTCACGAAGCGTGCCGACATGTTGCTGGAAGTGGAGACTTTCAGCATACTTCATCACAAATCGTCTTTTGACAATCTTCAACAACGTAAGGTCGCCAGCTGCCAATCTCAACAGAGATTCCCTGCGATGCACTGTGATGAGATTACCTCTTGTTGTTGTTAGGTACATTTCCTGCATTAGCACCGGCGGCTAGGCTTCAACGAGGCAAGGGTTGAGTTCGCAATCTTGTGTTCACGACGTGTTACGTGTTTCCAATAAAAGTAATGCGCATGCTGCCGCGGGCTGGGCCGTGACCTTTGTCCGTCATGGACGAAAAGGCCTATAACATGCCTATTAACGTAGCCGTAGGGAATTTGAAACAGGGCGAAGATAGTTTCGAAGGCAAAGTCAATTGAAAGGAGGGACACGTTGGCAACTAATGAATGTGGCAATGATAAGGCTGTTTCATGTATAAAATTACGTGATGTCCACATAGGATCACTTGAGATATCAATATAAAGCGCTGCTCAGCTGCTTCTCCGTCTTTCACCTTAATCTTATCCCATATCAGCTACCCAACTAATACATACGTCAAGCCACCATGTCCCAGAATCGTGCTTTCGGTCTGCCAATGGAACTAGGAGAGAATAGATCCTTGAATCTGCTAGAGATGATAAAGGAAAAAGGACCTTTGAAGACATTCTTAGAAACGATACCTGACCTTACGGTAAGGATCCGTATCTTTTGTAGCAAACTTGCTAACCATAACAAGGAGGAGAAAAAAAAGGATCAAAGATGGCTACATGCGTGCAACTGGGATTCCGCCAGATCAAGCTGGAGAGCTCTGCATGTCATGCGACATTTTAGTCGAAAAGATCGCCCAAACTATCTTCGATACGAACACAAGTGAAAAAGAATTCACCATCTTGTGTCAGATTCTGACGTGCCTTGCCATTGGGAAGGAGCCTATAACGTTAACTAAGGGGACCAGTCGATTCTGAGACGAACTATAGGAAAGAAGCGCAAACAGTTTCTGGGTCTGATTCTGTTCCCAGAAGCGCTGAAGGACCTGGCAAATAGTCGCTTTCACGCTAGGCAGTACCCTGAACTTAATAAGGTTCTTCAAAATTATGCAAAATATGCTTGGTAGTCGCCGTGAAGTCATGGGCCAAAAGGGCATAATCGTCATTAACATATTTCGCTATACAAAACCGATAAACAGTCCGTGTTCCATACGACGGTTCTCTCATGATCATTCTTCGGTACTGTGGTCTGATTAGTTGATACAGGACATAGTCGCAATTACAACTACGTTAACCATATCGGGCTTAATATGGATCCGGGCGCGGGTGTAGGCTAGTGAAGGTGTTGGGTGGTGTATGCTCGCCACCGTGGATGGAGGAAGACGTATGTCGAGACAAGGGTGGCTGCCAGGGGACAAGGGGGCATAGGATGTTTGGCCACCCTCCACCGTGCTGCAAGATCCTTGTCTAGCTAAACTGACTCTTTGCAAGGGTCAACCAACGATGTCCCAAGCCTGTTGATTGCCTGAGGCGTCCGCCACCACCCTCCTCCGTGGAGACAGCCTCATATCGATCCAGTCAAATGTTCCGTGCCGCGCTGGAAAACCCATGCGCAGGGGGCCACGCAACTTCCTCAAGATTTTGAGTGCCTGAAATATCAGAAATGCCCCCTCCCCTAATGTGGTCGGCGAAGCGATCGCACCTAATTTCTTCGCGCAACGCTCGAGTTGTTGGCATGCACGAGCAGCACATCCTTCCCGTTCGCCTCTCAATGTCTTCCCATCATTATTGAACTATAAGATTCTAATAGTGGTACGTCTGCTCCATCATGACTATTTGTGATGCAATACAACTGATGTCTATTATTTCGGTATCGAGCTGACCGCTGTTGCAAAGGCACGGGACCGCGTTCTCCATCCACCAAGCTTTGGCACTGGAAACATCGACCCTGTTAGGGCGTTGTGCTGTCAAGGTCTTTCTCCTTCCTCCATAACCTTTTTAAGCTCGACTTAACCAGCGTAACAACCATCAGTCTGAACCTATAGCGCTACTACGAGCATCATTTCACAAGACTGCGATTCAATCTTCCTGCCCAGCGTTGGAACAGCAATATTGGCATGCGGTCGGACTTTTTGTGTTTCTTTAACTGGTCCTCTTTGCCTCTCATCCTTGAATGGCTCAACCAAAAGTAACGCTCTAAGCTACGAAACGGATCCACCCCTGACCAGCTACCTTCAGGTTACCGTCCTCAACTTCTGTAACTGACACCGCACGAAGCAATAAACGATCAAAAAGCAATAGCTATATCAGGAACCAATCTGATATATCCCATGGAGTTTCCTCAATTTTCTCGATTTTCTCCAGAAATTATGAAATCGATAATCGAAGCTTGCGACACTAAAATGTTTCGGCCTCTCAGCACAACCAATAGAACTTGTCGTCTTTGGTCGAAGCCGTTCCTATTTCATTCAATTTACCTTGGTGGAGATAGAAAAAATTTCCAAAAATCTCTACAAATGTTCCTTGCCTCGGATATCCCACGCCTTGCGAAGTGAGAATATTCATATACTCATTCTCATTTCTGGATTACCCCGAAACTAATCTCAAAGATCTCAGGTTTGCCAGACTTGAATTGTCACAGACAACTGTTAAGGAGAACTTAGAATCCGATAACAAAATTCTGCCTTCGTTAATTATCGATGCCATTTCGGCCATGGCGAATCTGAAGGGCTTAAGACCAGACTTTGGCCAGTTATCACGAGTTGAAAGCAAGTCCTTCATCGAAAAACTCAAGAGCCTGGACAAACAATGGTTCTTCTCACATCTAATACTCGATCTCAATATTGAATACATCTTTGACGAAGATTCCTGGCACGATGTTCTGCAATCAATCCTTGCGAAGCTCAATCTAGCAAGCCTTCAATCCATCCATGCCACATATTCACCCGGTTCTGATCTAGATGAAAAGATCGTGTGGAGGCCATACCCTGGGCTCAAGGAGCTCCATGTAAACAGGATAATTTCGAAACAATGCAATCTGCTCGATTCATTTCCCTACCTTCATGTCAACCTTGCCCGTAAGCATCACAAGTCACTAGAAAAACTTGTCTTTGGGCTGGAGTATGGATGTGAATATACTACAGAACCTAGCAGCACCACTCTTGAACAATTTGTAAGGTTTCAACGAAATTTTGAACTCTAGCAGCACAGGTACTGATAGTATGTGTCACAGTATAATTACTATGGGCTGTTGATAAAGGAATTGCGCCAGTTTCAATCCCTTCGGTGTTTTTATCTCTATATTCATGAAAACCAGCTTAACTCTCAATTTGTTGATTACAGTGCTGGTAATGCAGACGCTACTGGAATCTGGATTGAAGATTTAATACGAAGAATCGGAAGAGATGTTGATCATCTGCAAATAATCTGCATTTTCAATGACACCTCCATATACAAGGGGCACAAAAGTGGCGGCAGTATGCGGGTTGATTCTTACCCTTGCGAGAACAAAGGAGCCTCCTGGCGAGCTAAGACCCTAAAAAGTGGATGTAGTGACCAGTAACGGAACGGCAACTATAGAAAAGGGTCAAAGGACTGGGCAGCCTTACGAAGCGACAACAAAGCAACACAGGGGGCTTTTTATGATTATAGCTTTTAGTTGCTCCATTTCTATTGTTTTCAATCTGCAGTTCGCATATGAGAATTTTCCAATTATTTTTGCACCGTCGCTAGTTATGTTCCACATTCTCGCCTTCAGAGATTCCTTCATACCTCATATCAGACAGCGGGCTTACCTCTCCAGCTTGTTCTCCAATAGAGGTCGTTTGTATTATCATATTGGGTGTGCTTCCAGTTACGGTTGGGGTGCAGGTGGGTTTAGAACCATCTTCGTATGTGAGAGGAGTCGTGCTATCGAGGAACAGTGTCTCTTCTTTTTAGATCGTAAAGCAGCCTTTACGCGTAACAGTTCCGTTCCCTGAGGTTGCAAAACAGTCTTCACTCTTGACAGATCCGTTCCCTGAGATTGCAAAGTGGCCTTGACTTCCAACAGCTTCGCTCCTTGCGGTTGTAAAACGGTTTTATTTGTTGGCCGTTCTCTAATACATGAGTAGATCCTCTCTCAAGTTTCCCAGCATGGCATTCTTTCGACTCATTGATTTTTATATGCAAGATTCTTTTCTGTGCATCGGTTGGAAGGAACAGCATTATTGCACTTAAATTTTAGTTTGCGGCAATGCTAGCATGCTCGAAATCAACATTAGTTCAACCTAAGCTCAGCAGAGAAGTATGGCCCAAAGCTAGGCGACACGCTGCCTCTTAGGTGCTAGCCCAATAATATCGACTATCCCATTGTGTGTTCCGTTCTGTGCGGCCTGGTAGTGAGGAATATGAGTTAATATGTTGATATTGCCCAACACGTCTGTGAGAGAAGGAAGACTATAACCCATGATACAAGTGTGTCTCGAGAACCTTGACTTCGCAAAAGAACTGTAATGTTGTGGAAGTTGCTGTTGTCTATGGCGGAATTCAAGTAATAGGGGTAGGATCAGGTTCACCCTCCGATTCAAAGCAATAAGAAAAGCCATATCAGTGCACTCGAGGATCCGCCGTAGTCTCATTTACCCGCCAGGTGGAGCTGCATGGGCTGTGACTGGTGTGGCGTGGCCATATAAGTAATAAGAGAAATGCGGGTACATCCGCCATCGACCGACCTAAAGACTCTTAGTTCACTTTTGAAACAGTAGAAACGAACGGGCTCTAAACGTGTCCTCATGTTTGGTAAATATTCGAAAACAGGAGTGAAGCGAACAAGGGCATCAACGATTCCCTCGTTTGACAGCTACAGCACCCAATAAGGCCCAGGCCATGGGTCAAAGCTTGCACTGCCAGGAACCGAATGCCACCAGTATTTTCTAGTTAGCGTCATTATATAATATCAAGGTATAATCACTGTCCATTATATTAGCTCCTTGTTACAGACTATGCCTCGATCCTATTTACATCTACTCCGTGAACTATCGGCTGTGAGCATATCTAATCATCCTTGCATCCTATCGCTCCTCACCTGCCTTGTATTGAGTTTTAAACTACCTCGTACCATGCTTGCTATACATCCGCCTCCGGAAAGGGGTTTGCCAAAAGCCGCAAACCAAATCCCCAGCATAAAGGCGTTGCGAGAAAAACTAGCTCGTCTCTCCGACACGGAGATCTATCAACATTTCAAGTCCAAATGCAAGAGCTTTATGGCAGAGTTTCTCGCCGGTGAGAAACTTCAAGTAGGTGACCTCTGTCGATGGAAAGAAAATCAGCAGTTAGAACAGCTGGCATCGAAGTTTATTGATGAACACGGGGGCCGATTCTGGCCTGATACACTTGTCAAAAACACTGCACAGTAAGAAAGAAATTTCCATTGGCCATGTCTGTTAGCTGAATATCAGAGTTAGTATCCGATGCCTGTTGATCCAGCTCTTCCTCAAGATCAGCTACGATCAACGCCGCAATAGGCTCAAGAAAGATTTATGCAGTGATCTTAAACAGGAATCTCACGCGCTGGCAGTTCCATTGGAGAGCTGGTTAAGACAGTCCAAATCTCCTGTGGGAGACAACGCAATAAGCTCAGGTTCTCCTACAATAATTGGTGCTAATTCACATACCTCGTCATACGAACCATCCACCGAGACACCGCATCCATTTACTAGAGCCGTCGACGTGAGTCGCCATGAACAGGTGCCGGCGCCCAATGACCAGCGACCAGCCAGCAGATCAGCACCTGTCAAAATAACTGAGAATCAGAGAACGAAGACCTCGATCACAGACGAAAGAAGCTGTAGATCGAGAACAATTTTCGGCGCTAGAGGGCGAGTCGGAACGAGAAGATTTGGACACCGACCTACATTGGCAAATTCCGAGTGGCAATCTGCACCGACTCTATGGTCGGATCCTGCCCCTACCACTACTGTCAACCAAGCCATCGACAGGCCGACATTGGAAAACCTGGCTGAAGAAGACCTACCCGAATTATCAAACAAGATGGATTTCCTCCGCAGCAGAGTTGCGTGTTACCCAAGAATATTCCATTTCCGAAAGAGGGGTAGTCGACTTATGCTTTGAAGAAGCTGCCCTGGATTGTATGATGCAACAGTTTCCTCCCCAGTGTCCTGCCCAAGTTTGCTTTTTCAGATATCATTTCAAAGAGAAAATTTTCGAAAGGGTGGTTCATCAGGAGAGTTCAGGATCTTATGAACAGGAACTCAGTACTGTTAAACTTTTCATTCAAGGTGTTGAATTCCCACTACAGATTGAAATGGGTCCTTCTGGAGACTTCTATATGATAGTACTTAGAGGAGGGAGTGGAGCGAATGTTGAGAATTCTCAATTAGATAGCTGCTCGCAACAGGAATGAACAGCACCGCGGTATCATTCCCTTCATTACCTTACACCAGGATTCTCAAAATGATAGGCACGTGGAAGTGAGACTACTCTTGCATTCATTCATTCATTCATTATTACTTTTATTATATCTTCTTATTTCAAGTAACTAAAAGACGAGTGGTGGTTTCCTCAAGGGAATGATAACCGCGCTCGCTCAGAAAGATTTACATTTCAACTTTGACGTTCTGGCTAGAAGTGCTAATGCAACAAAGTAAAGCCAAATCCTATGGAATAGCCCTTGTTGCCAAAAGGCGCCAGCGTCAATGTGGTCTATCGTACGCCACTCGTAATTAGTCCACCCATCCGTACATCGGCTGTCTTCCAGTTGTTTCGTAGAAAATTTCCCACAAACTCTCCAGTAGTATCATGGAATACATGGGTTTTACTTAAATCACATACCTTTGCTATCTCGTTAGTCTAGAAGGGCCTTCCTTACGGTGTGGCGGTGTGGCGGTGTATGTAGCAAGATATCAATTTCGTCTAAAAGCGTCTCAAAGAGCGTCATGATGATATCATAAGGTTAAGTGGTGCCCAATAAGTTCTCTCTCACGTCTCACCTCAGTTTGAGTCCTGGACCGCCTATTTTGCTGCTAATAACTTGAAAAACTTTGCCTTATCTTGCCCCAGGGTACCAAAAAGGAAGATATAAATGTTTTGAAACGGATTGTTGGTCTCTAGGTTGTTCGTACGCAACACAACTCGTACGGTCGATCGATATCAACCAACGATCTCGATATGTCTAGCTTCAACCGTGAGCCCCCGAGCTCTGCATCATAACCTGCAAATGGTGCTCATAAAAAAATGTTTTAGTCTGCCTTGTCTCGAATCTCAACTTAAAGTTTGCTCATCATGTTCCTCTATCGTCTTTATCTGCCTTCAGGACACCACAAGCATCGTGTCTACCAAGGTAACCATATCTGCGTACTTGCTTAAGTCTATCACCCACTACTCCGCACCACTAGCTTTTACCATTGTTTGCACACCAGGTATCTGTCTACTATATTCTGGACGAGAAGCCGAAAGCAGGATTCTCTCAACGCGAATGTATATCTTTCTAAAGGCTTCTTGTCTGTGCGATTTTGTACTTTCACGGAGCACCATGATAAGTCTGTCGGTCAAATTAGATTCATCTCTGTCTCCTACAAATTCTCACAAGATCATTGTTGTCAAAATTATGCTCTAGGCACCGATCGCTCTTCCATTCTAATACATAACATCATAGTCATCATCTACCATGCCTTGCAAAGGCCCTCATCCTCTCGCCTTTTTTGCTCGTTGCTATGAATGATCAGACTAAAGGAATTGCCAAAAATCATGAAAACGCCCACCACGTCTCGGTTTTTGTAAACAGTGAGTCACGAGATGCGGCAAGGACTTGACATAGGTCTCTATATTGGATCAAAATCATGATACGCGGTGGTCACTATCGGACGCTGCGGTGACATGATCTTGTGTGTCCAATATTCCTTGGAGCTCGAAGATGATAACAAGACTGGAATTATGCTCCAGGGTTGATCCGACCCAGTTGCTTGTTGAGACGGCGATGCCTTTCGACTCAGGGAGTCCTCACCATCGGGGTGGTCGTGGATGAGAATTTCAGTGTAGAACTCGAATTTGGGGAGCGGCGTGCAACCAGTACCGATTCCAAATAGTTCGGCACAAGCGTGATCCAGTGACAACCGACACGCATATCGACCACCGAGAAGATAATCCCCACAAGACTCGCACCATCCTGGATAAGTCGCTAACTGGTACACTCTCTCAGCGCGATATTCGGATTTATATCCCTGGTTGTCATGAGGAGTTCAGACACATGGGCCCAGAGAAGGTTGAAGCGGAGCGTTCGGTGAGGTACGGCAGGTGGCCAATGTTGGTTCTGGCAGGTACATGGCAGCCAAACGGATAAAACTGCCTGCCATACTGTATCCCGAGCGCACTTTTGTGAGGCGCGAAATTGAGACCTCATCCCGTATTTCACATATAAGCAAAGTTCAAGCAGATCTGTCTCGTTGATTACCAGCTAACTTCACTAGAAACACATCATTGAATACATAGAAGCCCAGTGCGAACGCGCCCCATATATATATTGTATCTCAGAAAAGTCAACAAAGTTGCTCAAAGACTGCAATTGTACGCCAATAGTCACCTGCATCCAGTCGCCTCAATGTTATAAACTCCGCTTGTAATTGTTGTGAAATGGCATTGCTCGAGTTCATACGCAGCGCTGTGCAAAATTTAGCACGATTTCGTAGTGCTCATAGGACTGCCAGAAGTCTGATTAGAAAATCCATCGAAATGCCTGTGCCCAGAAGCTCCACAAAGTCGGTATCTTCCTATACCATCTCCTCTGGGGACTCCTGGCTTCGCGCGTTGTTCGATGGAGCTGAGGATATGCGCAGGGCATATCGTTGGGGCGGTGCAAATGGAGGAGAAATTGTGAAGCTAATGGCGCCGTGGGCGAGAAAAGTACACCACTCTACTAATCACAACAACATCGAGGTTAACGGAGGTTCGAAGCATGTAGCCACACGCTGCCTGTTTTCACCACCAACACCATAAGATTTGTTCTCATCTAATACATCGCCCCGGTGGTCCCGTGTCGTGGACGTCCAGGCACCCAGATTGTGACCCTAGCAGTTCAAGGAACGGTTGGGCTGAATGAGGCTGCTGACGGACCAGTACAAAAGTGGAGAACATTCACGATCCTGGGGCTGTGCGGAGGGCTGAGGATAACTCTCACCCCGCTTTTACGCTGGACATCACGGAGCCATTCGAGGAAACCTCTTTCCATATCTTCTCCATTCCTTTTCTTCATTTTCCCCAGCTAGACAAGCAAATTCAGTAGCGCTTGAGTCGTCGATTGGCGGGGTCATGGAGTCACACCCACAAAGCAAGGTCCGTGTTCAGGTTATCTGCGATTCGATTCCATTGGGTGATGATTCTGCGTGCAAGACTCCATATGAAAATACACTCTGTGGTCTACCAATTCGTCTTGAGGCCAACGACATTACTGCATTTGCGACATTTGGAGGTCTTGTAAGGCTGGAATTCGGACCAAACGAATCTCAAGTGGTCGGCCTCACAGCTGGTCACGCCGTGCGCAGATGCATTGAGAACGACTCCGACAGCTCCTCGACTGGTAGTTCCAAGGGAGACTCAGATCTCAGTAGCAGCTGTTCTGATCATGTGCTGATTTCATGGAAAGACTCCGACTCACAATCCCAACAAAGGGCTGCGATTGGTGAGACATCTGATGCTCAGCCCTGGGACTTTGAGCATCCCAGAACGCTTGGTGGCATTCTATGGTCGAGAGACGAAACTCAAAACGATAAGCCTATCGATAACTCGTTCGATTGGGCTCTTTATAACTCTTAATGAATTCAAGCCAAATCAGCTACCAGCTTTCATGCTCGATAGCAGATTCTACCAAGGGAGTGTGGGTATCACGGAATACCGCAAGCAGTCGCCCGCCATGGTCGTGACACAGTCAGAGGATCGTGTCAGTATTATATCCAGTTCTGGAAGCCTTAAATCCGGCCACTTGACACCTGAACTTCCATCGATCCTCATCGACCCCAGCGGCACTTTCGTTAATGCTTACATGCTGGTTTTGGACGCGGGCCACAGTATGACCCCATCGAACTTTGCTTCGGGCTTTGATAGTAAGCTAATAATGCATTAGAAATCGTTGATGGCGATGCCGGATCATGGGTCATCAAAGAATACACCCACGACGTGATTGGGTACATCATAGCCACGGATGATCTAGATCGTTGTTATATTATCCCTCTCGACACTGCTTTCCGTGAAATCCAAGAAAAATTGGGTGCCACTCGCGTCAGCCTTCCTACCGTACAAGATATCGAGAATGCGCGCCAGAATAACTGGACTTTGAAGTAAAGTTCGTTGCCTTCTCGTAGCCTAGTGAGATTTGAGATGTCATTTGACGTAACTATATTGAACTAGCCGGTTTATATGATCGGCGATGGAGCTAGTATGGTCTTACGAATTCATCATTATGGGTGAAAATATATGGAGGAGAGTCTTCTCCGATTACTAAGGTAGAGACTGCGGCTGCTAGATGGCTGGGCAGAAATCTCAAACCAGTCTACGTACATTTATAGGCAGGGCGCTGGTGTAAGGACACACCGTTAGTTGTATGGCTAGTGTCTCATCCCATAGTATGGCAAAGAATAGAAATACTGAGTAGCCAAGGTGAGCGTATCATTCCTGCTCCCCAAGGACCCAGTCTTGCAGGCCAATCACGACGTCTTCTATAAATGCCATGAGAAATTGTACACTGCGGAGTGTTATCTCCTTCACTAGAGTTGAAAAGGGTTTAGGCATGTGCATTGCCAACCAGGTTGAGGTCCAAACCATTGACCTTGGGTTGCAAAACCGAAAGCTTTTAACCTCCTTGTGATATGGGATGTAAGACATACTTGCACACAAGTACAGGCCGGCCTGGTGCAGTAGAGATGATGGTGTCCTCAAGCAATTTATCAGCCTACTCCCGAACCATGCTTAATTGTTCATAGAAAGAAGGACTCACAAGCGTTCAATCGAATACGGCTATCGCTGCGAGTGAGAAGGGTGAATAATCCCAAAGGTACTTCAGTTACTACTGTCAGTGCAGTTGATGAAAGCGTGATTTCGTAGAAACAATATGTTTCTCGGCTTTTAGCTATGACTATGAGTCATCTCTTGAGCACTCCAACATGAAGAGAAATGTGCAGCACAGTCCCCAAAACCTCCTTGCTACGAAGGGGAACGCATGCGCCACAATGGCGACAATGTGAAAGCAGGAAATTGCGTTGCGGGTTTTTGCGTAGGCAGCGAACGCCGGGGAACCCGGAGGAATTGAAGCCTTTCGCAAGGCAGCACGGCTAGATCGAGGACGCTATAGAGAGCGGGAGGTGGCCTTCCTAATGAAACAAGTTGTGTCGTTGAACATCGGGCGGATGATCCCCGAGGAGCGGACATTTGGAGCCGTGATACGGCCCATATTTTTAGCTGATGCGGTTCTTCCTAGTCGAGTATGAGTCATATGTGCACGTCTTCCAATCCACCCTGTTCGAGGTGTTCCCCAAGTTTTTGTGCGCGTAGACGCGAGTTTTGAGGTATGTCTTGACGAGATGGCACGCCGCTATGTACAGGGTGGCGAGCGGGGCCTCAACCTTGCGCACTCGGAGGTTGTTGCGATTATGGACCGACTGAGCGGTTGCATTTTCACGGGCCATTAGCGTCATCCGCCTAAGCCAGTGCTCCGGCCGCTCGGAATGTTGGTGAGCCTCTGCCACGGGGCCTGGCCGTATATTGACAGGGTGAACCTCGACCTCAGAGGGGACGGTGGTGGTGGCAGCGGCCAAGCCCTCGTAAACATGGTCAAGTGGCCACGGTGCAGCACGACGCGCCGGCCGATGCTCCTGCATATGGCCAAACTTCAATACCACTACGGCGCGCAGATTGCGTCGAACCATGAGAGCAAACTTTGATTCGAGCACTCAGGCGGAGCTGCGCTTGGCAGCCCGTCAGGTGTAGCTGAGTTCATACCGGAGCCATTTCAGGAGCTGTGGATTCCAGTCTGAGTCGTCTATGGTCCAGCAGCTGCGACATAGGCTGCATAGAGGCGGCAGCAGTAGCGGCGGAGCCACCTAGGGCGATAGCCGTGTCATGACAATGGCCGATGTTAAGACTTACGACGCCGCTATCACGGCACGGGACCAGGTGGATGATGTCATCACTTGGAGAAGGTTTCAGCGACTTTCCAATGGTCTCCTGCCAGGAGGTCACGCATGACCGTCAAAGGTAGCCGATATATGCACACGGTACGACTTCGCCGAGGACTTTATCAGTGCAGTTGGCAGCAATAATGGGAAGGATATGTTATCTTCCAAGAATGGAACATGGCCGCTGAAGCTCCGCCTAGGCATATCTAAGATCTGCGAGGTGACCGGCGCCATAAAGCCTAAAGATTGGGGTGGGGATCTCCACGGGTCTACCGCTTAGCCTCCGGGTGAGTGGGTGCCGGATGCGGCCGGGGGCGCATCTCATGGTCGCATAGTTCCTTCACTTCGACTGATGACTTACCCTGTTTTCGCAAATCCAGGCCATGATGGATCAACGTCGGCACACGCCAGTTATTGTGCGAACTGGTTTTGTCACTTCTGCGGTGCTGCATTGGCCCCTCAGAATTCTTCATTTCGTTATCGATCCGTTGACAATCTGCCAGGGCCAGTTCCTCTTCATGGTTCGGTCCAGTAAGTGTAGGCTTCTGAGTAGCTTTGCCCAGTCCAACCCTCACTGTGACCGCCTTTCGATGGTTTCTTCGCCATCGTTCAAGATCGGCAGAGAGAAGCAAGGGATAAGTGAGACACAGAACGGCTCCAGTTCGTGTCGTAAGCCATATTAATACATACGTTGTCTTTTTTGTTTTGTTTTTCCTCCTTGGTCTTCACCAGCTATGCTCTTTTTCACACTATGCAACGGAAGTCGATGGTAACAGCCTCGAGACTTTTTGAGCCGCATCGTGCCACAAGATCATTACCAGGCGCTTTCAGTGCCATGTTGACTCTTTCGTGCCGTAGATAAAATGGAGATGCTGAGCCTCAAAACCCCAAGGGAGAAATTTTCTTATCCTGATACATGTCATGCCTGTTCCCAGACCATCAATTCCGTCCAGATGATCTAGCATTATGTCTTATAAGTCCCCAATTCCAGCTTCTCGGATCATAAAGGCAACAAACACTGATTGTGAATTGCTCAATCCTAGGCAATAAATTGTAATTGTGAGCTAGCAAACGGGTCTTTCAATTATGTATTGGTTGAATATGCTAAAGATGGCAGCCATCTGTCATTGGCGCAATCTCCCAAAATATGCATCCAATTGTCTCAGGCTAATTTCAATACTTACATGCTCGTCGAAAATGTCGCAGCTATAACCCTAAGACATTGGATTCACTCTAGCCAGACCTATCCTGCAACTAACTCTACGTTTTGGATTGTTCCTTATGGACTCCAGCCTTGAACAAGCAATCAATCAAAGCAAATCCTCCACGCTATCATAGCAAAGAGTAATGCCTCCAACTAATGCAGCCTCCAAGCATTCTGGCCTCAGGCTTGGCTTCATGTGGAAAGAATACGTCTTCTCGAGATGCGGCTTGGATAAATTAACAAAGCAGCAATCAGCATGACAGCAGACAAGATAATGGCCGTCAAAGTCCGTCTGGTAGTACCTCCTCAGTAGCCAGATAATGTTAAGCATTGCGATAATCTATGGTAACCCTAGACTTGGTTTTCAGGTGGATAACGGCTTACTATTGGTTTATTCTTGTGAAACATCATGCTTACTGTTCTCAAGGGGCTTCCAAGTCGACCGGTTTGTAGAGATTGCTTGCTTCCGTTTCAAATCTTCCCTTGGCTGCTGTTGCAACTTGAGACTAACAGATAATCAGAATATTGAGTCTATTTTCGAATAACATTTGAGTACCTTTGGGGTGTCTCGTCTCGACGTACATGGCTTTATTTCCAAAAGCGGTATCTTGGGTAGCTGTCACTTCAACCAGCGCATCTTTACCTATCAGACTCTACGGAGAGCGTTGTCAATGGAATAACTCCGTCATCCGAAGATAGCCTTGAACATCAATCAAAATATGTGTCTGAAGATTGAGCATGTGTACCGTGATGCCACCCAAAAAGAGCTGCAGTTCTGGGGAGATAGGCTGAAAGGCAAGTATTAAGTGTGCAACACCACAAGGACTCTTAAGGCCGCAGAACCTATGCCAATTGATGTGTGCTGTAATCGAAGCTAAGAATGTTTGACTGTCCTTTCATATGGCTCACCACTGATGACTCCGCCAACAAAGATGGCCTCATTGACATTTGAGAGAAACATATGGGCTCAGCCCTGGGTCTGATGTGAGAAATTAATGTGCTTCGATAGTCACAGCAGCTGAGACCAGCTCGTGGACTTTCTCGGAGGCCTCCAAGACAGCCGTCATGAGATGCGTCATGACTCAGGTCGGAGGTTGACGAGGGCGCAAAAATGACCCTAGATATTTAAGTGGGTGGCCTACCAAGAGCAAACAGGGAGAGTTGACATTCAATCAATCACAGTTGCCATCGGATTTAGGCAACCTGGACGTGGGTTTCGGCACCCTGGTCCACGACTCAAGGCACCGGAATTTCACTTTTACAAAAACGAGCAATGCTAGAAGCTTAGGCCGCTTATGCAGTACGTGCTCTAGGCACCTGGGCGACAAACTTTGCCACACCACCGGTTCTTGGCTATAAGCACACCGAAAATCTCTCAGATGGTTTCGGACATCACTCATCATGTTGAAGCATCAAGCAAACAAGGCAAAGTAAGAATTCCAGTTAACTGTTTGACTTAATTTTAACGTGATTCCAGTGAAGCTGAACCAGACCCATGCATAACGCGCACATTACAGGATGTTCAGTTCTCGCATGGACGCTGGTATGGAACAAATGGAGGTATAAACAGGGGAAAATACATTTGCCCCGTTGATACTGTAGGAAAAGAACTTGACTAGGGCGCTGAGTATTAACTGACAACATCAAGGAAGAGCAGGAACGTCTCGACCTATTTCACATGATCTTCAAGGTAGCTCGAGATGGTGACTTATTCACTGCCAACCTAGATGTCACCAAACCGCTGCGTGTGCTAGACCTTGGAACGGGTACTGGTATATGGGCGATTGAAATGTCCGAGTATGTACCTCTAGGGTATCATGTACCCTGCTTCTAATGCTCTTATATAGGAAGTATCCGCACATGCATGTCCAGGGTACCGACATCAGCATGATTCAACCTTTGATGTAGGTGAGACACCATGTGAATGAATATTGGTCCCTTGATTGACTAATTGAGGATTCCATCAACAATGGAACCTCCCAAACTTCATGACATGGAAGGGCCCTGGGACACACTCGGGCCAGACTGGGATTTCATACACGCACGCTCCCTATCTGGGAGCATTGAATGCTGGCCGAGTTTGTATCAAAAGATATTCGCGTTAGCCCACTCCACACTTGGCTTGTCATCGAGATCTACATAATTAACTAATCATCAGACACCTCAGACCCGGAGTAGGGCATTTGGAGCACGTTGAGATCGAGTGGTCTCCACACTGCGATGATGATTCCCTCCCGGCCGATAGCGCCTTACTTGATTGGTCTTCGCTACTTCTCGAAGCAATGGACTCATATGGGCGTCCTATGAGAGTCCAACCAAGCTTGACTCATGCTCAACTTGCAGCTGTTGGGTTTGTCGATATTCAGGAAAAATGCATCAAAGTATGCTGCAGCCCTTGGTCAGAAGACGAGAAGGAAAAGAGGTTGGGAGAGTGGTTCAATCTAGGACTCTCAAAAAGCTTGGCCGCACTATCACTCAAGCCCATGACGACAATCCTTGGCAAGTCGGAAGATGACATCAATCTTCTCTGCAATCGCGTGAAAAAGGAACTGTGCATGCTGTCTCGACATGCGTACTGCAAAATGTAAGTTTTCAAGTGATCACTTACTCTGACAACCACTCACACGGTAGGTATGTTTGGATTGCAAGGAAACCTAACTGCTCACACGCACGCATTATCGAAACCCCAACACAGGCTTAAACGTCAAGCTGCGGGTTTGACAAGGATTCAACAATATCTTGGGGTTCTCGTCCCAAGACACATCCACAGCACACAATTTCAAATATCTTGAAGGATCCAGCAGCGCAGTATGCCATGCGACCTGTTATTTATAGAGCGGTGGAACACGCACCGCCTAGCTCAACAGCAGAGGGCTTAGGTCTGTGAGAGGCACTGTAATACATGTAAATCCATGGATAAATTCGGCTTAATGCATATTAATCACTTATGCCGAGCGTTCCAGACGCCCGCCTGGCGCACCAATCTGTTGTCTCTGAGGGTTTGACTATGCCTTCTTTGGTGACGATTCCACCGTGCTGTCATAAAACCGACCGATGATTGGCCCAGTAGACACCAATTGATCAGTCCGTGGAGTTGAATATTCTGTCTAAGCTAGCCAACACCGTATTGGATCACCTCCCATGATAGACCCTCACCGCAACACATATAGAGACAGCTTAAGGGCAAGGTAACAGCCACAACAAAGCATTACGATGTTATATTTGCTGTCTTACCTGGGTAGACCTAGCTGCTGAGAATGCCTAGGACGTCCTCATCGCCCTTAGCAGGCCACAGTAGCTGCCACCTCCATCGCAAGCTCCGGCGGGTCTCAATGATGTTGGCAATGTGTATGAAGCGACGATAGGGGGTCTTGACATTTAGCTCCTTTTTAGACTCAGAGTGGTCAACTTGCTGCTGGGGCACATCGTCTGTTGTGTGACTGCCGTGGCTATCCAGCATTAGCGCACGATATGAACTATCTGATGGCTTTTGTTTGGACTGGGAAAGCCTCTCTTCAGTATGAAGCAATATCCTTGAGCACCTTCAGCTGCAGGAAAGGTCACAGACAAGGAAAGTGACCAATTGAATCGGATAAAATGCAGCAAATTTGAAAACCTAGTAGATTGGCCGATGATAGATGTACCCCAATTTTTGGCCCGCGCTACAAATAGCTACATCGCGATGATCATCAACTTATGGTTTTGCAAGTTCTTCATGTGCTGATACGATGGCTAAGATTTTGTGGAGTCTGTGACATCTCCTGTAGCTCAAGACACTCAAGGAGATATATTCATCGGTCCGGCCTTTCGGAGTAGATACAAGCCACCAGCTTTCGAATAAATCCAATTAATGAAAACACCACTGCTGTTGATCGGTTGCTCTTTGAATATGATTAGCGTATCGAGAGCCCTCCTAATGGATTGATACATTCGACAATCAAGGTCCAGATCTGGATCCTAGGCTGCTGACCAAGATTTGATGTCTCTCTGAGCTTCCTAGCAGATTATCGTTGATATCGAGTCCATCAGAAGTGCCCACTACCTCCAAATATATCGATGTTGCTATAGAATGAGCTTGGCCATCGGGTGATCGAGTCGAGAGTACAAATTCCTTGTAATTTTGAGCCGTGGCTCCATCAACCTGGTTGACATCAAGGTTCTTCCTTTTTCTCGTCTTGATTGCCAGGTTTCGTTGTCTGAATCCCTCAATCCAGCGTTTTCCAAATGGCCGTTCATTGCCGTTGGAAGCCACATTCCGAGTTGCAAAATCTGGAGCTGTCTGTGTTGAACAGAAAAACTGAGCGCCGCCTGGGCCAGTACCCAGTCACAAAGATAGCCCACTGAAAGCGTTGGAGGGCAATATTATATGGTTCCGAGCCTTCGACACGATTGAACAGTGTTGTACGTGGGATTTCCCATTGTTGGCAGCTTTTCGCCTCGACATACCCGCCCGGTGAACTTCTAATGCAGTCCAAATTGATTGTTCTTTCAGCTATATAGGTATGGTGATTGTGAAGACGGCTATAATCACGGGCACAGCCCGCAGAGGTACCGCCTGTTCGACTTTGATAAGAGACTAGTGTGCAATAATAGGCATTGGGAGGTTGCGAAGTATGAATGAATCACACGGCCCGAGTACCATGAATACTCTACGGTTGATACAGCTCACATATTTGAAGCCGTCTCCCTCTGATAAGCCGCTCCCTCCCCACCCCCAAACTTCTCTCTTGGCATTGTTTCCTCTCCCGTACCATGGAACAATCGTCTAGATATCACGAATTGGCCGCGCTTCAACTGTCTAGTGTACTACAGCATGCTCAAGGTCTTCAGCCGCTTTGAGAGAGGTTTGTCAAAGTCGACAGAAGTGCTGTTGGCTGATGAACTCTTACCGTTGACAGTAACATCGTCGGCGGCATCACTGTCGCTGAGGTCATACATTCCATCTCATACAAGAGCAAAAAGCGTTAATAGTAAGCGCAGGCGGTTTCAGGCAGATGAGGTTATTCTCTTGGCAAATAAGACGATATTGTAGCCAGTCCCCATTGATTCACCGAGAGAGGAGGTTTTTCGAGACATAATTGCTAGATACTCAGGAGCGGTTCCAAGAAGGTCACTTTTGCGACCGCTCGAATAGCGACGATAATGAAATAGAACGGGATGGTTGATGATGGTGCTGACACACTGCAAATCAGGCTGGAATGAAATATGCAGTGGTCAGGGATGTTTGAGAAGAGCATCGGGTGTGAATCTTCATTACCTACTCTACATCTTTTCAACCAATTTTGTGACAAGCTAATATTCGGTCGTTCCAATGAGCGCTGGCATAATGGTGCGGATCTATTCCTTTTTGTTCTTGCTTTTTCCTTCTTTTTCTTCTCTTTCTTCTTTTTGATTTTTCTTCGTCTTTTTCCTCCTGCTTTTTCGAAAGTATGGTACCGTTGTTGTGCTGTGTGACTAGCTAAAACGCAACGTTAATTAAAGATTTCACCTTCTCCGCATGCGAGAATGAAGTAGGCAAAGATCAGCGCTACGGGTTAAATGCCATCGCCATGGTTTCGGATCGCTTAGCCTGACCTTGACCTTGATCTAACGTCGGGATGTCAGCCTAAAACCATGAGTACGGCATGCCAGGATTTAGGCGAAAACTTGTTGATGGAGACTTGTCTGGTTCGTTAGGATCGATTACAACAAAGACAGTCAAGGTATAGTTAGAAACAGTAACGGAAGGCTATGCGACGCGATCACAAGGATACAGCGAATAGATATAATTAAGAAAACTACTCATTCCTTGTTGATGAGATGCTAGAATGTCGCAAACACTTTGTGTTAAGTTCTCAATACCTTGGCAGCCTCCCTGAGACTTTTTAGCTCCCGCTCGAGAGCCTGACGTTGGCCTCTTCCGGCTGCATCTTCTCCAGCAATCATTTCAAGCTGTTCGGGCGTGAGCTGCAGTACATAGTCGGCAGTCAACACCTTCAGAGGACTCTTCGGACCTCTAAGGAGCATGTAGCCAACAACATGCTGGCACACTGTATCGACGAAGCGCTTCCGAGCGACTTTGTAATAACTCTCAAGACAATCGAGTATATCTTCGCACACTTGCTGGTTATTACCCATGTCGGTAGTATGTTGTCCAATCTGGTCGAGAGGGACAAACATCTTGTCGTGCTGAGGAATCGAGACGGCTAGATTCTCTAGAGACTTTGCTAGCCTAGACTGTCGTTTCTTTTGTACTGTGGTATTGAAATAATGATTGTAAGTAGTGGGGCAACCTGAACGTTCGATTTCCAGAAGGAAACGGGCATGATCTATGGCCCTTTATATCGATCTCGCAGCTCGTCAAACAGATGCGCCCACAGCTGATCCCTGACTGTAGTTTCGGGACAAAGCTCTTGGAGAAGACCGAAGATGTAATCATGGACAAGAACAATTGCCTTGCTCGTATGGGATATCACGAGCTGCTCCCACTTCTGCGAGGCAATATCAAAGACGGACGCCAATACCGTTCCGTTAAACTGGTTCATTCATATCAGCTCCTTGTCCCTTGGTCCAATAATGGCAAAATGAAAAGACGTACGGTACCGAGCTCCGGCCCTCGGCTTGAATTGTATGTTTCTTCGACAAGTGGTGTCATTGGACCCCTGAGTGGTTTTGGACACTCGTAATTAATGTTGACGATATCACACAGTTCATCGGGCGCATTTTTGGGTGTATCGAAATACGACATTTGAGTGCCGTCACCTAGTAAGCTTTCGCCTTCATCTTCCCAGATAGACCTGAAGTGTCGATAGTGGCCACACTTCCAGAAGACATTGGAAAAGTCTTCGTTCAACTGCACGATCTTTGTAATCAGTTTCAAATCAGGGTTATTCTTGAAAATAGTATCATCGGCGTAAAATCCGTTGAGAGCACTCTTCGTAACGTCTTGTGTATGTGAGGCAATCCTTACGAGATACTGGCGCTGTGTGTTCTCGTCAGCTCTGGGTTCGCCCATGGCATCCAGCTCGATCTCGCATTCGCGCATGCGCTTGTCGATCTCAGACTTGACCTTCGGCAGTTCGCGTTTGGATATTTCCATGAGCAGCTCTCGCAACTTGGCCTTCAAGGCCGGAGTGCCGCACCTGCTGGCGATCGAGGACCAAGGGGTGCCATGAAAAGGATTTCTCATCAGCGAGGCGTTCGGATGCAGTAGAAATATCATCGTCTGCGCTTCGATTCTTGACCACAAAATACCCAAGTTTCAGATAGTTCCGCCTACCTTGAACAAGGTCGATGACACCGTCCTTGGTGACTCTTTCAGTTGCGAGATCTGGTTTTGTCAAGACCCCCATCGTCCGAATTCCTTCCGGATCAGCCTCCTCAGCGAATTTCAGGATTTCTTGTGTCGTGATATCCACATTGCAAGGCACCACAGCCAAGATCCTTTGTTATTTCAGCTTGGTGAATCATGAGAAGCGACGAAACCCAAACTCACACCGTGCGAGGATTTTTCATGTATCGCTTGACGATATTTCGAACAAGTGACACATCACTGTCGATTGTTAGGCCTTTGTCATTGATGTTAATAAGTTGGTCTTTATATGTTAAAGATCTATGCCCACCTGGCGTGGGAATCCTAAAGATCCCGGGCACGTCGATAACAGTAAAGTGTAATTGCTATCACTTAGGTTAGGGCGGTGAAAAGGGAGCTTTAGTCTGTGCGTACTTTAGGTCCGCAAATTTCTATCTTCAATATGTCTTCGCTGAAAGCAGACAGAATAGAAGACTCGTCATCTACACCCATGCGGATGCCCATAACGGAATTAGCCTTGGCGTGTCATGTCAGTGCCCGAGTGGTACTTAGAGTATCAGCGACAAGGGGACGAACTTCATTGAACACCTTAGCGAGATCTTCATCATTTAGACAATCTAGTTGCTTATGAAAAGCCAGAAGACGATCTTTGAGGGCTCCTTCCGCGTCCGGTCGCGGAATAATTGAGACCGAGACCTTGCTCAAAGCCTGCCTAATACAAGTGATCTGCGTCGCGTACCGAGTACACAAGCCAGCAGCACGGGGAACTGGAAGCGAGTCAAGCTCTCTAGAACAGAGCTTTTACCTGACGATTGGTCGCCAACCACGATGAGCTGCGACCAGTGTTAAGGGTCAGTAAAAAGAAAGAAATAAAAAAATAAAACAAATTTGACGTAGGTCTGCTCTTCCATACCTGGGGTAACGGAATCGTCGCACCAACATTCGTTTCCCGAAGCTGGTCAATCTTTGCAAGGAGGGCCTGGTTTCCCAGGGTCTCTGTTTCGGTCTTAGTCATTTCAAGAGAAGAAAAGTCTTCCAGTATGGATTCACATCACTTGATGAAGTAGTTCGCGACTGTATCGTAAAATAACGCCTCTAGTTGGATCTCATCAGAAGGGCAGTGGCTGCGTAAATAGCGAGTTTGCATGCCACCATCCGCACCCCACTTCATTGATCTAATGTCACCACAAGTTTTGCAACAAAACCTTAGATGAATGCGGCACTGTAAGAAGGACCTTGTGCCCCGACAAGAGTGATTATACACCATCAACGAATTACATTAAACTTATCACTAGCTCCGTCATATTCGACGTTTGCGTTCCAGCGCGCAACTAGCTGATCCTTTAGAAGTCTCAAGTTAAATGCCGTAAAGAAAGGCAGACGATTGTGCACCAGTGTTCATAGCTATGACTCGCCATAATGTCCGCATTTATTAAACAGATAAAGTACTTCCTGCATGATCAAGGTTCCATCAAGTTCCGCTGCCAAGCTCTGTTGACGTAAAGCTACTCTTCTGAAAGACACTTAATTTAACTTCGACCACTTGTCACAAATAGACTCATTGACGCTTTGGAGGTGATGTGAATCGTCATTTCCTCCTTGGCGTATCTCGCATATCTGTGCCAAACTTGGCTTTGACACTTCCTACCTGTACCCCATCAACTTCCATTGAAAACTCCATCAGAGCAGAGTTTAAGGTTACAACAAGGTCGTAGTTGATGATTTTACTATGTAGCATGTTAGTTTAACGCGTCTTCGATAGCAGCACAACATACTAAGGTCTGCCTTTATAGTCAATCCGATCCTTGAACTTGGTCTGATCAACACCATGAAGATCAATGTTCAAAATGCAATTAGTGCTAATGTTGCGACCCTTGGAATAATGTCTTGGTGGATCCCTATGACGAATTAGCGGATGTCATGGCTTGTTCATAACTTGCTTGCTAATTCTTACGAGTCTGCACATTCGATGAGACTGTTCTCCAACATGATTCGAGTAGGAGAACAGCCCTCATCGATTTCTGCAAAGAAGGGGAAACGAATTTTCTGATTTCGACCAAGGTCATCTCCTTTTTGATGTACCAGGTCATCTGCAGTCATGTCAGCCAAAAGCTCAACACGAGTGACCAATTAGGACATGCCTTCTCGACTCTGGTTGTGCCATCTCGCCGAACCATGCTGGGTTGGTCTTTATCTACGACCGGATCGATCTTTCCCCAGGCCTCAACGCCATAATGCCTGGTTGATGAGGTTGAAACGACAGTAGCCTCTTGTTCGAATTGACTGAGAACGGCACCCTGGATATAGTCAGTAATGTGATTCGTTTAGGGTTAACTTGTAGAGGGACACTTGCTTGGCTATGGCGCCCCAAGCATCGTTTGGCTGAAGTACTTGAATACCAAGGAATTTCCTTTCGACGCAAGCCCTGAGGTATTGGCTGCCACCAAAACCCCCAACGAGACAAATTCCCTAGAGAGGATTAGTTAAGAATGACAATCTCGACAGTGGTGTTTACAGTTATTGGCCGATCAGGTCTTTTCAGGTGAACAGACTTGATCTGGTCATCTATCAGGTTCAAGATATCGGCGATCAGTGGCGTAAAGATCTGGTATAGGTCAGTTCTAATTGAAAGTCAGTATAAGATTGTTAAAGAAGCCTTGTGATTCAAATCGTACCCCGTCATTTTCCATGTGTCTGACGCCAAGCCAAGATCTGGGTCGTCGTTTAGAGAAGCCATTGGGAAGTTGACGAAAAACTCCTCGCTTCGCCTGCCCCGGAAAGCTTTTTGACCTCTCTGTCAAATGTTCTTTCTGCCAACCACCAGGACCGAGTGTTTTTAAGTTTACTGAATTGATCGTTGCCTACGAGGTTCCTGACGGCTTCCGTAAAGCGTTGGTTTAAGCCCAGAGACCCGGCCATACCACCTGTGCCATTCATAGTGAGTGCAAGTGGACTAAACATACCCTAACTAGGACATACCTGTGCCAGGAACGAGCTCCTTGAGTTGAAGGTTTGGCGTTAACGCCACGACTTCATAAGAAATGAGGTCCACGGTGCCACCACCCGCATCGCAGACTACGAATGCGTCGCCCTCTCTGAGAGCAATGTCAAGTGAGTACATCGTGTACAAGGCCGCTGCTTCAGGCTCTTTGATCAAAGTAACTGGATACAACCCTGCTTTTTTGCAGCCTGCCCGAAAAAAGAAAAAGAACAGTAAGCTCCTGCCGGTTCCATCTGCTGGGTTCGTCTACTCACCTGCAACGTCGCGTCTTTCGCAGCGTCAGACCAAACAGCAGGCACTATCAAGGTAGCCGGGTGAGTGAAAATCAACAACATGGGTAAGATATCCTAACCGGATAAGACAAAGCGTTTTGCACACATGGCCATGTACTCTGCAGGAACTTTCTTCGAGATGTCCGCTAAGGCATGCCGATAGACGGCTCCGATGTAATCGGCGGCAATCAGTACTGGCGCTTTTGGGAGTCTGTTCGATTGTTGTTCAATATCCCCTGTGGGTAGGTACAACGGTCGCTCTTGATGGGGTCCAGCATGAGTTTCACGCCGACTATAGTGTTTTCCATCCAGTTGACCGACGCTCCCCAAGCAAAGTCATTGGTGTCAGGGTCGTAGCGGATAAGCGTGGGAATCTTGGGATTCGATTCTCCCTCGGCTCCCGGCCAATCCATAATGGTGGCAATCTTGGCATTGCGCTGGCCGGAGAAACAGAATGCGATGCCTGAAAAGGTTGTACCAAAATCGAGAGCTATTATAAGCTTGTCCTCCGAGCTGCTGTCTTCCAATGACAAACCCTGTATTCGATGAAGATAGCTGGCAGAATCTTCATCAAGCCTGCGGCGAGGGTTCGATGTGGAAGGGTAAATGAATCCAACCATGACTTGATAGGTATAATTGGAGAGAAATACATGGTCCTCATCAAAATAGAGCAACATTGAACGCGGACAGACGTCCTTTATCCTGTTCAATGACTTCTGATTGAAAGTCACTCGGCATCCAAGCTGAACACATTACTCGCTGGAATCGGCAGGCAACCAAAGAGAACAAATGCTGTTTAAAAGGTCGCAAACAGCCATGAATATGCAACAAGAATTGACTTTAACCTAAAAAAACAGTTCTTCCGTTCTTATACTAAAGCCATACTAGGTACTATATACTTAGCTTGTTTTCGGTAAAAAGTTACCAAACCTTATCATTGTGATCTCTGACTTACCCTGCCATAGTGACTGGCGCCCGAATTTATCTTATTTATTATCCGGATCTCCATCACTGATACAGTAGTTTGAACATAACTCTTCCATCATTCAGTATGTTCGTGGATAACACGATGGAGCCTATTCAAGATTGTACCACACAATCCCAAAGTCAAGCCCTCACGGACCTGACCAATGACGTGGAAGCCCAACAAATAGCTTCAGACAATACTAAGATGATGTGGTTAGTCAATCATGGTAACAATTACATCATTAATCCAGTACAATTTGTATTCGGCTCCATCGACAAAGCCTACCAGAGTATCTGCAGGCGTTGTGGACTTCGAACAGAACCAAATATACGCGTAAGACCTCATTTCAAAGTAGAAGCTGTTGCACTAATAGGACTGAAAGGCTTCTGGGGCATGCGAACGCCAAATTTGTCATCAATTTCGAATAGATGCCAAGCACTGGCGTGCAAAGCACAACGAAGCAACCGACCATAGCGGACGCTTGAGTGCTCGCCTTGAGGAGAAAGACGAACAGCTTCGCGAGGCTCACAATAAGCTTGAAAGTGCACTCCTGCAAAACAGATGCTTGGCCAAGGAATTGGCAGATAACAAAAAGCGCTCGATGAGGTTTATAAACAGCTATCGAAGGCCAGAGAGAAGGAGGCAAAGATGCGCGCCATATTCCTAGAGAACACCGACACAGACAGAATAAGCGATCCAGACATCAAGCAGAAGTTCTTATCCATCCGTCAGAAGGCCCAGGCCATATCTCATTCCTCTACCTTTGACCTAAGTCAAGTGGACCCAACAACATGGGGTCATTTGTGTATGAAGGACCGTAAGAACAGATTGATGGCGACCATTTTCTACCTCCTTCAACACCATATCCTTGGCAACAAAGTATTCTGTCAATACCAGCTCATGTATAGCGACCCTAACCCAAGTTACAAGCCAGCCCTTGAAATGGAGCTTGGCCATATAGAGACAATATTTGAATATAACAATGGTGAGCATTCCTACCTGCGGATTACATAGTAACAAATAGCGAATTGATTGCTTAGTCAACGAATCCCTAATCACCAACTGGAGGATTGCCACTATCGACTGCCTGTCCAAGCTCATCGGTCCATCACCAAAGCACAAAATTGTCACAACCCACGTTTTTGAATATTTCAGACCTATTATTTCCTCCAAATCAAGCAACACAGAGCAATACAAACTTCATACCCAATTTCACACACTTTGCAGCGAGGTATGGGATGTTGCAATGATCATGCGGAGATCTCGGGAGGGCCATAGGTGCATCGTGCCAACCACAATGGAGAGCAAGGATTTGAGCAACGCATACGATGCTCTGGCAGAACCCATTGCAGTCGAAGGAGGGAACAATGAGGATAGATCAGACGAGATTGCATATTCGCTATTCGGGGCTCTTGTGAAGCTTCCCCACCATCCTGAGGAATCCAGGGTGAAAGTGTTGGAAAAGGCGCAAGTTGTCCTCAAGCGGCGATAGGGTGTCCGAACATACATGTCTGTGTTTCTTCCATTCCAACGAGCTTAAAACAATTTTTAAATTCTGTGCAGAGCGTAGGCTCAACCAGGCTGTTAACAGCCAGTTCCTTCAGGCTACCTGATAGCCATATTTCGAAGCCGTTACTTCTGCTTTGTCCTGGCACAGAAGGCCGTTAACAAAGCCTGCCCAGCTTGCTGATCCACTATCGCTCAAGGCTTCTCATCAATCTTGAACCAGACACTTGCCCTAGTTCAGTTGCGTTTAAGCACCAGCTATCATACGGTGAGACCATGCTATGTCAGAGCATGGCGCAAATCAGCGATTGAAAATTAAACTCAATAGAATAGATGCTTTCAGGTCAATTTGTGAATTTCCAAAACTACTTTTCATTTTGCTTTACAGATCCTCATTGGACCGATGGATAAAGGTGGGCCTACCAACGCGGCTGTTCAGTCTGAGGTCCTCGATAAACCCGGTAGCCCTGTGTTGGTCGAAATTTTTTACCGTACAAGGGGCCATATTTCCTGCGCTTCTCTACGCTTACTGTTGCTCTTGTCTTCATACTATTCATCCTCTCGTGAATCATGTTATTCGTAACTGTAGGCATTGGTGCTGGCTCAACATGTGGGAAATAGCAACGTGTCATGCATGGCTGGACCGGATAGAGAATGGCTTGTTTTGTAAACCAGCCTGGACTTGCGTCTCTATACAAACATTGCGACTAGGTCTTAATGAACAAACAAAGACAGAGTATCCTCGGGCGCTTGCCTTAGCGATAGTGTTGCTGACTTGTGATATTTCAAAAGTAAAGGCTCTGTATCCTCCCTCGTCCTTTTATTGCCCGACCAAGCGTTAAAATATCGCGCCTTCGATTGTCAATCGTCAGCAATGGCAATTCGTGTCTTGTGCCCATATCGACTTGCCAACCACTGTGTTTGCGCGACTTTCTTCATCTCCCACTTTGACTTCTCATTATTTGAATTTAGACTTGCACTAAAATTGGTCTTTGCGAGAGACAGTTGCCGACTGCTCCCCTGTATCCTCTTCACCTGACCGAAAGCCTGAAATTATCCGGGTAGGCATTATAACTGCAGTAAACCGCCAAGTTACCGGCAATAATCGCGTGCGAGTGAACCAACGCCGTGTCGTCACGAATGGGATTAAAATTGCTTATATCGTGATATCAACTTGCAATGGCCCCTAGATCTAAGTAACCTTTATTGTTTGTACGTGGTTTGGCTGATCCTGGGCTTCGCAAACCCGGCCTTACCTGGTAAAATGATGAGTAGATCATTCCACCAAGCAGGACCGCCAGATACCGGCTTATGATCGATAGAAAAGAGAAGCTTCTATCCACCTAGTTACCATTTGATGGTAAGAAAAACCACCGAGTAGTTTCCGTCGTACCATGACCTAAATATACACCATAGTAACCCAGTTGTTTCTTCTCTAGCTCATATATGTTGATTATGATTGACTGAGATTTCCCGTAACGGATATTGTGTAGTAGCCCTAGAGGTGGTTTTGGAACGTAAACAAGTGAAGATCCATATGATAATCAACAGAATCCCCAGGCTTTCAACCCGTCTGTTGCTACAACTACAAGAGGTTGAAATTGATTTGAGAACAACTGAAGAAAAGAATGTCATGCTAACAACTGTGAGTAACTCATGGGGTCAGCGGATTAAACAACGGAATAGAAGGACTGAAATATGTAGCCGTTCGAGTAGAGTTCTAGATGGCTTACGGCAGTTGATCTGGATACCGGAGTGACGAAGCATTCTCCATGCCCTAATATGCTGCACTCGTCTACAGTGGGGCAAATCGGTATATATTTAGAAGTATAACCTTGGTCATCACAGGACTCTACTAACCTTTTCCCCGCCGGTCTCCTCGTAATCGTTCTTATTCTCATATCAGATTAGATTGCGCCCCTCCTAAAGTCCAGGTTGCGACATACTCAGAGGAAAATTGTCAGAAATCGTCTACGCTGGAATACTGGGAGACAATGTACAAATCCAAAAGCTAGAAGCTTTTGCAATCTTCAGAAGCGTTAACGAAAAGGCGCAACATCAAAGTATGCACTCAAAGTTGAAAGCCGCTGTTCGTCCGTCGAAAACCAAAAGTGTTGGATGAATTTATTAATTGACCGGGACAATTGATAATAACTAACATACTCGTACGCTGGTAAACCGGGAACCAAGTCATAGACCTCGCGAATAAACGAACACACGTAAATATTAGAGAATTTACTCCTTGCATGTAACTTCCATAAAATCCCATCTTATCATAGAGCTGCATTGCATCGGACATGTTTTTCGAAATTTACCTGTACTGGCGTCAGGGTCGATTGTTCCCAATTGTGTGATGAGCTGATCCTCCGTAACTGGAAAAGATGACTTTTTCCAAGTAAGGTTTAATGTTCAGCCTCTTCTGCCTCCTTAAGCGTGCGAGGGCCGCATTTAGATGTCAGACGTGTCATCATTCGGCCAAAACGCCTTATACTCAATCTAATTCGGGATTGATTGGAGTCCGCACGCGTACATTCCAACCTATCTCATAAATATTAGACTACAGCGCGTTCCAGCGTAGCCCAGTTCCGACCATACACATCTCTTGCCCCAACGCCGAAACTTCACCTTAATAAATTTTGAACCTTATATAGAGTCCGATTATTACGAAAGGGAGAAGTTACAGTCATCTCGTTGAAGCAGTTCGATCCCGAGTTTCACATTTGATCATCGTGTCTCTTCATCAGAGAACCCCTTGGTCAGACACTCGCATGCCATAAGGTAGTTCTGATATTTCTCCGATACTACACAATCCTATCGTATACTGTCCCAAGGTAGCTGAAAATGGAAGGGCCTAGCATATTCACCCGAGTGTACTCTTCGGGCAGTGCTGGTTAGCTCTGTTCGGGAAAGGGTGCTCTGGACGTGCCTATGCAGCGACATGAGCTCCTCATTGAAAGATGTCCTTGTTGACCATGATGTAGCTCTATGTATCATAATTCGGCCCTGACAGGACCTATTTTGGCATAAAACGCTGGAGATCTGGCAGAGTACTGGAGAACTATACTAATCCTACTATCATGCTTGCTGGAATATGATCCACAGCAAACCATTCTAATTTCTGGCAGACTGATACATGCAAGCCAAGATACCACCGCGCGTCTACTGTCGATATTAACATTGTTCCTCTAAAATCAATCTAAACTGGGAGATTGATCTCCCGATTGCTGAATACTATGGAAATATGGGTGGGTTGCAAAGATGCTGAGTCTATTGAGACGCGACACCTTTAATTTTGCCATGGAAGATGTAAGAGTCTTATCATACAGACCCAACTCCAATGGGACGAAGAGAGGCGAATGTATTGAGCAAATGTGCGAATCAATAGAGAACATAGCCATCGTGGTTGGCTGTCTCGTCTGAAAATAAATCAGGGTTCGTCGAGTCAGGTATGTACGCCCTGATTCTCACAACATGCCAGACTAAACAGATTGATTGGATTAGACCCCTGCCAACTCCATACTCATGAGTGCCTAAGATGGGTCAATGAAGCCACCAAGCCACAATTGACGTATGCGATACGCGAAGCTAGACGACATCTCAAGCGACCAATTTTCGGCTTTGCAGAAGTCTACCTCGCCGTTGTATCCACTTCAGAACGGAAACGGAAACTTAGGGTATACCTTGCAGGCTAGGGAAGATCACACGATGCTGATTACTGCCTACAGTAAGTACGTTTGCTTGGCGATGTGGAGAAGCCAAAATGGGCTTATTCTATCTCCCACTGAATATAAAGTCGCTTTGTAGTTCTACTTGACCTCTTCCCATTCCACTGCATGAGTTGTTTTAAGATTTTTCCCTATCGCCTATTTTTTCATATACAATGCTTAACTTATCACTTCCATTAGATCGTGATGGCGATACTGAAACTTTAAAAGAACTTTCAGATTTCACACCTTGTACTACCGAAACCGAGCCGCTAGATAACACTATTCATCATGACCTGCGACCCGAACCTCCCATTATCTTGGCGGAGCTTCAGAAAAGCGCCAATGAGCTCTTGGAGCTTTTGGGTCAGTTCGGGCCAAAAATGAGTGGTTATCTTGAATTTTCCAGCTACAAGAATGCACTGTTCGCACACCCGGCCGAGCTCCGCCTTCCATGCTTAGGCTACGCCGATGACTTTATTGTAAATAATGAAAATGAAAATGCCCAGAAATCGCAATCCTATCAGAAATCGGCGGCCTTACTATGGTTTCTCTTTGACGGGATAGTGGCTCAATCAATGCCACTTGGGGGCTCATGCTTCGTTTTCACCGCCGCATCCAACACTGACAAAACTCCGCCATATACGATTACAATCAGAATTACTAACCAAAACGGCTCCGACGGATTCGAGTTGATAGCAGACTATACAGATCGAGAATTTGACGAGAGGCGCGTGTACTGGGCTCCGTTTAATAGATTCCAATTCCCTATAACGAAACGTTACAATAAGGTGGTATCTAAACCCCTGCAGTGGGACTGTGATCCATACAAAGGCACAGGCTCCATGGCTGACGCTTTCAACTATCTCGCGCCCCACCCTGCCAGCCTCTGGCGCCAGGCAATGCAAGGCTGTTCAGAAGAAAACGAGGAAAAACTCGTCGAAATGTTCGCCAAGGCCTGCAAAGCATCAGATGACGCATATGTTGTAAATGACAAACAAAACCATCAATGTCTAAACTTGATCAGCCGTCTTCACCCTGACGCTCAGGACTATATCAGAGAGCAAGGGCTGGTTGGTGCAAGATGTGGTTCATTCAGTAAATCATCTTTCGCGCCTAGCAACGGCAAGGACTAGTGTTATCAATGAAATAGTGTCAACCATTAATGTTTCCAACTTAAATGCGTATGAGGAGGTCTTTATTGTTCGGTCCACACATAGGTGGTGTAAATTTTGCATTGAGGCAAGCTGTGACGCTTTTTATATAAATTAGGATAGCTAAGTGACCCGGACTTGATGTCAGGGTTCGATCCTCCCAAAGGGTTGAAGGCATTCAGTATTACAGCACGGCTGCATCATAAGTTACATAAAGACTGTGGCACAAGCCTCAATGACAATAAAGTCAACAGCCTTGATAGGGACTGTAGTTGAAAACCCTTGGTTAGGCTAGTAACAGAGCTGACATGGTCTTACTGCCAGCACAATTACTTACACAGCTACAAATTCATACTTGCCAATGGCTGCAGTTCAGTTTCGAAGTCAACTCATTGAATTTCAATGCCTCAGATGTGATTGGTGTCGATCATGTTGTGTCAGCCGTGATGTGTGCCGTGATACTGTAACAACGCAACAAGGGAGATGTTGCTGGGCCTTAGCCAGCCTGGACACTCGACGACCGATGCCACTTTTTCCGGTCACGAGGAGATGCGGAACGCTTTGTAAGTGGCATGGAATACTTCCTCATGCCGATCGAAACCGATCAACGAAGGAGGTACCTAGAGGTGTAACGCTACAATAGCCGAGAGACATCAAAACAAAGAATGAGGTGGCTTTTTCGAGGGCCAAGGAATGCACCCATCACTCGGTAAGTCAAGCTGAACGACCGGCTATATATCATGGGCCTCTTCTTCAGACAGCTGCTTTACGAAATCTGGAGAAACATTCGCTCCGAACTCAACCTTGCACGGACGGGAGAAATAAGTAAAGCCCCCGCCAGAGAAACGGAGCCTCTAACAGCTTGGTCCATGGATGGAGTTGATTATCTTTAATGATCAGCGGCTCATTAAAGATATGCATTCAGCCCAAATGCGATAGCGGGTCCTGGCGAAGGCTAGCACAACCTCACCTTTCATGTGCAGACCAATTTCTGATAAAAGGACAACTGCGAACTTCCTCCACCCGACAGCGATTGGCGTAGCAAACTCGATTTCTACTCCAGAATTTGTTCGTCACCAGCCTTTGTAAATAAAAACCGTGGTGAAGGAGATGCAGCCGAACGAGGCCCACCACCAGCCTATTGGTCAATGACAAAATCTGCATCAAAGATGCAGAAATGTCGCCTTTGCATATGCGCAAGAGAATGACGAAAGCGTGGACTTGCCCAGAATGTAACGGGACCTCACAGGTGATTGGCCAAAACCAAAATCTTTCATTTTGTATCGTCGCTTGCGCATGCAGATTTTGACATGTTTCATGTATCCACTTTCCCAGGATTGCAATCAGATTTTGGTATGGACGAATAGGAGGTTGACTTGGTGCAACGTGGCGAGTAAGGGTGATGTGCGATGGCAGCCGTTCGTCTGGCAAATTGTAGGACAAGAACCGTTTAACAGGATAGATTCTAGCGTAAGATTCATCTCTTGTTTATGATATAATGCCTTGTTCTACCGCCTGGGCATCCTTCAGCTGGCTGATTGTCAGTTTGGGGAAGAGTTTTGACAAATTTACCGAAATGCGCTCGAGAGAGGCGGGCATGGCGGCAAATTCTGACGCACAGTGTCAAATTCGGTCGCTTTCTGGAATGTGAAGCTGCATCACTTCCGACTGCGGCTTCGCTCTCTACAATCAATTTGGCGGTGCAGACATTTGTTCCCTGCAATATTTCTTTGCTCTCCTCCCTCCCCCAATACATTACCAGTCTCACTTCACAATCATCGCTCCGGAGGCTACAAAAATCTTACCTTTCTTTACTTGCCAGTTTCCCATATCGATCTCAGGCGATAAGACGAGTCATGGCAGTGGCTACGGCAAAGCTAGGTCGGCTGGAAAATCTGCCACACTGCAGGACTAAAGTCGGAATTAACGTGCAAGAACCAACTCAGCCACTTACTTGGCGACTAAACTCATGCCGGGGCCACATCCTTCTCGATTTGCCTAGTCAGCTTCCAACCTTTCGACTTATGGAAGGGCTGGTGGAGACACTTAAGAGCTACTTCCCACTGGCACAAGGTGGCCGCTGAAGCGAGTTCATAACTGAACTGCGTGGAAATATAGACATCCTCAAGCAACCCCAAGACGTTCTAAGCTCGACTCTGACGAATTGGAACTCTCAATTTGATTTGCAGCATTGTATTATTTCCGTCGTCAACGATGTCTCTATCCTCCAACTCAGAACGGAGCACCGATGGCCAGAGCATCTTGTCAGACTGGACGCTCATGCTCGCTATTGCTTCGAGAGGTTGTCTGAGCATCCTAATGAAAATGGCGCGCTGCCTGATTGGTGCAGTTGCTGTTATGCTTGCCGGGGAGACCCGGTGGAGCATTATTCAAGCTTGAGACCATGTCTGCATGATCTCAAGCATGCATGGCTCGTGGCGAGCTACGCAGCCGCCAAGGCATCCAGCGAAGGATGGAAACTTCGCCGACTTTTCGGGTTCTGGTTAGATCTGTTCGTGCTCTTCGATCTCTTGACTGCTCATGGTAGAAGTGACGCGAGCGATATTGTTCGGCGGTTCTTAAAAGAACTAGGACCTCTGATTGAGAGAATAGTGCAAGGTTATGGCTCAGATCATTATGGTCTAGATATCTTTCCGGACCATAAAATGTGCGATATTTTCTGGGACGACTGGATCCTATCACACGATAGTGACGAAGAAGATGATTTAATTCGAATGCTTTGATATATGCATGGTTGTTTCAAGTACGGGAGAGGCTGGAATTGAGCAGATAGTTAGCCTGTATGCTGAATAGTTTGAACTGGAGTAAGAATGCATTCACAATAGACATCCGCTAAGTGAGGTCGGAAGCGGGCCCTGATGGCAAGGGAGGCTTCACAGGGACCAAAACCAGCTATGTTGAAAAGTTGTGTGATTGAGTAAGGGCCATCGAGGCCCTATTTCCAAGCATACATCGGATTCGTGTGCCATAGAGACAGATATATTTCTCCATGTGGCTTGACATCAGATGAAAGCCCACCGGCGACGGTGGGAGGATTGGCGTCATCATATCCTGCTGACTCTTTGTAACTTCCTAAATGGCAGGCACATCCGGGAGAGTGTCCTTCAGGCAAGAACTAGAAGACGTTTCTGTAAGAGATACAGGGTGTAGTCTCTCCAAAGCCCAAAAGTCTTGGGCACTCACAGTTCAAAGACTACAGCCTGAGCACTGATCAGGTCTTGCGAAAGTGGCCAATCGTGCGCCCGGATATTCATCGATTGCGCCTGATTTTAAACAAGACACTTTCGGCACCAAGTAGGACGCACTGAGACCTCATCACCCCATGTATCAAGTTGTTTAGTATAAGTGCACACTAATGAGCCATGTTCGCTCATGAGCTTTTCATACTCAGGTTTGACACGCTGAAACTCTTCCTGCTTTTCCCGTCTCGCCTACTACCCCAATGGTCTCGCTGATCTGGTCATGATTTCAATGCACAAATCTCTTTGTAATCCATACCATCCCTACATTCTATCAAGGTTACCATAGTACGGGTTCTAACTAACAGCAGGTCATGACACGCGATCCAACGCGACCCACCCTTTACTACATTCCCTTTTATTACCTGCGCTTCACGACGTAATCCTACAATCCAACCCATTTTATTATCACGAGGATAAAGCAAGCCCCACAACCTCTTAAATGATCTAGGTTATTATATCAATTTCGAAATCGCAAAGATATGACAATAAGAAAAGTTTTGCAAGCAGTTCATGGTATCCTCTTCGTCGGTGTCTCCCACGATGGTATGGACATCAGCTCGCTTATTCCCCTGGCTGAGGACAACTCAGATCAGTTTCTTCTTGTCTCAATCGGGAATTTGAGTCTTTCTGTTTCACAGCACCGGAACTTTTCTGGCTCCTTCCAAATGTATCACCAATGTGAAATCGTCTGTTTCTACGAGACTTATGTGACGAAAAGAATGGATTTCGATTGATGAGAAGCAGAGGCATCCGTACCAAAAGAAGGCATCGCAGGGATACGGCAAATGGTTGGAGCGATTGGGAGTTATTGTGGTCTCTAATACATTTATTCTCGATGCCGGCGTGACTAGGAAACAAGGGCAGCACACGCAGCATTTTAATTCACAACGGCGACGTATGTTTCGTTACAGCATACCATAAAAATTTCCAGCAATCGGGCCAGGCGAAAATCATCCACCGATTTATACCCAGAGAAGTTGGGGAATTGTTGGTTTGGTATTTGTGGTTGGTGTTGCCGTTTTGGCAGCAGGTGCAGGGTATGGTGAAGGGTGCGGACCAAGTAAGCCCATTTTTGTGGTGCGGAGAGATGGAGGAAAGGGTGATAAAGATGAAATCGGTGACAAGAAAAGTCCAGCACCCGCAAGGTCAAGTCAGACCAGTCGGTCAGGCCAGTCAAGCCAATTGGAAGACAAAGGCGTCGATATGAGCATACCTGTTGAATGGAAGAATTGGATGCGAGAAAGAAAATGGACACCAGATCGGGCGAGGCGGATTTTACAGCAGATTAGCCAGCGTTTGATGGGTTGTCGATTGAAGATCAGCGTATGGTGGCACATTGCCATTGCGATATCCAACCGGTATTGAGGAGGTAAATATGTAAGGAGAGTGGGAGAAGAAGGGATAGAATACGAGGACGAGGATTACGTGAACCGGTTACAGAACCGGGATATTTTGGACAGGGTTATTTGAGAAGAGTAGGGAACTTGGCAACACGCCCAAACCACGCAGCCAACCATATTCCTAACTGTGTTTTTCCCTCGCCTTGGCGCTTCGTGTCCACTTTTGTCTCGATGATCACACCTGTAGGTTCCTTGAAAAGCGGACCATGCATCGACTGGTTGAAGGATCTCACATCATGACGAGTATCCACAAACTCCGCGATACCCGTTTTGAGTTTGCCATCCGGACGGAGAAGAATAGCATAGTCGATCATCTTGCCACCAAGGGTCTCAAGCTCTCCGCGTGCAGGAGGAATACATGTCCTTGCAATACTAAGATGTTTCTTACTATATTTTCAAATAGTATTTTCGCGCCAGTACAATCCAGCATCAAGCACGTAAAACCATCGCAGTCTGCAGCATGCTTGTGGTTCGGAAAAGAAGGTTATAGCTATCGAATTTTGGTTCTTCGGAATTGAATCATTAGTAAATTTCGTCGGAGTTGCCTTCGAAATGTTGCTGAAAATGCTATAACCTTTCCTGGTTTCCTTGCCCACAAAGTGTTTTTAATCTATAGTCTATACATCACAGCAGGTATAATCTTCCAATCGTTTTTTTGGTAAAGAGGTATGTTCCGCACCAGATCTCTACACAAATGGAGCACTGTGTAATAATCATCCTCACAAGGCTGGAACCTGATGAGGCTCCAATGATCACGAAACAAGGCTGTCGTGAAAGTAGAGTTATCTTCCCAGTCGCAACAATTAGTTGCAGAAGTCGGGGAACAAGAATCACTTTCTTGCCAGTCGGACTAAGGTTTCCATCTTCATCCTGATATACAGTTCAGCGCGAGATTCAGGGAATAGCTTCAAGATTATATACCTTTTGGAGCGTATTGGACCTTACTGTTTCATAAAAGCAGTGTATCCCAGAGCTGTGTCGAAAATCAAATACTTCCCTAAATTTTCTTCCTAGCCTCTTCAGGATTTGTGAGTTATCCTGTCCTAAAGTTTGGATAAACGATCGATTATGTTCATTATGCATAAACTTAAGGAATACTTTAGCCTTTATCTCGTCGTGCGGGACGCCGAAGAACATGACACCATATATATAGTGCATCAATTTACGAACGTGTTCTTCCTTTGATTCACCAATCTGAACAATGGCCTGACGTTAATTGTTAGTATGGGCATTCATAGCCTTTGAAATGCGAGCCCATACCTCTTTCACGATCAGACCGCCAAGGCTATGAGCAAAAAAGATGATCGGTCTTTTGACTTCAGCTCCTCCCTAGTCACTTATTAGCATGACTGTTTGGCACGGCTGTGATCAACAAAGGGTTTTCTGCTTGAACTTAGCCATACCAGCAGATCTTGAATGGCCTGTGCAAGGCCCTTTCCAAGGTCGTTGAGATTATGGAAGCTGCCGTCTTCGAGTCCCAGTGCATAACCATATAACACGATCCTCGCATTCGGAACATCCTTGGGGAGAGAATGAGCTAGCCACATATGTGGAGCGCCCTTCTGTTTGAAAGATCCATAGGCATGGCCTCCGATTCCTGGAATGACGATGATACTGCGATGGTTTAGTCGAGAGTAGAAGTGGGGTAATCGTTGACATACTCAACCTTATGACTCTCGTTGGGGGAAGACAAAACTGTCATCCCATGGAAGCATATGTCGAGGGTCCAACTTGACAGTTCATGCTGGCTAGAGTCCGAAGATGGATAGAAGGTGTATGTGTCTCCATCAAAAACTGGTGGAGAGATACTACCCAGGTCAACAACGGCATCCTGATTCAGACCTTGGACGTTGACAGCTAAAGACTGAACACTCCAATCTGCTGTTGCATTTTCAAAATGATTCTTTAGGGTTTCCAAGAGTTCCGACTTTGTTGTCCCCAAAGGGATATTTGTTATCTCTTTAAATGTGCGAGGGGCACATCTACATAATGGACATGGATCTGATCCAATTAAAACCGGGAAAAAGCTAGTGACATTAGCTAGCTAGTAAATTGGCTGGTGATAGAAGTCCCAGCATTTAGACTTTTACAAAGGGCTACATTACACGTCAGACAACCTCACCTTGGCCTTGTATCCTTACGAGCTTTCCGGGGCCTTCGTCCGTTAGGATGCCCTGACTGTGGCCGGGCCCGGCTATTGATGCTATTCGCATCTAGCTGTTGCAACGGGCCCGGCTTTCTAGGGCGTTGAGAGCTCTGACTATAAGGGCTGTTAATCTGGAGGCCTCGACAAGCCCGACATCTTCCCTGACCCCTAGGGCCCGGCTGATGTTGTTCAATCGGGATGACTGTGTCCCCGGATATATATCTCTTCCATGATTGACCGGCCTTGCCGTGGGTCTTGAAGATATCGTTGGATAGGGCTCGAAGCCACTGACTTTGTGATTCATAGGGCTTCCAGCTTGGCCGCCCTTGAAGCTGCAAAATGAAGCTATTTGCAAGGGCAGTTAGAAGGAGGAAGTCCCAGGTCAGGGCCCGGGCCGGGCCCCGGCGTTGACGATGTCTAGGCCGTATGATTGATCTTAGATGATCAGCTCTATCTACGCCGTTCATTCGATCATTATAGTCAGCAGCTATTGACGGAAGACATAGCTGTAAGACAGACATTTGACCGAATTTCTGCTTGACCTGACGACTGTACGGCTGCGTTGAATTGGGTCTCTTCCTTTTCCGTATAACGGTCTCGTGGCCTGTGTAAACCGTAGATAAAAACAACACTAAGGCATTGTCTTTCCAAGCTATCTGGTTGACCTTCAAGTCGGTCAGTCAGTCAGTTAGTCAGTCAGTCAGTTAGTCAGTCAGTCAGTTAGTCAGTCAGTCAGTCAGCTAGTCATAGCTATAGCTATATATATATATAGCTATAGCTATGACTAGCTGGGGCCCTGATTTTCCTACTGACCTTATTATCGGGCGTGGGCCAGGCCTTGAGCTGGCCCCAGGTCCACTGCAATTGTCCCTTTCTATCGATTTCCTTGAGGTCAGCTATATGATGATACAGCCCACAGCTTGTACGGCAGGTCCCTGTGGCCCCGGCCCCTATGATTCTAAGGGCCTTGAATAGGTTCGGCGATGAGAAGAGGTTATCTACAATAACATGATATGTCTCAACGGGCAGCTTATTTACTAGGGCCACAACGACAGTCTGGGTCGGGTTCAACGGCGGCAGCTCAACTGACCTATCCGCTGTTATATCCCTTATTAGCTCAGCAGCTAGCTTGTCAGACGGCTCATCTAGGGGCCCGGGCCCGGGCCCCGGCTCAAAGCTCTCATCATCCGAGTCCTCAGACGAAGACCTATATATAATATCGTCTGATGAGCTATCTGACCCTTCGTCAGACGACCCGTTGTTCAAGGGCCCGTTGTTCAAGGGCCCGTTGTTTGACGAGCCGTTGTTTGACGAGCCGTTGTTTGACGAGCCGTTGTTTGACGAGCCGTTGTTTGACGAGCCGTTGTTCGAGGCCCTGATATTAACTAGGGATCGAAGGTCTGTTGATGGAAGACCAACAGGTCCGAACCGTGGCCCGGGTTGGTGCCAAAACCACGAAAGAAGATATCCCTGAGCCGCTAGGGCCCAGACCTTGAGCCCTGTGGGCGTTGGTTTGTTCTTGATAGTTATCTTATGACGGGACCGTCCTTTGAAGCCGACGATCCCTTCGTCTATCGCAATAACGCTGCCAATTTGAACAGCTGAGACAGCGGCTTCCATCATATAATTAGACCATTCGTTGACCTTGTTGAAGAGGGCCGGGGCCCCTACCTCAATACAATCCGGATCATAGGTACGGAACCACTTCTGTAATAAGATGAACCGATCAAATGGCATGAACCGGCTGACCGGGTAGATTGGATCGAATTCATCAGCTATAGGGGCCTTCCAAAGGTCCTCGTATTGAAAATCCCTATGCAGGGTCATATAGATCCGGATCCCTATCCATAGATAGATCTCATCAATATCCGTAGGGCTCCAATGACTATCCCGGCTCCCTCGGCCGGCTCGGGCATAGCTGCTGCAGCCCGGTTCGAATAGCTGACCCATCGTTCAACTATATATTCCGGCAGGAAGACCTTGAATAGCTGTAAAGGCATTGGTGGAAGTGGCTGTCTGACAAGGAAATCACGATCCGGAACGTTGAATGGTTCAAATTGGCTGCCAATAGCGTCCGTGGGCTTCATATTTGGCCGGAAGGTGCTATCCATAGCTTGATCCCGCCGGCTATTAGATATCTGTATTGACATTAGATATCTAGCTGATCTTGTGGCCTGACTAGGCCCTTGTCTGGGCCCTTGTCTGCGACGGCTGCTTTGTCTGACCTTCCTGACAGGCATGATGTCTATGATGTATGTATTGAATGAATTGAATACCTAGCTAGCTAGCTGTGGGAATTTTTAAGTTACTTTATGTACCGACATGTTGACTAAGATATTGCGGGTCTATTATGTAGATGTGCCCCTCGCACACCTAATGAGATCTGAGGGCCATGTGGACATGCTGCGTCTATTTGCACAGCAAAAACCAATAGTGTAGACCCTTCGTCGCACATTACGAATACCGTGTCATGTTCCAGCCATCAAGTATCTGATTTAGGAGCGCATCGCCAGCATCAATGATGTCGATGATGCGGGTCAACTGGGCAGACTGCCTTCGAGCGTGCGTCTTGTGTAAAGTCAAAGATTGCAAATATAATGATGTTCATGATTGATCGCTGTCCACAGAAATTAAGGCACCAAAAGTTACTTCTCATCAGAAGCATTCGCGGGTCACTATACCCATAGTCAGGTCTTGCTATACCCATAGTCACGTCTTGCTTGCTTATTTCAATGTTCTCCCGAGGTATTGCAACAATTTTGGGTTGAAGATTGCATGAGCGACCAGATCGAAGAGCTATGGATGCAATATATGTCTGAATCGGCACTGACTTAATTCGTCACCAAGATAATTGGCACCTCCAGGAAAGATCTATTTGTGAGGATGTCCGACATATGGTGGCTAAAATTTCAACTTTTTCCAGCAATATGACCCAGGACGCCTTGCTGGCTGCCAAGGCTACTGCAACGACACTAGGCAATGGAACGATGATTTCACAGGTGGCTCGTACCTTGGCACATTTCACTCCTTCGATTACCAACCCACCATGTACCGCAATGTCGAGCGATCACCATACCTCCGGCGCAGGAGAAGACACGGAACTGCTGAGTAGCAGATCGACGAGAGAATATGAAGGGCAATAGGCAAGTACCATCCGACGACGAATCGGCGATCCCACCGAATACCCCGTGCTGGAGCACAAGGCAAGAGGGTCAGCAAAGTTGGTGACTGACACATGGCCCCGTGGAAACAATTATCCATACGGCCACCAGTATTGCACATAAAAATGTCTTCTTGGTCTGGCGAGAGAAAGTTCCCTTGACCCTCAATGGCCAAATGCAGCTCTTCCCTACAAAAACCGTTTCACGCATGCGCGCCATCCCATCAATCACAGCGAATGGCTGAAGCTCCTGCGCAAACAGTTCGATCGATCATCGGACGACGTGGTGTTCTTTATAAAAGCACATCACTAGCCTACGGCTACAATTTTCTCGCCAAGGGCATGGTACGGGTTTTTGGCCGCGATCTTATACATGACGCTGCGGTATATGACCGTCTGAACCTAATTCAAGGTCACGATGCGCTTAT
>JAHREC010000039.1:0-104083 GCA_020081605.1 Albifimbria verrucaria
AGGTCTAGGTAGGAATCCATGACACCCATGACACCTGACACGCCGACCACAAACCAAAAATTCCCTTAACCCTTCAGATCTAGCGGGTGTCCTAGCTACTGTAAAGCGTCAGCTTGGACTGTTAGATAGCTAGTATTATGCTAAATCTTTGGGGTCTATGACCCATAAAACACTTGCATCAAAGGCAGGCAAGAAACCCCTCGCCATCTAGTCAAACATGATAATTCTCACTTGATGTTGTCGTGATCAATGGTCTCCCACTTCTCTGTCTTTTTACGTGACCCAACCTCTGTGGCCAATACCTAGGCCTCCAAGGGATGTACGAAGTACCATGTAAAACAGCAGAGCATTACTAAGGAGAGAAGAGAGAAGAGGGATGATCCCTGTTTGAGACGCAAATGGGCCACGCCCATCACAATTCGACCACTCGGGGATCCGGTTCATGTCATGCTTCTACCTCCGGCCTCCCTCCTTCCCTCCTTCCCTCCCTGTCCCCCATTCTGATTCGTGGATGGCTGCCTTATCGTTGGTGTGCTTGCTAGGCGCAGGAGGGGAGGAAATTATTGTGCCTGGGTTTGATCACAGTTTCCAGTTTTTCTTTTATTATCGATGCAACCTGCAAGCCAGGAGGCGGGCTTGGTTGGATTTGGATCTCTGACGCGAGGACCTCGTGTGTGTGTGCGTGTGCGTGTATGTGTGTGTGGCAACCAACGGAACTGAACACCTGGAAAAGGATAGACTTCATGTGTGTCGCGCTAACCATATCAAGCCTGCTAGAAACGGCAAATGGTGTGGAGCACCCATACTAGCGCCAAAGTCGAAAGTTGCTCATCAACCACTCATGCAGCGCAAGGTGGCTGAAAGAGGAAAGTCAGTAGTTGAAATTGATGCAGAATCGACGGTTAGGGGGCGTAAGCTCGCGACGTGTACCGTGCTTTAAAATGGTGGTGGTGGGGTGGGCGTAGATGTCTGGGACACAGGCCCATCCATCACATAATCCTTGTCTGTCTGACCCCAGCTCGCTGGTGCCAGCAACCAACCGACGACATGCCCAAACATGATGATTGCCTGAGGCTCCAGCCAGCTAGCCAGCCGGCCGCCCCTCTTCCATTTACCCTGCTCTGTACTACGACTTTGTACCGAGCTGGCCCCTTACACATCAGCAAGACCCAGTCCCCTCCCACTCCGATCAGTTTTGAGCAAAGCATGTAGCGGATTCTGCTTCAGTCAGTATAGTATCATGATGAGATATGAAGAAATGCCAGAGCAGAGAGAGGATGTGATGATGTACCGCAACGCTCATTCCATCCTGCTGCAGTGCCTGCCGGCCGAAGCCATGACCTTTCGCATCCAACCAGTCGCATGCTACCCTACCTCACATACCTGCGGCACTGACTCGTTTGCTCCTTGAAGATCCTTCATGCGCTGGATTCATCTTGCAACCCACCCACCTTTAGTTTCTTGGCCTATGCCAACAGCCTGTCCTTCTTGTCCAACAACCTACGACATCCCGTTGTTGTCAACTTGAGGAATGTACTAGAGCTAAACTTGTTGGGTGCGTGGTACTCTGAAACGGCCAGGCGTTTGGCAGTGTGGCTATTTGGGAATGTCTGCGTGTACGAACCCAGTACGAAGTCAGAAGCGCCATGTTGAGCATTTGGGTGGTTTGCATTAGTTTACCTACTACACTGTAGTCATTACGGTAACGTGAGCCTTTCCCGTAGAGGAAAGCCGGATGGGCTCTAGGGTATGCCATAGGCAACGTCAAGAGCAACGTCAAGGGCCCCTAAGAGTGCCTCCGGCGGCGATTGCATCGAGCTGGTCTCGCTACGCTCGATATCACGGATATTAGGGCCTGCGGCAGCCGGATTAACAGCATCGTCACAGTCATCAGGACTCAATGCAGCCAGGTTAGCAATATCGTCAAAGGGCTCGGGGCTCAAAGCAGGCGGCGGACTAAGAAGCACCTAGATCACATCACCAAAAAAAAAAAAAACACATACTGAGCTTTGACCAACAGCCGACTGCGATATGTCTCCCGACCAGTCGCTGATAAAACGAATAGGCCCAAACTTAATTGTACTCTCATCAAGTAGCAAAACGAAGCTGCTTTAGGCGTCTTCCACTCGAACACTTCCTGCAATCCACTCGTTCTTTCGCTTTGCTTACCTTTAGGGCATGCCATAGGCAACCTCAGCAGCAATGCCAAGGGCCCCGTCGTCTACTCACTTGACATGCGAATTCCATTTTCGGCCCTGCTTCTGCGCTGAGCCATTTGACAGCCACTCAAAGACGTCGAGTGGCTGTGATAGATCGATCAGGGACCTTGATGGCATGTTCACTTCCATTTGAGAGGCTACTTAAGTAGCCCGTAAAACTTATCTATCTTGAACGAAACGTCCCCTCCTGAGATTGCCATTGATGCTTTGGTTCGGTGTAGGCTAATAATTCAGCTTCGCCTTATAGCCGCCTGTGTTTTGGTCAATGAAACAAAGAGACCCTCATTGGCAGCCGTGAAGTTAGTTGCGCCAAGGGTTGACTTGTTACAAGCGACATTAGTCACCTTAAAGATTACCTGAGCTGGTGTCAAGGAAACATATCCATTCAATACGCGCTTTATAGTTAATTTAATGAATCGAATGATAGCTTTTAGTGCTTCCCAAATTTCTACCCCTTGTGCAAGCGCACTTGAAGCCTCCTGGACTGCGTGACTGTGACATGTGTGATACAGTGGAGACGGGATAACGGGATTGAGGCCAATACCAAATATAATCTTTAACAGAGGACTAAAACCTTACAACCATTAAGGCTTTGATCAAGTCGTGCTATTTGGTTTCTCGCTGTAAGAGGGGAGGTGGACCACTAGAGCAGTGACTGGCCTTCGTTTCCTGCCATTGCGGCTCGTTGCTGCTATTGCAATCGACCTTCTTCCAGGCATCCATCATCTTTTCTTCATAAGACGTTTCCATTACCTCAATTCTGTAGAAGGTACGTGCATGGATGCGTTCCTCGTGATAACCCTGCGTCGCTCATCTCCGGGTTTATATTTAGTCCAGCAAATCATGCAGTAGTTTTCCTCGCCATTCTTATATGTCGCAAGATAGCTCCCATCATCCTGCTTTTGTGAAGTCGGAACCCATGTTCCATTGTAATGCGTATTTATCCAGTTTGATGCACACTTGGAGACTTCGTAAGTATGAAAGAGTACAGAGGCAGAGAACATCTTACACTGCAAGGGAACATATTTTGCACAACAGTTATATCTGTCTTGGGAGTAACTACGATACGACTCATCTTTGTCGTGGAGCCTAGTGTAAGTCGAGATGGTTTTTAGTGAGGTCGGTTATGCAAACGAACAAAGGTTCAACGGTGGGATATACTGCGTACTTATAGATAATCGATCACTGGGGGTGGGCTGACCCATACAACTACTTCCTCCCTGCTTCCAATCTTGACTTTAGGTGGCGGCCTTCTGGTTATACGTCAGCCGCAGAGAGGGAGTTTCATCACCGCTGCAGGGTTTTGATGTTACAGTATCTTTGCAGTCTGAAGAGCTCGCGGCCGGCATGCCTCTGAAGCCAGGACCTGGTGTGAGTGATAGGCCAACAAGGGATACGAGGCATATGGGGTTGCTATTTTCCGCCTATCACGCCTATCATGAGATCATGAAAGATACGTGGCACCCCATACTCTCCAACTAGAAGGTGGAGTAGACGTATGTACGTATGTCTTGGAAACGTGCATCCATGCCACACTGGCCAGGGTGCGGAGTGCTCCGGCCATTTGCAGGTGAGGCTGCAGGACCCTGCACCCTCTCTAGGTCTCCTCACGTAGGGCATGGGTTAAGCAATGATTTGCCAATGTGTTTAAAAGTTTGTTTAATGTCTTTGCCTTATAGGGTGATACACATTGAAGATCGCGAATGAGGTGGCTACTTACATCATGGAGACTTGATGCCAATCTGAGCAGTATTGAACAAAGCATCCAGCAACCCTGACACCACTAGAGAGAGTATAGGTATTGAAGCTGCTTATCAGCGGAGGGGGTGCGGTGGTGTACTGGAACAGCAATGCTTGTTCCAAGCCCTACGACAATTGCCGATCCAGCCAATGAAAGTCTGCCAACAACTAGGCGAGCAAAGAGACAGCAACAGGTCGGCCACAAAATCAGCTACCCCTGACAACCGTCTCGTATTCATCCAGTCGAATGTCAGCTCCTTGCTGCACTCACTCGTTCGCTTCAATCCAGCAGGCAACAGTCCGCTTCTAACGTGCCTTGATGTGGTTAGCGCCGCGATCTCAGCAGGTTCACCTCCTCCGCCCGCCCCATCCTTCTCATCCCACCGACCAGCTACAGATCTTCCATCGTTTTCCCCTTTGAAATCCCCAAACCAGTCCATCCATCCACGGTACCAGGGCCGAACGTGCCTCCGCTGGCTGTGGTGCAATGCAGTCAACGACTAATATCTTCTTGCCATGCCCACTCGCCGTGGCAGAGGCATAGGGCCGCCTCTCCTGTCAACTCACTTTTGGCATTGTTTTTCTGTTCCCTTTGCCATCGAGGAGTATGACTCGAAGCATCAGCATTGCCAGTGAAATCTGCCACTGAAATTTGCTGCCACAATCTGCGTCCTTGTCGTACATGCGCATCAGGTTCATCGGTAGGATTCGACGTGATCGTCAAGACTCCTTCGCTGATTTCCGACACCGCCACGCGTGTCAGGCACCTAGGTGATTATCAACCCTCGTGTCCCCAGTGATAACGACAACAGCTTCGCCTCTATCTAGCTGCCAAGCACTACGTCTCGACTTCGACGAACCCATCCGACAGCAAGCCCCAGCCGACGAGGCTACTCCAGCCGGGAATCAACACCATTCCGGCCATCGTCGCCGTCTGCCCTCTTCGGCACCGAACGAGCTACCACGAGCGAGCCAACAGAGCTGGGGACCATACAGCGAACCATAACGTCCTTCCATCACCATTACCTGCTGTTACTTGATAGCATTTTCCATTTGCCCTCAACGGCCGGCTGCTCCTTACCACCCTCTCCTTTGAAATCCGTCGAGCTCTGCTACTCCTCGAGTGCGAGGCCGAATTTAGGCTCCTTGTCTCTGGATCAGGAGTAGAGGTTTTGCGGGCAGCCGGGCAGCCGGGCACAGGTGATGCTGCACATGGACTACGACACAGGACCAATTCGACCAAGTGCCTCATTCTAAGCTCTTGGATATAACTAGCAGTCTCTGCTCTCGAACTGGGAGCAACTCAAGGGAACCGCGCAGACGTACGTTCAGGAATCCGTCTCGTATTGTTTATGGGCCTTAAGTCTTCCCAACATCCGCCGCGACTTGGTGGACGGGTACGCGAACGGTACGCGGACGGTACAGCCTGCTTGGAAGTTCTGTCAACTATCACCATGGCTCTGGGATACTGTAACAAGTGCCTGGGATTCCGGGTGAAGATGGCCAGCTTATGCCTTTTCCTTCCGAGATGGCGAAGCCGAGTATCAGGAGACTCGAGTCGAAAACCATTCTTTTCCAAAGCACTGAGAAATTGTCAAAAGAACCGGTTGACTGAACCACTACGACGGTGGTGGAATCTGAACCAGGAACGCAGTCAAGGCAACTAGAAGAAATGCCCCTGACCATGGCGGCATCCTCCTGCTTAGGTGAAAATGGGTTAACCAACATCAACCACTCCGATCGTTGCAGGCTCGGAGCAAAGGAGCTGACGACGAAGAAGATGACGTTTCCGAATGTTATTCAATGTGGATCTAACGAAACAACAACTCTCCTTCGTCACATTAAGCGAGAAGCGATTATGGCTGAGTAACTCATCATGACGACGATAACATACCTCCTTGATTTGGATGGACTGGTACGATTCAAGTCCGTCAATTCAACTCGAAGGAGAGTCGACCAAAGGAAACCCGACTGAAGAAGACTCGACCACGCAGACTCGATCTTGCCCCAAGCGCTCAACCGTCAGCCAAAGAAGCGACAACAGCGAAAGACAGTGGAACGCATCGCTTCTACTATCCCAACCTCTGCGAAGCCTACCACAACAACAGCTGGGAGTTTTAGGCTGATTTCATCTTCGGCAGCAGCCGTAATAACATCTCGACCTCGATACGAAAGCTGCTTCGAACTCCTACGAATGCTCTGTTGTGTGATGCGAAATTTCAATACGATTGCCTAGGCAGAACCTATGGTGTAATTCGCTACTTAGGTCAACGATCCAAAGCTTTATGGGGATGGGTGTCGATGATACAACAAACTGCCGGGCGTCTCGAATGCAAACACTGCCAACATCACTGAGCGGTTCAATACCGCAGAAGCAGCGGGAGGTCAGTAATAGCGACACAGGCTACAGTATGGGTTTTGAGATATTCTAGTTGGTATCTCATACATGCCACAGCCAAGCGAAACAATAACATCACCAGCCTTACTTTTAGATTCTTTGACGTAGGTGTTCAACCTCCCGCGCCACAACACATAATCGCTAACTATCGCGCCCACACACAACGCATTTGCGCATGCATCTTTAGTTTCATTGAACAATGTGCCACTCTGAAGCCAGGCTTGACCATCGAATATGTACCAGACCTCGAAACCGAACCGAACGAAACCGAACCGAACCGAACCGAACCGAACTGAACCGACGCCAGAAGAACGCAAGAAGTTATCGCACGACGAAGAAGAAGAAGAAGAACGGACGGCCGAATGCGAAAGAACAATATTGTGTAGGCAAAGGGGTGGCAATTAACCAATATTCTGGAGGCAACCAAGCCTAGCATGACGATTCGAATACCGACGGAATTGTGATGGGAGAAGGGATGGGGCATTGGACTTGGACTTGAAGTTCCGGGAATGGAGTATGCGTACGGGGTTGAACAAGCATGGTGACCATATTCCTGATTTCTCTTGAACGGTACCGGACAGAGATGGAGAGAAACAATATGATTTCATAACCACCAAAATCGCCCACTGCCAAGAGCTGTCATGACCATAGTTTCAGACGTAAGCTGCCGTTTGCTCAACAAGGAATGCCCTGATGATGGTGCTCATGGTTGCTTCTATGAGAGCGTTTTTAAGAACACAAGTACTACAACAACTAACCCATCAACTTGCAGGCTTGATCTGGCTCAGATGCTGGGCTAGGTTTGCTTCGTCTTTGTACTCTGTAGCTCCCACCGCTTCTGTTTGTGTGCGCCATGACAACCCATGGCGGACTTGTTGTCTGTTGAGTCTACCCCCTTCAGGAGCTGACAGGGCCGACCTTCTTTCACGTGGGTGAGCCTGGGCTTGAATCTGGCCCCTGGTGGGGAAAACCTGGTTATCGGCAGGTCCGAGGGGCAAACTGCAGCTTGCGGCATGCCCTTGATGGAAACTATATGGGAAGCGACACCAAACAATGCGACGTCGTACCCAGTCAGTGCGAATGGTTGTCGATCGACCAAGATGGAATCTTCTTGGCTGGACAATTCCCTGGGTCAGATCAGAGCGAAGATACACTTCATTCTATTTCTCACTCGTAGTGGTGTGAGATCAAGGGAATATGGTACAGAGGGGACCATTTGTAGCGTCTGTCAGGTCACCGTTTTACGCCTTCCAAGCCCCCAACCAGAAGGTCTCTGGATGGCAAGGTTACCCAGACCACGCTAAAGTTCAATAATCCCCGCACATCAAGAGGACCCAAGTCAAGGGTGATTCGCGTCATGCATCGCTAATGCAAAGCCAGGGTTAAGCACTTTTTTACCCTTTACGAGAGACGTTGGGATCCGGCCATTTGGGCGAGAGTACTGGCCGAATGAAACAGACAGAAGCCGGAAAAGCCACCAGCGTCACTCTATGCAAAGAGCTTCGCATCGACTGATATTTATTTATTCGCATTGATAAAGTGCCTGTGTCAGCGTGAAAACCTTGGCAATCGAGTGTGTGTCCACGTTATCATGTGTCCATCCATGCGGTCACACCCAGCGCATTCCGAGAGGAACCTTTGATGGATTGCCACTGGCTGTGTCGGGCATCATATCTGTCTGATTCCTGGCTGGACCCATTGGCGGATGCAGGGAGCGGCACATCACTCTCCTGTCTCGGCACAAGCACTCGTCTTTCTCTTGCGCGCACGAGTCTACGTGACGATGCGACATCAACTCAAAGGGCATCGGGTGGTGGCATTAGCTCATGTGGCGCCGTCACTAGGTAGAGTGCTTTGCTTCAAACATGACCTGAGCTGCAACAAACCACAGGGAGGGTAGCCCCACTGTGGGTGTGTTTGCTCGCTCCAGCAGTACGGAGTACAGGCATCTGTCATCTTTCCACATCCTTGAGAACGTGGTGATGATGACGAGAAATTACGCTAACGCTCACACCTGTTGTACGCCCAGCAGGGGCATCTTGGATGGGTGGGTGGCTCGCGCTAGTGCGCCCTTGCTTCTTCGATAACGGCATGGGTTGTACAGAGCATGTGAGGACTATTAATACCCAAACTTTCACTCTCGCACCATGCCTTGACAGTTACGACACCTCCCACCCTTCTTCCACTCAAACAATAACGGTCGCGGAAGCAACACCACTCGCTGAAAAAGAACAACACTCGCTAAATCTGTGATATCTCACCGCAATGTGCAACTACATCTATGTGAGTCTTCATCACCAATCCTAGGATACGTCTAGCAAAGCAAAGGCATTAAGACATAAACGGCTGCTAAATTCACCAACCATAGAAAGAGCTAAGCTGTCAACATCACTACCATCTCGTCGAGTCATGGTGCCCTAAATATATCGAGACGGAACGAAGATGTCCTCCGACCATTGTGAGCAAGCAATACTGGTAGGCCACATAAGCCATTGAGCTGTTACAAAGTCCAATGAATAATTGCTAATTGATACCATTAGGGGTGATGATATCTGTGGTAGGCTATCCATTTCAAGAGTTATCTACACAATCTTTGGATTCTTACTGACCAACAACTCGTGCAGCCGCCTGTCGGGAAAGACGACAACCAAGCAATCATCCTTGGGCCAAAATGATCCAACGGCCAGTGTCGAGGGTATCATGCTCACAACCGTATGCATATCCTCACCATGTGTCTGCGCAATAAGTAGCCTACAAGTTTTTTAATTTTAATTTTAATTTTTCTTGTTATTTTTGGAATTTTAGATTCCGGCGTTTGAAGAGAACAATCAATAGGGAATAATGAACCAACATGGGACGTGGTGGCGAGATGGAGAGATTGTATCTGAGGCCCAAGAGTTCTTTGGTATCAGCCCCTGGATCTAAACGTTGGCATTGTTGTAAATTATTTTGCCGTTGAACTACTCGCAAATTCTTGTACATGCAAAAATACACTTGATCTCATCCAAGTCATTGTCAAAGGTCTACCCTTGTTTTCGCCGCCACCTTGCGACTATCATACTCGCACTTTGTCGGAAGTATTATCCGAAAACGATACGCCCGGACAGGATTGGGCACTCACATATCTATCCAGAGGTATTTCACGGCATAATTGCGATATAACACTCTGAGAACACCCGCTGAAGCTTATGTACTATACACTTTCGACTCCTAACCACTGTGAGACAATGAAATTGTTTCTTGTAAGAACATCTCATAGTTCTTGAACCAATGAACCTCATATGGCTCTCTTGGGGAAGCCTTGGAAGTCGAGTCTTGAGGCTTGTTTATTTTAACGCAGGTTTCCTTGTCCGCCCTTCTCATCTGAACCTCTATTACCCTTCACCACATCCCACATGATTTTGCACCACGTCGATAGTCTATTTGCGTGAATTCGTTGAGACTCGGTTGCTTCATGATGGGCCAATCTTGCAATGCGAGATGCCCTTTCGCACATGCTACAGCCGCCGAGTAGATCTCAGATGATACTGACGTCAAGGCCTCCACCAAAGAGTCAACCTTCACTAGGGCTGTGGCGCCGTAGTGCTCTTCGTAGAAGTGAATATTTCCGTGCTCTATGTACAGCAGCAGAAAGATGTTCCTCGGAGAGTTTGATGTAATCGATATAGATATCTACCTCCCAAAGCCCTTGCTTCCGCAGTGGCAGCCTCAAACTCTTCTTCATACGTTTGGGCCTGATATTTGAGCTACCTGAGACCATTTCTATCCAGTCCCTGGATCAGTGGTGCAAAATTGTTCCTTAGTATAAGCTGCCGCAGCCTTCGTCTTGACAGCACTTAGCGCTGGCCGTATAAATCTAAAGTCTTCGTCTTGACAGCTACTTGGCGCCTGGCTGTGTAACTGTAAGAGTATTCGTCTTGACAGCTTGCTGTATAACTTTGAGAGAATTCATCTTGACACTTCGTTGATTCGACCGGCTAACGGAAGATTGACTTACAGAGTAGTTGCTGCTAATGCTCTCCCACCGCGTTTTTGCACATTCCCTAATCCACTATTGTTTGCAATACGCTTCCAGTCCAACTGATCTCTGTTACGAACTTAAATCCTGGCAAAGATAGTTGAAGGGACTTACCCTGCACATAATGGCTGTGTCTCCCTGTCGGACCTTATCTAGTATTGCCAATAGAAAGCAGAAGGCGTAGCGTGGCTGTGGCTGCTTGAGAGATGGATCATTCAGCCGAAATATGTCTGGTTCGGCCAAGTAAGTTTTCCGAAGATCATTCCAAAATGATTCTCGATCATTGTCACTCAATTCGTTAGTCTTAGTTCTACTGAGCAATGCTTTAAACAATATGAGGGCTCCAGGCCAATCAAACTAGGTTGAATTAATCATTTAGGTGGCCATAGGATTGGTAAGACGGCGTACCTCATGGAAAACTGTCGGGCTGTGATTGCGTATTTCTTCTATAATCGAAACCAGAAGTGAACAATGCCGCGTATATCGCTTTTCATCCCTCGAAGTGATACCGGAGCCACGATCCATTGACAAGTATGGCTGTGTACTTGATTCCATATCGGCCGAAACAGATGCTGTCACAAAATTGTACTGGATAGGAGTTAGATTCGGAGGTTTGATCTATAGTTGGTTTTACTGCTGCGGGTTATTCAGCATGATACTTTAAGGGGAGGTTGCTGGTGCTAGCTGAGCGGATAGAAAAATGTTGAGATCTTGAGGTAAAAAAATTGGTGAAGTTCAGAAATGAGGTTCTAGACACCTTTATATTCTGTGATAAGGAAGGCATAACAGGTGTGAAGGGACAAATGCTGGACGCCACACCCAGCAACCGTGGCCAATGAATGGTGAGATCTATGAAGTAGGATATGGTGGTGCTGAGATCTGTTGCTCAAAAAGTGAAAAGGGGTAGCAAAGGCTTATATAAGCAACCCCCTTCTCCCCCTCCTTTTTACCTGTGCGTTCATTCTCACAGAAGGACCCATATTCTACCACAATCATTGCTCAGGGCAGCTTGGATCGATTATAAAGTCATGCAAAGCGATTAGAAGTGTTACAAGAAGCGGCTATGTTAGAGGGAGAGTGTTCTAATTATACAAAACAACTTAAGGCGTCTAGCCGCATTGTACTTGCGAATCGATATTGTCGATTTGCGAAAGAATCATCAGACTCAAAAACAATTCGGGGAGGCAGAGGAGCTCAGGAGTAAAGTTTAACAAAGCCAAGTCAGGTTTTAGGCAAGAATTACCCTGAAACAGTCGCCAATCGGTTTACGAGATTGGTAGCTTTGTACTCAACATGGCAAGTAGTGGCTACGCATGCGATGTCTAGCAATTGGAGTGGTTACGATGGAAGTACTTTCCAACATCTGGTCACTTGAAAGTCCATACTTCGCACCGGCCAAAGCGTGGGAGAGACATTAATCAGAGGAGTCATCGACCAGAAGAGCCTTGATTCAACTACGTCATCACACTGACCTTTCAATTGATCTGGGCTTGAGTTTCTTCTTTCCAGAGTCCAAAGCAAGGAACAATGGATGATTCTTCATTTCAGAAGACAAAAATTAAGCTTTTTAGTCCCTCGATCATAATACCGGCTCTATGAATCGAATAGAGACTTTATTATAGCGAACAAGCACTAAGAATCTGTGACTCAGGGGTCGCAAACTATGTAACTTGAGGAAACAATGGATTCCACACAGGACATATCCGGTGGTATGAAAAGGCTAAGCTTTGTAGGAAACGAGTGGCAACCTCGAAATGAAGGATCTTCCTATATACGCTGTGGCCCCTACTGTGGCAAAAGAGCTCACCAGTGCCAACATGCGAGGTCATGGGTTATAGGGGAAATGAAAAGTATCATGATCAATAAAACGGTATGTAGAGAAAAATTTGTCTGAGGATTCTGTGATTTTTAGGAAACAGCCTCGGTACCAAGCGAGGAAAGCGCATTGCATGTGGCAGCGTCAGGAAGTTAGATGCAGTTGTTGTGCTGTATGAGCGTGCTAAAAGGAGATGATGCGATAGGATGCTAAAACAACCAAGAGCGCGTGCAAGCCATGCCGATCGTTTTTATAAGTGATGGACTTCTCCACAACCGCGCCTCCTTCGCTACAAGTCAATGCTTCGCCTTGTTTTTGCTGCCATCCTCTAACCCACAATGATCGCTGTCATATCGACTGCGTGCTTATTGACATTGATGCTCACTCTCTATGCTAGTGTTGGGCAATAATATCCTCAGGTCGAGTCTGGCGAGGTTCTTGTGTCGACCGCGATAGCGCAACCATCATCTGACGCCGGATTGGTGTCCCTGTTTCATACTAGTTGGATTTCTGCGGATGGCAAGCTCTTCAGAGGCAGATGATGGGTTACGGGTTTGGCGCTCTCCACATTTCGCTGTGCTAATTTGTGCTGTGTTTTTTCACCAACGCCCAGAGATCTTTATCAGCGAGTCTGAAGGCACAGGCGACAGACTGAACCATAAAGCATCCGATGGCCAACTCATTCGCCTCATCAGACTCGCCGCCGGTGACAAGAGCGGCTGCTGCCGCAATCAATGCTGTCGATATGGTACTGGTGAGCATGTGGCTGCCGACCCACCACCAGGCGCGATGTTGCTTCCTGAAATTTGGGCTTACCCTCATCGCTTGGAATACCAGGATTATATCGAAGAAGTTTGTGAACCATGGTCCAGAGTATAAGATCAAGTCGTAGCGTCCGGATGGCTGTTGATGAACTATGCTCAATCCTATCCCAACGGACAGGAGAGTTAATTGAATAAAAAGGTTGACATAGCATATACAGAAGTATTCTTGCCATACCTCAGCGAGGCTGCTGATAGTAGGATACAAGATCTCCACGTTCTATACATCTCATTAGCGTAGATTCAGCCGAAGCGAACATATAACATACGTGTAGAAGGTGAACACTGGTAAGTATAGCAAGCTTTGAGCCAAACAGATACCAGGACGCGGTCTTCTGCAGTTTCTCGTGAACTCCTAACAAGAAGAAACAGACGCCTACGCAACTGCAGAGTACAGGTATAGCCATATACGCCAGACTTCGACGATGGCCAAGAATAATTAAAAGAATAAGTCGAACCAATAAGAATAATACGATGACGCACAGAGTCGCCAGCACCATCCTCAGCTCACAGACTGAAGCCATATTGAAGGGGCCTTGAGCGACGTAGAGTTAAGGTGGGCGGCCTGGAAAGGCTGGACGACGGTACAACGGTGGCATGGTAAGGGCCACCACATACATTCTCGGTTTCCGTGTCGGGTATATGTATGGTTATCAACCGCATTCACATACGATAACGTGACTCGATCGCTTATATTTTGCTTCCAGTCGCCGTGTGACTTTTCGGGTGGTTCAGTCAAGGGTATGGGGATGATCCCAGGATCTGGCGCGTCTCTGTATCCGTGTCCCGTTAGCGTCGGATCCACGTCGCCCTGACCCAATCCACTTGACCCGGTTTGTAGCATAGCCGGGTGCCGTTCACTAGAGCCGAGCCCACCGTTGTGCGAGCGTGGGGGCAGAAATTAGAGATCACCGAGTTGTCCGTGCCTGCCAAGTTTTGGGTGCAAGTCGAAGAACCATTACTCCGTATTGCGACCAGTTTCATTAATGGAAGCCAACCCTGGCTACGATCGGCCCATCAGGACCAAGTGCTCCATCAGCTGGCCAGTCTACATGCTATGAGGCTGGATGAGAGGGCAGCCGCCAGACCTAATGTCGGAGGAGGTGTAATGAACAGCAACTTGCATTTTTGGGTGGGACGAATGCTTTTAAACCTGTTCAATCTTGCTCAAATAGCTCAAGACAGGAGAGGGTCACTCATTCATGAAATTGCACACGTATTTGGCTAGATACCATCGCTATGAAGATAGGCGAAACGATGAATGTGAGGATACTAAAAAAGCCAGACAAATGTTCGCCTTTAGTTAGCCCGGGCAAGCCAAAAATGATTCCTGACGAACAACATAACCGTGTGGGTAAGACGTAGTGTCCGAGAGGCTGTCCGCCCGTCACGTTGAGGCCATTTACTTCCAAACCAGTGCTGTGCGCTTAAGCTAGTTCAAGTATTTACGAGCCTTATGGTCATTGTGTACGAACATATTTGCCTTCACTCCTATGCTGCCTCCCGTGCTCTCATCCGCGCTTTCAACGGCGTCACCCAAAAGTTATTGCACCCTTCTTGTTCAAAGCTCTGCATGTTTCGGCCCAAATCCTTTCTTCCTGCTCGCCAACAATCCTTATGTTGGCCGCGCCTGGTATAACGGGTGAAGCCGTTTCCATCTCCCTCCCTCCCCTTTGCCTGGTAACCCATCTCAAAGCTGGCTAAGGAGCGTGCGATCAGACTCAGAGTCAGATCTATCCTTTCTTGCGCTTAATTGGCCGCTGCTTACGCCTGAAGATCCTCGCTGTCTGATACGCGATCCTTGCTCTTCGGTAGCCATTCTAGAACTAGTTGATGACATGAAAATTCGTTACTGTAGTCGTCATGTCTCGTGGTCATAGTCAGAATTGGTACCGCTATTAGGCTTAGGCTCAGGCTCTGGCTCTGATTCTCTCTCCTGGTCGACCTCAAGGGAATAAGTGCTGCGTAAGGCCTCATTGAGTATACTCTGACTGTGGTTCGGTTGGCGAGAGTAGCAAACGGGGCGCTCAGTAGGATTGCTGCCGGGTTTCGGTCCTGGTTTGGCGAGCCATCTTGCGACCAGGGGCTTGAAGTAGCTACAAAAGACTGGAACGGAGACAACGATGGTCGACTAGCGGGAATTGGTGGTGCACTGGATCATCCAGTGATGTTGTCACCAGATCCACCCGCCTGCCCAATGTTACTCTGGTCAGGCCCCTCTCGAGCCTCGCTCTTCTCGATAGGTACTCGGCAATTCGGACACGTGTTGTGCTCTTTCAGCCAATCAACCACGCAGTCCTCGTGGAACATGTGCTTGCAGGGTAGAGTGATGATGGTGTCTCCTACTTTCATCTCATCGATGCATACGGAACAATCGAACTTGTCATCCTGGCTGCGCAGTTCCTGGTCGACGACACGTCGATTGAGCTTCTGCAGCGCCTCCTCTGATGCAGGTGGTGCGGCATTGGACTGAGGGTTCGCCTCCATCAGATTACTAATGATCCGGTCGAGTGCCTCTTGAGAATAGACCGCATCACCAGCAACCGAAGTTCCAGGGTTGAACAGACTCAAGATATCATGAAGACTGCGAGGCAACCCTGGAGGCAGTCCTCCTTGCTGTCCGCCTTCCGGTAATCCCATGTTACGAATCATGTTAGAGAAGGTGCTGGAGCGCTGGTTAGTCAAGATAATCAGGGAGATGACTGCGCGCCGTGGAGTAGGCGGCTCGGATGGGGGTGGAGAGGGTTCTTCACGCGCTTGAAACGGATCTCTTCCCCATGCGGGCCGTCGCCAAAAGCTCGAGGTGAAGGGCCTGAAAAGATGGTGACGGAAGCGGTGCCTCCACCCATAGTGTTGGAGAAGGAGATAGCTCGATGAATATGGGGCTCTCTAAAGCGCCTGGGCGGATCAGGCTGGGGCGAGCCATCGGGATTGAACCTGCGTTGAGGCGGCCCGAATGCATGGATCATGTCGACAAAACGCTCAAGGACCGGCTGGATGTCGGGGTTGTGATGGTTGTCTTCGGCGCCATCCCTAGTACTGCGACGATACACAAGGCCGTGAGGCCCAAAGTGTTCCTCGATATCAGCTTCCTCGATGTCGCCTTCCTCAGGATCGGAATCCTCGCGAAAATGGTAGGGGAGATTTCGGGCGGCGTGGATGCGGACGGGTGGTGCGTGGTTTCAAAGTCGAGAGGGTCGTTTTCATGACTTACCTGAGAGTGAGTTAGCATGAATGCAGGAATGACAGGAAAAAGAACCACGTACAATATGGGTGATCTCGTTCGAGCAAGCGGGGCACTTGAGGTCGTGCTCGTCTCGGTACAACTCGTTAGAGCAAGCATGGCAGTATGCAACTTCACGACCGGCCGTTTCGCCAAGGTGGCCCTGCCTTCTGGTCGGAGGCTCTATCTGAGCGCGTTCGCGTTTGTTCATGTGGAAGAGATTTAACATAAAGTCAATCACGCGAAAGATAAGTCGGAACGCCATACTGTAGTTGGCGATTGAATTTTGGTGAAGAGTTCAACAGGATGAATGCTGGCTATGTGATGTCGGCAGGAGCTCGCTACGGCGAAGCCCGATGAAAAATCCTGTCGCAACCAACCGTGACCGCTGAATGATGGAAGAACAATGTGAAGTCAGAACGATTGGGGAAATCTTCTAATTGAATGCAGGATAGAAAGGTCTCATCGATCGAGGATCAAGTACGGATATGTAGGGATATTGATGAACAAAATAAAGAGGCCAATAGGAGGCCCAACACTCAAATAAACCAGTAACGAAATGAAGATGTGCAATAGGATAGGAGTGATTTAAAACGAACAAGACCACAAGAGCGAAGGAAAGTGGAGATTGGGGATGACGGGGATCCGTCATACCTACCTACCCCACTTCGCCGAGGCATGCTAAGGTGACTGAGCATGGAAAGTCTGAAAATGAGATTGGCCTGAGATAATAGGAGATGGCAAGACCGTGATCAAGGCACCTGTGCGACTATAGGGAGACTTGAGTCTTTACTTAGAATTAAACTTATATCACGCAGCAGCTACTCGTGGTTGAGACATCTTGTTACGTTCTTTCATGTGAGGGCGGTAAGGCTTAATGGGCTCCGATTAGTTTCTTGTTGCCGCCACACGAAATTCGTGGTGGCGGGGTCGTCCAGGTTAGATCGACTCGCTGTTTGGCACCCTTCGGCACCCTTCGGCACCCTTTTGGCACCCTTTTGGCACCCTTTGGTCTTGGCACGCTTGAGCACTCTGGAGGTTGATACTCGCGTACATAATGAAACTTCAACTCCCATATCGAGTTGTGAATACAGCAGCGTCAGACCCGGGGTGAACCACAGGGTTCCAGAGAGGAATAAGTCACGGCATCATGGCATCCTCAGACCACGGAAGGAAGTGGCGGCAGATCCATTCCACCCGAGGGGACCTAAAAGCATCAAATGGGCTACCATGTAATCTCACATGCCTCCGCAGAACCATCCCACATACCATCTAAATGATGAGTTCAGGAGAGTCAGAGCATATCGGCATAGGTGATGAGAAACTTGAATATTGCGAGTTTTATCTACATTTTTGCCATGACTGTGAAAGCGATACTTCAACCTTCGATGTGATGAATCCTCGTTTTCCTGTCCTTCCACGTTTGCCGCTTCAGCATACATTTCAGACATGCCCAAATAATAGGTACGACGAGCAAGACAACGACGAACACTGTCGTAACTGTATACAAGGTGGCTTTCTTTATCATTTGAGCCTCCATTATATACTCTAAGTCCGAGCCCAGAAACGTGAAAGCGCCAGTAAGAATGGGCCCGAAAGGATGGTCGAGGCAGCCTGATGCGGCGCAATAACGCATGGCAGAGGCACAGATTCGGCCACCCGGACTAGAGACTGACGAGAACGGGGTTGGTAATGTGCGGAAAGAAAGTCAGATGTCATGCAGACGGTAAACGTATGGGCTAAGGTCAAGAATATGTGTGCGTAGCAGAGCCTTGAGAGGGAGGGGTGAGGTTGAGGAGTCAAAGCCAGGGAGAACTCGTGGTTTAGTGTGCTTCGGGACCGGCAAGGTAGAGAGTGAAGTCCCGGGGATGAGTCGTATGATGAGGCGTCCATCACCGCTTCATTGGATGTCGAGAACACGAGGTTCCCGTTACGGTAACCGCTGTCAGATGGACGGATCGAAAGAACTGGGACAGCTGACTCGACAACACCATGCATGGCTCTAGCTACATGTGACGCACGGGGCGCCATATCGCTAAGGCCGGTGTGTTCAAACTGGGTTCCAGGGTTGGCGTATGCACCTTACGACAGGCTATATGAGAGCGTGGCTAGTCTTCATGGTGGAATCCGGGAGGGTAGGAAAACCGAGGCCAGTTGGAACCAACACGGGCCTGACACCCAAGAGCAATCTTAGGTGCCAAAGGGGGCAAAATCAGCCGATATGCAGGAGGAGACTGCATGATATGACAACCGGCTGTCATAGGACGGATGGCTTCCCCGATACCCATAGCACCTCACGAAGGGGTGTTGTGGCGATCAGGCGGGCTGGACTCGGGCATCCGAACCAATAGATCAACCCGAGACAAAACATTCGTACCGAGGTTGCTGCATGGTTTTCTCAATACACACACCAACAAGAACAGGGGATACCTGTTCCCACAAGAACTCACGCTGTGCATGGGGTCCTGCTGTCAAATTCCCTCAACAGAGGTTGACAACGATGAGGCGGAACAGCAGTGGCTCTGTTTGGACACCGAAAAACGAAAATTCCGATCTCAAAGAATTTGCATGGAAGTTAGAAAGCGATCGACGAGTGTCACTATTTTATCCTTGGGGTCCTGGAAACTCGACGTGGCTGGGTAAAGAGTGAAGACACGAGGACCAAGAGCAGCCCGCTGGAGGGTCAAGGAGGTGGTGCGGCTTACGGGAGTCCGCAGGCTAACCACATTGAGCAAACCCCACGTCAGGGAAAGCATGGCAAGCATACCTGCATCCCCGTACAGGATGCAGATGGATCACTTCTAACTGGTCATTACCGATATGGTTAGTGCTACTGTCTCTTAGTGGCTGCAATGAAACGAATGAGCGAGTCTCATCCGCTGTGACAGTGCACACTTGCTAGACAGACACCATAGCAGGGGCCCTGATTGTAGATCGCCGACTCTCGTGCATGGTGCCTCACAGGTATTTCTGCCAGATACGGTTAGAATGTGGAGACCCCAAGTGGCTCACCACCCACCCTTGCCGCCGTCTTTATTTAGACCCTGGCGCCCTCCAGCTCGGTTTGGACTTTCCTTCTTTTAGTCTCGACGCTAGCATGGGGTCTGGCAAGACCTGATATGGTTAGCGCCAAAGTTGCAATGTCCGATCAGCTCGTCCAACCACCACAACCCTCACTCAAACCGCCATATGCGACCGTCAGCATATCACCTGAACCAACAAATGCAAAGTGGAACCATCCAATCTCGTTTCCAAGTGATTAGGCTGTCCTATTCAGGATGATCGAATATGTACTCTGTAGTTTAGCGGAAATGACCCCGCCGTGTCCATCACAACATTGACCACATTGTGCCCCGTTGCGATCACGAAGCAGGAGGTATGATAGCCACTGACAGGAAGTGAATGTCGCAGTCAACGAACTGTCGCCTATAGATGCTTTTAACTTCAAAGGCAACGCATGAAATCGCATCAACAGTGTGACGTTGTTAGTTTCGACGCTTTCTAGATCCCCGCCCCCGACCCGTATTTCAAGCTACCCTAGAGTCTAAAGGCAAGGGGATTATATTCAAAACCATCGAAAGGCGTGTAAGGCCAGTATCTAAATAAATGAATAGAGAGTAGATTTCGGAACCTTACATCGTACAAGGCAATGAGGCTTCGTTGCGTTTTTACATTCGCCAGTGTGCTGGCCCTATTTTTGACGTCCGTCGTCGTTCTCGTCAACCTCAAATCGTAGTCATGTCACTTCGGTGCTTTGGCTCGATGCTCCAAGATCGTGAAAGTAGACGTCATTGTAGCGGGTGGAACAATTGAGACAAACGGAACAAACGCGGTTATCCCAACAAATTATACGGATTACGGCTCAATAGCCCCAAAGGACTTTGTAAAGGGAATTCCCGGAGCCAGTGAGGGAGTGGGATTTCGTTTTATACCTCTTTTCAACAAGGGTAGTCCGGACCTCACAACGGGAGACAACCTTGCGATATCGCATTATGTCTATACACACCGATATGAATCCTATGCCTTCCTTATTTTGGGCGGTACAGACACTGCCCACAACACCATCAACCAACATAGTGATACCTTGAGACTGCCACTATGCGTCGGTTACGTCGCTTCTGCGCGCCCTAGTTCGGCTTTGAGTGCCGATGGACCGCTGAACTTCGCCCAAAATCTTCAAGCCATTCGCGATCCGAGCTCATGGGAATATGGTATCTTTATGACATTTAACGAGAAGATTTGGGGGCCCTCTCTGCTATACAAGCGCACAACAAATGGACTCGACATATTCCATTCTGCGGCTGGACCTTTTGGAATCATAAAGGGTGGGAAGCCTCAGTTCTCGTACGGACCGCGAGAACACAGAGGCAGATTGCACTTTGACATCAAAAGTTGGCACCGATCAAGCCTCCTCGTGTTGTCATGACTTATGCAACCGAGCCTGAAACTATCGTCACTTCATTGCACGACCCAGAAGTAGCGGGCGTTGTGATCATAGGCCAGGGGCAGGGAGCATGCCGACAGCTGGGACAGACATGATCAGCGCTGCGTCAGCAGAAAACAAGCATAAACCCATCGTCGTGTGTCTCATGATTCCGGACGGTTTCGTCGGATATCCGATGTACGGAGCCGGGGACTGGGCTATCCCAGGCGGTTACGTGGAGGCCCTTCGCTGTCGGTATGTGGACCAGCTGGCGTTGATGTCGGGTATGGATGTACAGCAAATTCGACATTTGTTCGAAGTGGATGCAATCTCCTGAAGTCCGATCCTTTCTATACAGTTAGGCTATATTGGTTCATCTTTGAGCGAGTGGTCATGATGACGATACAGGACTGCAAAGACCGTCTTAAGGGAGCCAACGAGAGGCTTGGTTTGCTGGTAGAAGACGTGAGGCGACCAATTGGGAAGAGGTTTTCTGAGTGGTTGGCTTTGTTCATCGGCAACGTGCAACGCCATCGAGGCATCATCCGCCTGGCCTGAGATGGTCATTGGATGCATCAAGATGGATCATGTGATGAGGTCACATATTCGCTATGATAATATCACCGGCAGTTCTCTTCCAGGATCGGCAGACGAAAGTACAGTACTGGATCTGGTTTGTATCTAATTTCTTTGAACATCAAAGAGATACTCGGTGGTGTACAAGCCATGCTGGTAGGACCTTTGTCCTCTGATACTCCACACTTCGATATGATTCAGGCTTACCGTGGAAGCGAAAGCTGTGTGTACATTTGTAAAGCTACAGTAGTACAGAAAGCTTATTCATCAGGTAATATCAACGTTCAGCCATCTTGAAATCTACCAGATTATTTCCTATATCCTTTCTATGATACTTTGTGGCCTTTCATTGATATGCTGGAATGAAGAGCGATTGCGTGGATGTGATTCTCGAACCCGAAGAAACGAGAAGAAACAGTGAAGCAGTTTCGAAGGTTGAAAGACAGAGAGTGGTGTTGATGCTGGTGTTTATATTGGTCTCGATGTTGGTATTGGTATTGCCAATTCGTCTTCTGACCGAGGGATGAATTACAAGGTTCAACCGAAAACCTCCATGTTTCCTTGGAAGCGATCACGATAAACCAAGCAATGCTAAAGGAAAGTATTTTGGTAGATGGCAGGATATGTTGGAATTTGTGTAAAGCACTCGTGCCAATATATCCTGGGAGGCTGCAACTTAACCAGATCAGATTGCAAAGGGGCAGTTCTTACCACCAACAAGCACATAAATCAGTCTTGAATGAGCCTATTCGTAGAAAAAATGGGCGCGTATACGGTTGAATGCTGTATCGTATTTCAAACCATAGGGATGCCAACTTCGACGGTACTTATATGGAGGTGGTAGATATTTTACAAGATTTTCAACAACACCTTGACGACAATGTCTCTCATGAGTACCCAGCTTGTATGAACGAAGCCTATGAAGAGTTACTAAGAAACCACTCTTGGAAATTGGTTTAGGATAAAACAATGTGTACTATCAAAGTGACTCTGCGAATACAACATGAAACCTCTTAGCAATTTGAGAAACAATTGGACGTTAGCCACGATAACTCAAGGCTGATCGCTCACGATGGTCTGGATATTATGCCGACTTGTTTTACTTATACGAGACGGCTGCGTTGAATTTTATGATGTTGTTGTAATCGAACTTAAGGCTTTAACCCTGAACTCTATTACCCCCAGCTTATACCTGATCTAACGTACAGTCCTATGATGGCAACGAATAACTGATATATCAGGTGTGAATCTCTTGTGGCAGACATGAACCGATTCGGATTTATAGGCGACTCGGTAATCAGGCGCAACGAACGTACGAAGGTAAAGCTCCCAGATATCCTTATTTCCATTACAAGGCCTAACAGAAAACTGAACAAATTGTTCTATCAATTACAAAATTCCAGTCAACAGTCATCTCACGCCGTGCGTCCGTACAACGGAGTTTGCCTCAAAACATTGTTGAGGAATAATCGCTGCGTGCTCTACCTTTTCATGCTTAATCTGAGATAACATGTGAAAATGCGACGATAAAAGGCATAGGCTGCTCGCCAGAAGCAGGCATTCTCGATTAGGACCCAAGTAAGGGCGTCTTCTCAGCATCGTTTGGAAACAGTGTCTTCGTTCCAGGCGGTAGACTTATTCGAAACTTAAGCGGGATTGAATTCAAAAGCAGTTCAGAAAATTCTTTCCATCGGTGCCGTCGGTTAACCGGAAGCTCAGTACCCCAGTCCGACTCTCCTCTAACAGCTGTAATCTTCCAGCGAGAGGCGCTGATGAGCCAACTCTCTGTGGCTGAGCTTGGTGGTTGGTATAAAATCTCGAAGCCATGTTCGCGGAGCCATCGCTCGCATGCTTCGGTTACTCGAACAGAGTAACATGACCCGGTAACTGATAAGATATGGAAATGGAGAAGCTTTTTAATATTCCCAAATCGTTCCATGTCAAGCATTATATAGCAATGAACCCAGCGAATTGGTGGTGATGGATCTTTGCGAAGAACATCAGGAATCTTTATGTGTTCGACAGTATACTGAGAGTCATTAGCGGGAACTTGGCGAGAGAACGGGCTCGGTTGGTTACACTTGTTACTTGACAAATTGTTTGGGGAGCAGGGTGGGTCTGTTGAGTCTGCATTCTTGTTCGATGAACTGGTTTTTGATGCTTGATTGACAAGAAGCAGATGCAGCAGCTACTAGTGAATTGTTTGGTGGAGTTACTTTGCAATATGGGGGCTAGGTGATGCCTGGTACATATATGGTGGGCAGGCCACTCACCCAACGCTTTCACCGCACCTATCCTTGGCTCAGCCCACCGTATCCCACGCTTTCCCTGACCGAACTCGTTGTCCGGCTCTCCAATCAATCGCGGCCACCTCTACTAGGGTGATGACGCTTGAACATGCATCCTTGTGCTCGGTTCGGCAAAGGCTAAGCAGGCGGGGTGTTGCTTGCGCCATGGGCTTCCCCACCACCAGGAACCAGGAGCCGGGGCCACTGTGGGTCGAAGATTCAACGGCAGCTTCCCCGGCGCTATCATTACCATATCGAGCAGAGTTCTGAATGAAGTTCTGAATGAAGTGCAAATGGCGGTTCATACATTAAATCAGCATCAGGCGGATTTGCGCGGGCACTCTCGGAGGGACTCTACGCGAAAGACACAGAAGTAGGCGCTGAATGAAGGGCGTTGCTGGTCCCGCTGTAGAAAGTGGTTCGTTCAGTTCGATCTGATGGTTCCACAGCCGCCGCCGGTTCTTCGGATGCAGCTTGGGAAACTCGGATCCTGCATGTAGTAGGGCATCGACCAGCACTATCCTCGTCTACCATTAATTTATAAGGCAACTCCTCTTTAACATTTGATAACGCTGGATAGTGTGAGTTAGCTGTTATATGCGATTAAGTTCTGAAGTCGACCACTCAAAGAAGTGCGTCGAATTGGGTACAGTGTTGCAATCACACGAATTGATTGGCGTTCCCTATGACAACTTAATTGAACTGGGCCTCAAGAGCAGCCGTTGATCTTGTCATTGCGATTTTTAGACACATTGGATGAAAACGAATGAAACATAGTGGAGTCACCACTGTGAGGAAATAGTCAGTTTGGCTCTAAGTGCTGCAAACAACTGCCCAAGCTTTTCTCGTTCGACAAATCCAATCTTCGACTACCTGCCAAAGTGACGCTGTCACCCAGATGCGTCGTGATAATGATGCAGTCGTTTCGTGTTGACAGACACACGATGATAACAGGCTATCTCTTCGCATGCGTTACGTCGTCAAATGCTAAAGCCTTTGTTGCTGATGTTCCTGGTAATCCAACTCATTTGTGTAGAATGTGTTGGTCTTGTCGTCGCGCTCCTGGATTTTTCGTGATAGCTCCGCCTCAACCTGAGCTAGCTGCTGGGCCAGACCTTCCCGGTTCTCGGCCAGTTGGCTGCAGTGCTCCATTGAGACGTGCAACCTCAACCTGAATCTCTAAGTTGGTTCTGGGATGCTCTTCTTTAGCGGTGTACTGTTCCTCCCGCCATTTACGCTGCATCTCATCTCAGAAATTGCGTTCAGTCTCCTGCCAAACGAGCAGCTGCTCATCTGCCGCGAGTGCCTCTATATTGGGCAGACGAAGGGCAGTTGGTGCTGGATATATATCATGGGAGATGAGATGAATGGACAGGTGGTTAAGGTTATAGCGCTAACCAGAGGGAACGTATGTAATCTGGCCGAGTGAATGAGTCCTTGGGGCTTAGTGATTCTGCAAGGACCCGAATAAAACTGTACGAGGCGGTTTCATCCTAGCACAGACGTTAGGTGCTGTGAGGAGCGCCGCGGGCTCTCCTAGAGATGTTAAGGAGAAAAACAAAAGATAGCAAAAGAACGATGAGGAGTCTCACACAATCTGTGTAGAAAGGGGAGAAATTACCTAACGCGCGCCATATTAGTTGTGTGTAGCATGCATCCTGGAGAAATGAGCTCCAAGAAATAAGGGCATAGGCGTTCCTGTTTATCAAGAGTTTTTCAGACGACCTTTCGCAGTTGGAAAACTTGGCTGGAGGTTATATGGGTATCTTAATGCCCTAACCTGAAGCGACGATACTGGTAGAGCATGTACATCTCCCGGGTCACCATGGAATCAACTTATTATGGCTTGCTTCACTAGAATCATAACTCTATGCTACCAAGTAGCTTATTCAGGGATCAGAGTCGAGCCTATACCCATGTTTTATCGGTGTTGCGACTGCGTACCTCGGTCCAGCCTGGGTGGCATCGGATCAAATAAACAGCGAACGACGTGAGCGTTGCTCTTATTGAAGTCAGAACCGGGACTTTTACGGAGACAAATATATGCATCTTTTTCTCTTTATATCAGTGTAGCGGACTGCTTCCTCCACTCTATAGTCAGAGAGTGAGATAGCCACGGGTGAGGAATGCTCCATATAGCTGAGAGAAGACACTGATTCGAGTTCACTACCAAGTCATTTCAGAGGACGGCGAGACTGCAATGATGATGGTCTGAGATGGACATTGGGTCTGCTCTGTGCCGCCAACCAATTCGCCTCTAAATACTAATAACACTTCGTGAGTGGGTGTTGGCCTTGAGGCTCTGAACTGTGACCAAAACTCCTATGATCCTCTTGCTGTCATCATAAACAAAGGTAAATAAGCCTTAAAATCCCCGAACCAGTCATTATATTCATTTCCTTCTTCGTGCCTCATCAACGCTTTCGCTGGATGATACTATCGGTGCGTGTGCTCAGACTGCCTTAATCCACCAGAGCTTCAGTGGAAGCAGTTGGCCTCGAGATCTGAACAGAACCTATCTTGGGCTGGCTCAGATCTGTTGTGGTTGGTGATTTTGGCTCACCGGAGCTGTTGGAGACGGGCCAAGTCCGTATCCCTCGTCTTTACGTTGCAAAACTGTGGTTGGGGGCAAACTCGGGTCCTTCCTCTTCGTGAACCATTTCCACCATGTGCCAACGACCGGGTCCCTCCACAGAACATTCTCCACTTCAATAGGGAGCCAAGCGTTGCAGCTGATTGTGTGGAGGATAAGAACATTTGCTGCAGTCCCGGTCCTAAGAGCGATCCCGAGCCATGTTACACACAACGCCAATACCATCCAGCTCGTCATGAATAAGCTCAGAAGCCTCCACCTGTAGGTATATGATCCCTCGGTGTCCATTTCGATGACCAAGTGTAGTACTATCACCGCAAGGCCGACGTAGGCTGGCAATGGCACAGCGTAGAGATATGCAGAGCTTTGTGCTGTTCGTGACTCGGCCTTCTCCAAGAATAATAGTTGAGCAATCCCAAAAATGGCGAGGCCAAACTGAGAGATAAGACTGTAGAAGAAAACAAGACGACCTCGAGGCTGGTCTAAGAAGCTAATATCCATCCAGAGACTACTCTTCGTGAAGAGGATGATGTTCTGTCATTTATCAGCAATGTCATTCTGAGGTCAGTCGTGTTCGAGTATCGGACCCTTAAACTTACCACCAGAATCGTTGAGTAGGCAAGAATGAGTAACCTGCATGTCCAGAGGATCCAACGCGTAGCGATCTCCTCTCTATTGCGAACCCACGTAACCGTGGCCGCAATCAAGAGGCAAAGAACTGCAGTAACAGTGACAACGCACGGTAGCATGTACAGCAGAGGCTTTGAGATTATAGTGGTTATGACAGTACTCGACTTCTTCGGGCGCCAAATAGCAGTAGAAGCATACCAGAGCGAAAGTGTAAAAACAGGTCCATAAGACGATGCAGCCAAGATCAGATTTAGGTTGTTTGGTTCCATTGTGAAGAATAAGTGAACTCGTTCCGGTCAATGGACAGGCCATTCAATACGACCACTGATGACTTGCGACAAGGCCTGCGAGGGAGAAAGACAAGGATAAAGACAAGCGGTAGCGGGTGAGGGACCAAGTAGCAGATGCTTGCAAGAGACAAAGAGATGGTGAAGGTATACGAGGGCACCCATCACGCACCGTAGAGTCGTGGTGCTTAAAACAGGGGCGAACTGATATAAAAGTCATGGTTTCTTCGCTGGCCAGGCTTCTCCAAGCCGTCCAGTCGACTAGAAGAGTTTGCTGCCTTCCTCTTCGAGGAAACATTGCCTGCAGGGGGATCATCGAGCTTTGGGTGTTGATTTGGTGTTGATGGCAGGGGTTGGCCCACTGTGATAGTCACGGATGGCTTCCCGGGTCATGCCGAGTCCAGCACCGGAAACGTTGGGCCGGTCGATAAGGCGCACAGTTGGTCCCACCCAGATCCTTCTCCGATGCGGTCCAACGGTGTCAGCCTCGGGCCGCTAACTACATGGAGAAATCGCATTAGTTCCATCAGCCTCTCACATAAACGACAGCTTACATGCTGTTGATCAATGATACCCACCTCAATGCCTGCTTGTTGTACCGATTTGACCAAACCGAATGAAGAAATCGATCCGAGCGCTGAGAGCCGACGAGAGTGTCGGTCAAGATAGGAAGGGTAAATATGGAGACTCAGAGCACAAGCCATTTGCCCATCTGCGGGTGGCTGACGTGACCGAGGTGACGGGGGTGATAGGAGTGGCGGAAAAGTCAAAGGTCTTTGTCAAGCAGATGGAGGTAGTGGCGCATAGGATAGGGTTAACCACACAAGGCTTTGGGTTGTGAGCGAGACCTGCGTCCTCGCCACGTCCTAACCCTTCTAGGACTTTGCGATTTTCTATGTTATCTGGTGCCATCAGTTCACAGAATATTACTAGACTATGGTGTTCTGGACGGACCCAAGATGGCGTGACATCGTCGGCTGTCTCTGTCGATAAGCCAAAGCATAACCCACAACCCTCTAGCTTCTCGTCTAATTTGATACACCACTTGTAAGGTGGGAATTACCAACACGGGAAGTGAAAGAAGAGATTGATTAATTATAAGTTAAATACTGTGATTTACATAACAAGTGGAACGAGTTTGTTCTTGGAGGTGGTGTATGTTGTATTATTCTATCTGCCCTCATCCCCTATATTACGCTATAGAAGCCGAGATTTCGCAACGAACTTTTAGTGGTGATGATGACAGCGTTGCTTCCTGAAGATTGAGATGTAGAAGATTGAGATGCAGACCAGCGTGAGCTAAGCATCGCCAACGTGATGCATCTCCGCAACCGTGGCGTTCGGACCATAAAATCCACCGCCCCTGAAGCATAGGCTTGACACTCTCCAGTATGATAGACAATTGAATTTCTGTTGGAATAGGGCCTATCTCCCGAATATGGAGTAGTTAGACCAGACAGATACCTGCTCCGTGTCAGAAAAGGGGAGAGGTTAGAGAGGGCTTGTAGGGCTTTATGTACTTACTGTTCTCCTCGCATCGACATCGGCGTCGTTGAACCGATGTTGCCAACGACTGCGGCTGGTACATTCAACTCCAAACTTCCAGTAAGGATATAGTGAAGACTCTTCTTATCCATCAGCCTATGTTTCTCCTCGAGCACGTTCCGACTGAAGCAGGTGTGACTAGAGGCAAGTATAATATCTTTGGCACGTTGGTCGTTAAACATACTAAATGGTATCGGCTGCCTAACGGTGATACCCAATATGCTGCTGAGGTCCTGCAGGCTCTCGTCTGCCGTGCGCTGCCTAGAAAACTTGTACTTTCCCAAATCGTGTGGCCCGCCAGCTAGTTCAAATGCGCGACGGAGGAGAGATATTGTATGGAACCCAGTTTCTGCACCATTCCACTCATACCCGATGAATGCTTCTAATCGCGAGACCCAATCATCCCGGCTTCGTCCTAGAAATCTGCGGACCATCGGTGAATGAGGATCGTCACAGTTTAGCAGATGTAGGCCCAAAGCGATGCATGACATTAAGACATTGTCAAGAATCTGGGGCTCTGAGTTCTATACCGCCTGTCAATCTTCTCGTTGCTGCTGGGTGGCCTGGGACCGAAACATACTATGATCTCAGTAACAATACAGAGCTTCTCCAATTTCAGTGGTGCATATTCACCAAGCTGGACCTGGCGGTCACAATTCAAGACGTGGTGACCCAATTCTCGTCTTCCTGTACGATGTTTATCGATAGCTCGGGATCCATGAAGATTGGCAGGGTTGAATCTCTGATTGAGTGTCTGTACACGCCATTGTCGGAAATCAGGCGGGTAGTTGTGCCCGGTCTGCCCGGATGTTGACGAAGATAATAAATGGAAAGCCCAGTTCCCAGTGTTTCCTACAAAGCAAACGGTATGCTCGTGGCTATAGCTTTCGTCAGGGTGAATGGCTTGGTGAAGAAAGGACACGCAAGTGGTGTCTTGAGTGGGAGTGTGTTGAGCAGAAATCGACCAAATATCAGGCAGGTCTGGGATCTAATAGCCGTGAGCCCCTTTTGCTATTGATTGTACATGATCTCAAGACGCAACATACCATTCTAAACTGTCCATCGGGCCCTGTAAGAACAATTGAAGGCAGCAGCATGATTCTGAGTGTACCTGAGTAAGCCAGAAATAAAGGGAATTATTACTTTCACCGTGAAGGTGCCTCTAAAGGGATAGAATCACTCGGTCGATGGTCGGGGAGGGCGGAGGGATTTATGATGGAAGCCGGGACACCGCATTTGGTTCAGGGCATAAGCCAAGGTGGAGATTGCGCAGCGGTTTGGTACTTTCAAGGAAGAAACCTGGATGCACGACGAGAATTACCTCCACTGCAAGAGCTCCATGTGTGGAGACGTGAGCATCAGCTGGGGATCACTGACCGGGGTCTTGTGCAGATAAGAAGCATGGGGTCATCAGAAGAAGCCTTGGACTAGCGGTCTCACCTGATCTACTATGTACGGGAAATTGGCTGCACACAGCCATCACGAGGCTTCCTTGGGGAGAGAAGGGGAACCGGGATCAGTGGTTGCGTTGTGTTTTCTCTCTATGGGCACAGTGCTTGAAGAATTTGACGATATCGATTGCTCGGCTTGGGTTTTTGGAGTCAGCAGGGTTGTTTGGCAGGATGGCTCTTTACATCCACGTTTCGTTGAACGCAGAGAAGGGTCTCTACTAGCCGTTGGTGGTGATTGACTTTGTCCTAAATACATCTTTCCAGTCGATCCTCACAAAGTAACGTATCGTACATATGAGGTTGTTGGGACCTAGGATGAACCATCAAGACGAGGACCTTGTCGAACGATGTGGTCCACTACCATCGAGCAGGCACCTGTCTTCAACTTTAGTGGCAGCAAGACTTGCAACGCCAATGGTATAAGCGTTTGATCAGGAAGAGTAGAGATGGTCCTTGCAAATCATCAACAAGGCATCAAAAATCGAAAAGTTGGTAAGCAGTAGGCCAGGCTACGGAGGAGAGATGCTACATCCAGCTCCAGGTTTGCAGATACAACCTACCGTCGAGGACCAGAATGGCATCCCAGAAAACAGTCAAAATCAGTCAAAAACAATCAAAAACAATGTTAGAGGCCGCGAGCCTATGATAATCGGACACCCTGAGATGGATGACCGTCCCGAGAGTGTACCAATTCTAGCAACCCCTTCGGCTCGGGTTGCTAATCTCGAATCATCACCAGTCAACGGAGACCATGATGTGAATCATTTACTGATAAGACCGCCGGGACGGGTTCTCCATATGTGCCCCTGCCATTGTGGAGGCAGCCCATCTCGAAGACCCTGCGATGGCCTTCAGTGTTCATTCAAGGTGCGCCCCAGCCGACCGCAAACTATTAGATAGCTTGCATCTTTTGTGAATGTTTCAAGTGTAATGACATCAAATCAAAACACAGCCATATGTAGACCTTAACATCTATTCTTTGTCCGTGTGACTTCTGCGGACCAACGTGGCAAAAAGTTCACGTCGCCTTCCTCCTCTTCAGTTTCCTAATGACCTCGATAATCCTTGGTGGCTTGGCTGTGCAGTTGCTTGAGCCCTGATTTTGAGTTAGCATTGCCTTAAACCAAGCTTATACTGCCACGAATCCAGAGAATCGTAAGGTCAAGTGGCCAGCGTTACGTGAATTAATTCTAGTTAGAATCGACTAGTTCTAGTCCCATGAGGCAGTTCAATTCAGCCTAGCCTCATTGAAGAGCATAGAAGACTGGAAACTAGTCCTATGCTCCGCGTGTGCCTTAAAACGGAGGCGCCAACCGATCACATCTCCTCTGTAGGCATATCAACCTTGAAGATAGGCATATATCTGACACGATGTGGAAAAACCAGCTGAGCCACTCTTACAAGAGAGATATATAGAGGTACCATGTCATGACTTTGCACAAGATAAGTCTCAGATTCATACAGCGCGTTAACTCTTCTTACCGCTACGACAACATCTTACAACGAACAACTTAAAAACCACTTGAATCACCGACCTGGGCAGCAATAACTGTTTCGCTGCTCTGTTGATCAGAGAGACTGTAAGCTAATATATGGAGGCAAAATTGAAGTAATTCTAACAAGAGGTATTTTAGTTCTACTTTTTGTCCAATAGTTTGAAATAATGGCTGAGGAGTATGAACCATTTTGGCAGTCGAAACTTCCTCGAATGCAAGAGCTTCAAAGAAAACAAGAAATGGCGCCGTTGAATAGGGAAGAGTTCCATGAACTGGAATTGATACTTCTTGATTACTTCTCGCATAAGAACAGAGTCGAACGGCGACGTGCGAGCAAACTATAGCAGCAGTGAGCAATACAGGATCTGGATGGTTCAAGTTCGCCTTGCCAAATATAGTCATTTTGGACACGTGCTCTCTTGAGCAACGAAAAAGGAACAAGGAGGATGTGACTCATCCAAAAAGCCTTTAGTGGATGCAAACTAAAACCCCAACTCAAGCAAGATGTGAAGAGTAACTATAGCTCTATTGGGGGTGATGTGCACGTCTGTTCAGAGTGAAAAAAGCAGCTGCAGAACTTGAGGGATAACATCCCATTCTGGGATACATGTCCTTCTTTCGGTTAACAGAGAGGCTAGATTTTAAATACCGTCCTAGACGCAAAGGGTGTCACGGGTTTGCCTTAATAATTTTAATAAATCAGGCACTGTGTCACGGTGCTTAATAAAATTAACAACGGAAACCCGCGACACCCTTTGCGTATGCGGCGGTATCATAAATATTTCAAGTTTAAAGAGCTTGAAGAAAGCATAGGCTCTTACGAAAGGGGGACGAATGTGCATTATTGTCGCCCTTGAGGCCGGTAAGCTGCAGACTAAGTAGAAGCCCCACGGCGCCTTAGTCCTACGTCGGTACATAGAGTAACTTCCTGAATCTCTCTCACTGCTAGCAGACGTGAACTCAAGATGATCTAAGCGAACATAAAGCCAGCAATACTCAATGGGGCACGTCAGTATTCTCAAAGCATCTCCAGTATCTTGCTAGACTATACCCACCATACTAGTAAGTATCAGCGCCCGGCTCTGCCGGCAGGTAATTATAGCGATTGCTGAGAATCACGTACTGAATCACGGCATGCCTTTCAATCACTCCGATAAGTCTACTGCGAGTCATAACGACAGACATGTATTTGCATGGCAGAGCGACCACAGGCAACGACAACGAGATGCGGCTATGATTTGATACGAGATGCGGCTATGATTTGATAGGACAGGCTAGGAGCGGATATTTGCTGGTATTGATTAAAACTTGCTGTGAATGCTTACTGTGTCGCAAACGCCAAGCAGGTTGTTGATTCTGGCACTCTTCTGGGACGACAGACGACCAAAGAACGTACAACGATGGTGGTCCAGTATCGTCCCTTCCATGATGGGTCCATGCCTCGACCTAACCAAGAAACTATCACATAAATGCAGGTTCGAGCTAATACTCGCTTCGTCCACATGAGCAGGCGATCGTCGGAAGAATAATAAAATAGTTATTATCTGTCTGCTTGTACAGCACTCACAAACGGTCCCTCCTGCTAAGGGAAATGGAAAGTATCCCCTATAATAATATTGCCCCCGTTCCCGGTATTATAATAGAAAGAGTTTTTAGTTCCATTATTAATAATCTGCGTACCAAAATTATAATAACTATGTGTCGAGTTGGCGGGAGTTTTTGATAGTTGGAAAAAGCGGCGTTCGAACTAGTATGACTGCTTCGACTACCGTGGCAATCACGACAAAGACCATCATCGGTATCAGAGCCTGCCGCTGGGGTGCGCTCCATATTGCTAATCTTCGTGATTGTACATGTTAGCATCGATGTCTCATAAGAATACTCAGACTCCGTACCAGTGAGCCATTCGAGTGGCTTAATCCTCGATTCGGATTGGATGTATCTTCAAGGGTGTGGTAGATCGGGAGGCATTATTATCCGGTGTTGACGCCGACTCGTTGCCATCCGCCTCCACTGTTGGTTTCTGATATGTAGTCATTATATACTCCTGATAATACTGGCAAGACTGGTATTGAGAGTTCTTGTGTTGGGAAAATTTTTCCGTTTCCAGAGTTCTGGTCTTTTGTAGGCTCAAGGCAGCTAGGTCTTAGCTAATAAGCACACAACACATCTGGCCCACTCTACCCCCTGTCTAATTGTCAAAAGCTCGAGTACTGACAGGGATTCTGTTAAACCATACAGCTGAAAGAGATGATGCTTGACCAAGACAAGACAACCCTTGCTACGACCTCGCTATGCACATTCGCTTTCGCTTTACCAAATGAACAACTTCTTGATCTCTTGGGAGCTTGTCTATGAGCACGGCTAATGCTGTCATGAACAAATCAGAGTCCAGATTCATGTCTATCAAGAGCTCCAAAGATTCCAATCGTAAGCATCGCAACACTATATGTTACTTGAGGAATAGTCAGCGTCTTTGGATTCAGACACTGCATGCCGATACAAAGAGTTCAGGAACTCTCATCAATGGCACCATGGTGTGATCATAATCCCTTCCCCTCCCCGTTTATCCCTCGAGGCCGGTAAGCTGCAGACTATGTAGAAGCCTCGAAATATCTTAGTCATACGTCAGTACAGGTACATGAAGCAAATTCAAAGCCACGTTGACGATGATTATCGTGATGTAGCCATATGTAACATGGGGCAATGCCAGTATCTCTATCATCAGCTAATTTACTAGGCCTTCTGTGTATCTAATTTTCATCTGGTTCTAATTGGCCACTATACTGATTTGGTACTGAGCCTGCACCTTACCGGCCTCAAGGGGATAGACGGTTGGACAGTATCGTAATTCGACATTCTTCGTCGATAAACTCTTTACATTTACATACCAGTAAACACACTTATAGGTAAAACAAACTTCCTCCCGGATTTTCAAGCCAGCCACAGATACTCGTTCCTACTCTTGAGAAAACTCATAATAGAGTCCTTCGTTTGTATTGAGCCGCCCTCACGGTATCTATTATATGGACAGGGCCATGAATGAATAACACTTATAGCATGGCATCAGCCCGAAAATATTAAGAATCAGAAACGTGAAATAATCAGATATAAAGCAATAGAATAGTAAAAAAATGAAAGATAGAAGCGGATGCGAGATCAGTCTACGGCTAGATATTTCCATCGGCAGGAATGTTCTATTCAAAGTCATTATTATTTTGTAGTGTCTTATTCAATTTTAATACTATAATATATAAATCAAATATGGTTGAATGATTTCAGTTGTTTACGGCTCACAGAGCATTTTTTGTCGTCCATGTGTTAGAAGCTTTAGCTCATCTGTTAACATTTGATATTTAGTTCTTATACCGGTAGTCACTGGATTGTGTTCACGAGTAAGCTCAGTCCCTGCGAGCTCTGGGTGACTCCAAACGGGAAAATGACGCCTGCGTGAGATGGCGAAAGCACTGTTGATTCCAAACAGCCACAGTCCATGAGCACTTTCCTAAGTGTTGAGAATGCATGTAGGTTGAAGGTGGTCTGGACTACGCACTGTGTGATGGTAATTGTGCAATTTTTGGAGCCTTCTGGGTTATTTCGTGTCTATTTCTATGATCGAACACAAATCTTGAAGCCGGTGGCTGATGAGCATGTGCGGCGTTGACAAGGAGATGTCCGACTTACCATTATGTGATTGAAGTGCTGAGACTGTCCGACAAGACGTTGAGGCATTCCTCTAAGAACCCCACCATAATCCCTGATCATCGCCCTCCTCCCTGTAATTCGGGTTGGCCAATCGCTTGACCATGTAAGACACCAAATAGTCCATGAGCTTCGCCACTCATGTCAAATATGTCGGCAAATGCTTGCCTTATATACTACAGAGTACCGCAACAGCTGTCTGATGAGGTTTGGCCTGAGTCGCCCTATTGCTGAGGTCGTTCAACATCTGTGACCCAGAGGGCCAGTTATCGTGCCGCAGGAGCCGTTAGAAAACGTTAGAAGAGCTCGTGTTCGGCCTTAGTGCATCTGGTCCCACCCGGCTTATATGTCCCGGGTGGAACCAGATGCGCTGAGCTGCCTTCACATACACCTGACCTCTACGACCGGATGAAAGAGTGTCATACGGTTTGATTCTGGTCCTCGCAGAGCTATTCAGCCACAAGAGCTCACTCAGCCAGATTAACCACATTGTCTATGGTTGCCACTGAAAACGAACCTTAACTTATCCTCTCATCTTACCTCACCTTATCTCGCATAATACACATCTAAGAGTCAGAGCCTGCCCAAGTTAGCTCTCCTCTCGCCAACGCCAGGCCAACTACAACTCGTCCCCAACATGGAGGCTCTTCCAGGACAGGAGCAGCGTATCGTCTGGCAGGAGATTGAACACAATTTCTGGGACGAGATGAAGCGTAAATGGCAGGAGGAACAGGAGACCGCTGAAGAGGAACATCGCAGAACCACCTTAGAGATTCAGGTTGAGGTTGCACATCTCAATGGACACTGCAGCCAACTGGCCGAGACTCAGAAAAGTCTGGCGGAGCAGCTAGCTCAGGTTGAGGCCGAGCTATCACGAAAAGTCCAGGAGCGCGACGACAAGGCCAACACCTTCCACACACATGAGTTGGATTACCGACGGAATCAGCAACAAAGGCTGGCCAAGCGGGGACAGGTCATAAACGCAATGACCGACTATTTTCAGAATATGCGTGGTGAGGATGCCTCAGTCGAGAGTAACGGGGCGCCTGAAGAGTCTGACGAAGTCCTTCGCCAAAGCGTCACACCCACGCAGGGGATGGTCCGAACAGGCCAGCTGATTGCCAGTCAAGAGACAAACCACGCCGTACGCGCCGCTGTAGACGTAGATGGAGATTATCATCACGGAGAAGATCCAAATGGTGCTACTGGGCAGGCGACCTGCGACGAAGCTGACATGCACATGTGTATGGAAACGACCGCAGAGGCTACATTACGTGAGGCTGCCGGGTTGGACTTTGAATCGACCACCGAGTCGGACCCTACGAGCCAAATGAAAGCCAGCGACAGATTGACCATGCGGAATACGCAAGAGCCAGAACAGCTTCCTACAACTGCAGAACCGAGAGACTACCCCTTCCGGCGGCTTTACACCTTCCAACGGTCGAAGCACATCTCCATCGCACAACGCCCCGACGCCCACGGTTGATCCAACGGAGGCATCGCCACAACCTACTGACGCTTTGCCTACTGACTCTTTGTTTGAGGAGAATACACGTGAGAATCTTATTCTCAGAGACGATGGCACTGTCTACACACACCCTGACTGCGTCCAGGGCGTGCCTCTCGTGAAGATTGACGAGAGTCACCCTTACTGGGATCCTTCATGGCCCAACGTGAAGTCAGTCATCGAACCAGCTCTCCGAATTTGGAAAGAAAAGAATCAGGCTATTCGCGATAATGGGTCCAAGGATGAGAAGAAGGACGATGCCAAGTACCAGACAGGACGACAGGTCAATCGAGGCCACCGTATCTTGGCATTTCTAGATGAGGGCGAAATTAATCCTTACCAGCTGCTCAGCAAGCACTATACAGAATCTGCCAAGGGTAGCATCATATGTTATGATACACTCTTTAGATTAGCAGAGACGCTGTTCGAGCTTTCCAAGTTCAATCTCAAAGTCAAGCCCGTGGAGTGGCTACGACATCGGCTGCATGAGCTCATCGTCGAAAAAGGGCCTGCCTTCAATTACACAGCAACCATTCATAGCTTTTATCATGACGAGAAGCTCTCAACGCTGCGTGCCAAGAATGGCTTCAAGAATATTGGACGTCCCCGGATGTCTGTAGCTGACTCAAACAAAAGGCCGAAACGCAAATATCGCTGCGAGAACATCAATACTAGCACCGGAAAGATTTGCAATGAAATATTCACGAGGTCCCGCAATCTTAACAGACATCAAAATAGACTCCACAATCCCCAAAGGCAAAAGGTTTGCTGCATCGATTGTAACCCAGAGAGGACTTTCAGCCGGCAAGATTATCTGATCAGACACCGGCGGCGCTTCCATCCTGATAAGGAACCACCAACAAAGCGTCATCCCGGAGGAGTCCAAAGACCCGGAACTGGCCCAAGGCGTCCCTTACGGGTACGACTACGGGCCACCTAAACCATCTACTCTATGTATCGCAAAGAATATCAAGATTCGGAATGGCCTAAAGCTCGCACTGCTGAAATTATGCCTGCAAAGTCTTAGGGTTGGTACAGTTTGGTTCACAACCAGATTCCTCTTTTTGCAACTATGAACCTGCAAATGAGGTCCACTTGTCCACTTTTAACTTAATCTAACCAATCATTTCGCATGGTTGCGCCCTAAGAAAAGAACAAAGAGTGTTCACAGCGGAAGGTGGTTTTGAACATAACTGTAGGGCAGTGTGTTTAAGGTGGCGAGTTTACTGAAGCTAGAAAGGATAGTGACAACCATAGACGCATCGTATAGATCATCTTTTAAGTTCATAGTCAACATTTTCGAGCAGGAGATTTTGATGCCGCCGTATTTTACATGAATATCGTCGACCTCTCAGTGTCAGGAGTTGTGTAGAAAGAGGGACCACCCGCTACCAAAAAAGACCCACCAAGCCACTCATATTAGATTAACGTGTTAAACCAGGGAAAATCAGTCTGACGGGGAGTTTTAGAATACAGTATTGGTAATGGATAGTTTTGCGTGACGTGAGGGTGAGAAGGGATGTTAAATTAACTCAACCTTAGCGATCATATCAACGCTAGAAGGCTGCACAGTACTCGTCATCGGACGGCTTGTCCTGCCACCCAAGCCGGAACAACTTGGAGATAACAAGTTAGGCGAAGCCTACCTGAATAAAGCAACCTTCACTATGTTGTGGTCGATGCGATTACTCACAATATCGAGGAGATGGAACAGGTACGTGAACAGTGCCGACGGTAAGCAGTGCCGACGGTAAGGCGTGTGGATGGTAAGGCGTGTGGACGTTGAACTGTTTAATGTCAGAGAAACATACAGTACAGTAAATCCTCAACCAGTCTAAGCCTCGACTGGTGACAGGGCGACACTGGCGGGCCGATCGCTGGTTTGGACCTGTATCTGAATTACGAATCGGCGGCGCATTTTTATTGACCTTAGCCGCCGTAAGCGTGTGGGTACGAGCTAGTAAATTGATCTAGTCTGCAAGCAGGGCAAGCCAAGGATTTGTGAATTAACATCCAATCCGGAGGGGCTTAGCTTCCCCATGCCTTGTCTTGACAGAGTGAGTCAGTTTGTCAGGGCGCCAGTGATGTAAAAAGAGGTTCAGTATTGAGGAGTTGCATACTCAGAACGCTGACCTTCGACGTCCATACTCCGCCTCAGCGCACAGATTCAAAACAAGCAGGGTAAACTTGGTTGAGACAATTAATGTTTTTGTAATATATGCCATATATTTTAAAATAGCATTAACTGAGTATTTTGCAAAAGTATTAATTGTCTCTTCCAGGCTTGCTTGTTTAAATCTGTGTGCTGGAGCATAGCGTTGATGTTGAGGGTCAAGTTTCCGATCATGCAATTCCTATTTTTATTTTTTTTATTTTTTTTTATTTTTACGCCGCCGCCTGCTTGACAATCTAGCTCTTTTCAAGGAAAGTGCTCAAGTTGAGGTCAAGCTCGTTGAGCATTTCACAGCAACTAGACTACATTCCACCAGACCGTAGGCAAACGCCCTTTCGTGCATCGTACTACCTCAAAAATCCCTAGCTTGCAGACTAGCATCCATTCAACAACTCGTCCCCACTCACTTGCCCCAGTTTAGGTCATGTAAAATGCACCGCCCGGTCATACTGTAACTCTAATACGCGTCCAATCTAGTGATGGGCCTACTGGTATCGCCATGTCACCACTCGTCAAGACTTAAATTGATGAAGGATTTATATTTCTCTGACATTCAACGGCTCAATATCCTCACATCTCAAAGTTCATACAGCTTAACTTTCATACAACTCAACGTTCACACAGCTCGCACATATTATTCCGCCTCTTCAGTGTTCGTATGGACCGCAACATCGCCATGGTTGTTTTTATCACTTTGCTCCGCCCGACTTGTCATCGCCTGGTCATTCGGCTCGGTCGGCTTAGCCGACTCAGTCTAGAATGGTTAGTGCTTATAGACCGTGTCATAGAATCATGACAGTCTGAAACCGAGTGCCGTAGTCTTTGACATGACTGATGAAGTTGAGTTAGTGGAAATGTTCCTTCTTCTCTTTAAATCATCCAAGCCTTGCAAGGTCACATCTTACCAATATTTTACCATACTACTGTATAAAACATATCCATAGTTCGACTACAGTACCTACTGTATCAGACATTTGAGTAACTGAGGGAAAAAAGAGTGAACACTTGTAAGCATGCTTCATGTATAGAGCATGTGTGCTAATGTTGTTTGTATCATCCTATAACATACTGTATATACAGGTGGGTCAGTGCTGTCTGTGAATCTAAAATGTAATCCATGACTTGGATACGCTACAGTACCCCTAGGATGTGTAGTCAATATGTAGCTTGTGAGACGATAATGACACAGCTCATCCTCATGTTGCCTGACTCAACGAACCACAAGTTGCCCAGCCGTACCTGCCAGTTTCTCTTTGGACATAAGAAGCCAATACTTTCCTGGTAAGATGTTTGATGCTGAACCACTGCAGGAATATTGTCGAAAAAAAAAAAAAAATAACGTGAAAGATGATTGGGAAACCTTTTCTGAACTTGTGCATAAATGCGATTCTATTATTTCAATTTGCAGACTGCAGGCTCAATACAGAAACTATAGCGCTATCATCTCGGTCAATTCCCTCAACGGCGACTGTTGACACGCTAAAGGTTCTTTCAGGCATCCCTGACTTGAACTCGACTTCTGCCACACTGCGAAGGTTTGTCGCCTCTTCCACACAAAGACTGCGCTACTCAGAAAATGTTGGCACTGTTCTGCCAAGGTCAAACATTCCATGCGACCAGAATACTAAATCCAAGTTTCCTTTACATAAGAAAGGGCTAGCTTACAACGACACCCAGCTAGCTCACAGGTTTGCATCTCAATGTTCTAACTGCGGCTGGGCATATAACTGGGATTCACAACCACAAGGGCTCGAGGACTCCATCGACTTTATCCCGCTCCTCTGGAGCAACTCGCCAACCCATACCTCTCGCTTTCCCGAGAACGTATCCAACGCCTTGAAAAAAGGTGCAAGAGCAATCTTCAGCTTCAACGAGCCCGACAATGCGGATCAAGCCAACATCAATCCCGTCGAAGCAGCAAAGGCTCATTCACATCATCTTAACCCCTACGCTGGCCTGGCGTTGATCGGTGCACCTAGCGTGACGAGCAGCAACAAATGTGGAGAAGGTCTCTGTTGGCTGCAAAGGTTCTTCGAGGCCTGCGCTGCGCTAGCGGGCGGCTGTCAAGTGGACTTTTGTAACGTACACTGGTACTCAACCGTAGAGCACGGAGATGAGCTATTCAATTTTCTTAAGCGCGCATACGATGTTTGTCGTGGCAAACACATCTGGTTGACCGAGTTTGCTGTCGCAGGTTCTGATGTTGAAGTGGCTGAGTGGCTGACGAGAGCTATTCCCAGGCTCAATGCTTTGCCTTACCTGGATGCGTTTGCCTATTTCATGGTGACTGCTGGAAGCCTCATGAAAACCAACGACGAGCTGAGTTCTTCCGGTAAGATTTATGCCTCAACATGACAAAGTTCCACTTCGAGGTAATGTATAATTTTGTCCATATTTTTGTCTTTATATTTTCCTTCGTCTTGGAACAACAGACCTTTTGGTGGCGGCTCTTTCTCTTCACTAAATGCCGAGCCACCCACACCTTGCATTGCATGATGCCTTGTTAGGCGACATGGTTAGGATGGATTGGCGAATGACCCACCTACCCTGAACTATAACGCACCCCGCCCAGGCGATCACTCAAGCGATCACTGTTCAGGAATTAAATATCCTAGGTTCGTTACGATATAATATTGGACAATCTACGAATGTATAATATTGTATAAAACGGTCCAGTACCCAGATTGCGAGCATGCCGCGTCCGGTTTTCTGGCACACAACAAATGTCGATCTTGGCATAGGTAATGTTGGCGGCTCGGTGCAGTCCGAAGATCGTTTGTAATACATGAGTCAGTGAGAAAACAAGTGAGCAAATAAATGAGAAAGCCAAGCAGGCAAGCAAGCTTTAGCTTTATGTATATAAGACTTTTCTAAATACATCGGAACTGTGGCATGCATAGAATGGTTCCAGATTAAATATGAGAAAAGAGGCCAAGGAATCGTGTAGCAAAGACGTGTAGAACACGTTGAATTCCTCCGAGGCACACTTCAAAGGACTCTCTCAATTTACAAACAGCCCCTGATCAGCACACCCAAACAAACGATCGATGAAGTCCTGCGGAATATTGCGAATTGTCTCCTCGAATTGCTTATCGCGGGGCATATTGCCCTCTTTCTGCCAGTTTTTGGGGTCAATATTATACAAGATTTTGAGCACATCTCCCCTGTCGCATTCCATAACCGGGCGAGAATGACGAACTCCATTGGGATAGTGCAACCGCGTGAGTAGACACGTATCCATTCTCCGATCGCCGAATTCCCGATGACGATTGTTGCAAAATCGACGTAAAGTCCTTCGTGAATCAGATCCAGGGCTAGAGGCTCATCGAAGTATATTAAGATGCAACGGGACGTGCAAGCGGAGCTCTCGATACTGAGATAGATCGCGTGTCCCAGGCCCTGACTATCGGCACAGTCATGGATCCGAGATATAGCTCCGTCAGGGCCCTCCTCATCACAAGGCTGGTTCGGTTGGCCAGAGTAAGCTCGTGAAAACTCCAAATGCAAAGACGACGACCTTTTGATACGGCATTTGAGAACCCCAGCGGCTAATTTCTTATCGGCTTGCTTAGATGTTGTCCGCAAAATATTGTTTCTTGCGTAACTGGTAATCCCGGACGTCGGTGGCCACCTCTTGCCGAGACTGTCACTGAAAGCATGCGGAGGCAATGCTGGAACTGTCTTTAACGATTTCCGGAAGTGGGCTTCCGAGAGTCTTTCCGACATCAATAATGCAATGGAAAAACAGAGTTTCAACTTTTTCTGGAGTGTCATGGATTCATTGAATTGAATGATGGTATTTCCACCTGATAGATAGGTCGAAGGGGTCGCCATAGAGCCAAAGAACTCCGCAGTGTGAAGCTTGTAGAAGCGAGTCTTTGCCGTTTCTAAGCTGATAACAGGGTCTTGATGATCATCACTGGTGATGAAGCAGGTGAACGAGGTCGTCTTTCCCAAATCCCATTCCAACTGTAGCATTGGTTGCGTCTTCTTCGGCGAGGATGGGTTTGAAGATAATCCCACATGTTGGAATTCGATACCCTTCTGGTCTTAAATGACAGGATTCTTCTCTAGAAATTCTCTACCCTCTTGATGGGATTTATCATCGTAAACACAGCAGACGAAAATCATTTTTGGGAAGAAGGCTCCGTGAGTAGCACGCAGCTAATTGTCTGTGAACAAAGTAGAAACTCCAAAGGTCGTTGTGAATAATTTGGTCCGCGGCTTTCTAGGATACCGGTATGAGCTGTGATGCGGGACTATTTTCACTTTAAATGCGCAAAGAAGATCGCAAGGAAATAGGGAGAGAGACATATTCTGCCTTGTCATCGGACGGCTGTACATTTTCGCCTCCACATACCCCCGCTGCACTGCTGTCGTCCTTGATGAATGTAAGTCTGATCCTAGTCTGCTCAGCCATCTAGACACTAAATCCCAACTGGCAGCAATCGCCACAGAGGCATAGGGAGCTGCTGCCTCTCAAGGGAGTACAAGAGCCCGAACTCTCCATCAGCGTCATGATCAAAGGCGGTTAGGTCTAGAATCAACCATCGTCTTTCAGTTTATCGAATGAGGCACACTTCATGTCCTGTCACGGTCATATAGTACAGTCCTCGAACTCTATGCATTTGATCGAACGGCATCGATCCCAAAAGTGCCGTACGAAACGCCTACGGGCAAACGCCTACGGGCAAACATACAGACAGTTGCTGTCAACCTGGTGGTCAAGGTTGGTCATGTGGGTCATGTTTTCTGCTCAGCCTCGCAAAATGAGCAGAAAAGCAAAGAGCACTAAAAGGACTGGGTGATCACGAACTGCCTGGGATCCGCAGGGGATTTTCATTTGCATCGGCGTCATAACGATAGAGGATCAAGTCGAGTAAACCAACTAGACATGAACCCTGAAAGGCATTAAAAGCGAAATAAAGAAAAGTAGGAGGTTAAGAAAAAGGGTTAAAAGGACGGAGCATGATAAAGGAGGAAGTACGGAGAAGAAGAGGTGAAGAAGAAGAATACATTTCGTCGTGTCAACCCATCGACGTGGTTCCCTTGCTGTGGATAGTTTGTTTCTCCTATACTTCTAAAGCGATGCTGGGGAAGCTGCTGAGCCACGCATGTCTTGCCCCACAGGAGCCTCAGGTTCTTGTCAAGCTGATGATTAGCCGGTGGCAATGCACGAGACTGGCGAAAGCTGTGTGTTTCGATATATCCATACTGGACCCGGTGACAACCTTTCGGGGAGCCTCGCTAGGTACCACTGGTTATGAGGTTTGCTCTTAAGTCAGATAAATTGTTGGGAGACTGCTCTCCTAGACATCCGCTCGTGCTTCTACAATACCAACGGGAACACACAGCACAAGACATTACAGACTGCTCTTCTCATACTCTGATCACCTGACGAAGTTGCGGGCCTCAAGTTGAGTTTGTTTGGGTTAATTTATGTTGGCGTCGGCTGGTGTGGGTTGGTATCGGCTGATGAGAGGGTGGATGGATGGATTGATTCGCTGCCCACTTGACCGTGTATTCGTGAGTGGTAAGTGCATTACTGCGGCAAGGTGGGAGGAGGGTGACTTAGCGTCGATTTCGGGCGAAAGTGGGTAGCGAAGGATCATGAGAGTGATAGGACGTGAGAATGCATGAGTGGGCTGGGGGTTGGATCTAGAGTCCAATGGCACAGCCCTCGGCTAGAGGGAAATTTTCAAAATTCATCAACTCGGTCGAACGCAAAACCGTGTGGATTCTGATTCGGTTGATTGCAGCCTCATTGGATATCCAACTCGACGGCAAGCGCGGCGACATTATCGTAACTAGTTGTGCAAAAGATTGCGTCAGGAGCTCCTGCACAAACCGGGAACAAACCATAGCAAGTCGCTGATATATGCCTACAGTACTATGTACAGAGTATGGCCGTTGGATCTTCCCTATCCGCAACATCCGTGGCAAATCAAGTAGGACAATAGCGGGCGACTAGCCGTAAGGAGTTCCATCTCCGTGTTTCTCCCGGTCGTCTATTCTCCTCCTGTTACTTGTCTTTCGTCCTTCACTGTTGGTTGCAAACAGTCGGAATACAATTTCGTGTTGGTTGACACGACCTTTACACCTCAGGGAAAGATCCACAGCCCCGCTTATGTCCAGGTCTGGATGACGCTATCGCCGCGGATGCAGGATCAACAGGCTAGTCATCTGGAGATATCTCTTGAAAGTGGCTAAGGAGACATGACAAGCGCCGGAAGCCATCCGCTGAGCAGGGCACAAAATGTGTGAAATCGACCATGGTGGGCCCTTTGCCCTGAACCGCCGCCGTTGCTTGGAGCAATAGCTCCAGGGCAGCATAGAGTACAGTAGTGTGTGAGCATCATCTCAAATAAAGCGCAGGGTGCACGTGGGGATGATGATCCATCGCCGTTGCAGTAGCTCGCTCTTCCCCACCTCACCAGGCAGTTGCATATCTCTCAAGTCATGTGACATCCCGCTCAACGACCCCAAAACATCATAGGGGAGGGAGAAGGCCAGACTGTGGGCAAGGGCAAGAGGGACAAAAAGAGGGTAGAAGGGAACTTCGGGTAAGCAAGGCAGCAAAAAAGCGCAGTGACATTTGTTGTTGTAGGTGACAGGACGATTTACGGCACTGTCACATTGGTTGTGCCTGAGCGATAATTGTCTCCGTTCGTGTCAGAGCTAGTGCGCGTTGTTGCCAATCATCTTGAAAGACTGGGCCAACTGACGCTTGTCTTTTACATCTGGACCCGCTACAGTACCGGATGGCCCACAACATATTCCGTAAAATGATCCCGCTTCATCGAAATATGCGGCAGGTGGACGTACAGTACAGTACATATAACATCTCTTCAAGTTGGCCTGGAGCTGTCTCTATGGAGCTCGACGCTAAGATGTCAGGTCCTGGGGATCAGCGCGCGGCTTGCCCTGAGTTGGAGAACGAGTGATTCATTTCACGCCACTCATGGCAACTGCCTTGCAGTCGAGGCAGAACGAGAACGAAGCTTGGTCCAGCACGGTGCTGCACCATGCTGAAATGGTCCATGGTTCGTTATCACGAGCAGGAAGAGGCGCGATAGAGATTTTACGAGTCCAGTAAGACCTTTCCCACTGGATCGGCCCCCAACGAAGGCTGCTAGCCCACGTAGGTTAACGTTAATCGGTGCCGATGAGCTACCTGCGGCAGTGCTAAAGCCACGAAGCTGGTCTAGCACTCGAAAATATCGCAAACGGTCTCGATTGTCGATTTCGCGGATATTCCGTAGCTTGTTCATTTTCCCGCCTTTTGGGATAGCGCTCCGTACCATTCGTATTTGTGTGGAGTTGATTCATTTCACATGAGAATTAGCCATGGAGGGGAATGGTGACTGAGAGCCTAGTGCATATCCACTTCCTCACCAGGTGACATGCACCCTACTGGAGCCAAGTGAATAGATTCCTCCCACCCTGGCGACCGTTTGCTTTCTTGCCTCGTCGGGGCATCTCAGCCCTTTCAGGATTTCCTGCACACGTTACATACTTTGACAAATAGTAGTGGGTACCGAGATTCGGGTCGTCGGTAACGATGCAGGAGAAAAGCCCAGTATCCTGTCCGGTGTCATCAGTCGAACAGACCGCAACACCCCTCAATATGGCGAGGGTTACAGTGATTTCAACACGTGCTACTACCAGGCCAACGCTGCGGCAAGTGGCGGAAGTTCTGGCAGTCCTGTCGTTAGCAAAGATGGGTCTGCGGTTGCCCTACAGGCAGGTGGACGATCCGACGGGGCATCGACAGATTACCTTCTCCCCTTGGATAGACCCCTTCGCGCCCTGCAGTGCATCTAGCAGGGCAAGCCGGTCACTCGAGGAGACATCCAGTGCCAGTTCTTGCTCATGCCTTTCGGCGAATGTCGCCGAAAGGGTCTGACCCCAGAATGGGAAGAAGCTGCACGGAAGGCTTTCCCGAGAAAACCAATATGTTGGTGGCTAAGATCGTCCTTCCCGCTGGGCCCTCTCACAACAAGATCAAAGAGGGTGACGTGCTCATCAAGGTTAACGGCGAGATGATCACTGAGTTTGTCCCACTGGAGGACATCCTCGATTCCAATGTGGGCAACACCATCAAATTCCAACTTCAGCGTCGTGGTGAAGACGTTGAAGTAGAGATTGAAGTTGGTGATCTTCACAACATCACACCAGACCGCTTTGTCTCCGTTGCCGGCGCTAGCTTCAACAACCTGTCTTACCAACAGGCTAGGTTGTATGCTATCCCAGTTCAGGGTGTCTACGTCTGCGAGTCTGCCGGCTCGTTCGAATTCGAAACATACGACAATGGCTGGATTATCCAAACCGTGGACCACAAGAAGGTCCCGGACCTCGACGCCTTTGTTGAGGTGATGAGGAAGATACCAGACAAAGCTCGTGTTGTCGTCACATACAAGCATCTTCGTGATCTGCATAAGTTGAACACGACAGTCATCTATGTAGATCGACACTGGTCCGCCAGAATGAAGATGGCGATCCGAAACGACGAGAGCGGCCTCTGGGACTTTAGCGACCTGGGTGATCCTCTTCCCCCTCTGACACCTGTTCGACTATCTGCTTCCTTCATAGAGCTGGGCCATATGCCTCACCATGGGATTGGCAAGCTTATCAGGAGCTTCGTCCATGTCAGTTGCTCCACACCGTTGTCGCTGGATGGGTTGTTTAAGCGCCGCCAGGCGGCCATGGGCCTGGTTATTGATGCAGAGAAAGGTTATGTACTCATCTCGAGAGCCATAGTTCCTCACGATCTCTGCGATATCGCTGTGACTATTGCCGACTCCATCATTGTCGAGGAAAAGTCGTCTTCTTCCACCCTCTACAGAACTACGCTGTCATCAAGTACGACCCATCCCTCGTCGATGCACCGGTGATGAGCGCAGGGCTTAGCAGCGAGCAGTTGATACAAGGTGCCAAGACCTACTTCCTTGGGTACACAGAAATGGGCCGCGTAGTGCACGGTGCCACCACCGTAGTATATATTGATCCGGTTGCCATCGCTGCCAACTCTAGAGCTCCTCGATATCGTGCACTTAACTTCGATGCCATTCATGTCGACAACCCCTTGGGTAATGCCTGCGATAGCGGTGTACTTGCCGCACTAGACGGTACTGTGCAGGCTGTATGGCTGAGATTCCTCAGCGATGTTGATGATGTAGAATACTATCAGGGCATTGGTACACCGACTCTGTTGCCCGTCATATCGGCCATTCGGAAGGGCGAGAAACCAAAGCTGCGTGTCTTGCCCGTTGAGTTGACGGCTATTCAAAAGTCCCAGGCTTCCTGCATGGGCGTATCTCGTGAATGGATTGATCAGGTGACTCAGGCCGACCAGTATCGCCATCAGCTTTTCATGGTGAGAATTCCCGCCTTTGAGCGGGTAAGACAACCGGTCTCCCTTCAGACAGGAGACATTGTCGTGACTTTGAATGGTAACCTCTGTACCGCGATATCTGACTTTGATATCATGTACTCCAATGAAGTGTTGGAAGCGGTTATTGTCCGAGGGGTAAGGAACACTGTCTTCAGCTTGCAAAGGTTGCGGCCGACGATATGGAGACGGACCATGTCGTGTTGTTCTGCGGTGCTGTGCTACAACGACCTCACCAGGCTGTCCTACAGCAAATAAGCAACCTCCCCAGCGACGTGTACGTATCCAGCCGGGTCTGCGGATCGCCGGCGTACCAGTATGGAATTGCTCCAACACTCTTCATCACTCATGTCAGTGGCCAGTCTACACCAGACCTCCAATCGTTCATCGCCGCCACCAGGAAGATTCCAGATAAGACTGGTGAGTGACGTTTGATATCTGCTTATACATGTCGGAAATGATGCTAACGTGAGATCAGACTTTCAACTAAATGTGGTCAATTTCAAGTCGATGCCCTCGATGATTACCGTGAAGAAGAACAGCCATTATTTTCCTACAGTAGAATGGATCAAGGACAAAGATGAAGCATGCGGTTGGCGGCAAGTAACGCATGAGAATAAACAGGTTTTCCAAAGTGAGGTAATGAACGGGGTACCCGGTGATTTACGCGGACAAGTAGATGAAGTGGAGCCAAGGTAAACAAGACGTGGTGGGGCGAGTTCGTCGCGCTCACATAAACTCCTTCGGCTCTAGCTTTCTCTCGAGGCATAGGCAACAGTTCGGCAGTGTTGAGTGGGGCGTTCACGAGGACTAGGAACCAGGTAACCAGGTATCAAAGGCCCAGAGTGGTGCCAATAAAAGGTTGTGCGTCTCGGTGTTTTGAACATGTAACTAGACACCAAATCTAGAATAGTGGCTGTCGACGCAGCGCCTGCCTTGGAATTCCGTCACTTCCATTCTCTCCCAGTTGATGGTCACTTTGGGAGCCCGTTTCCTTCTTTACGTCTTCTCTGGGCTGTAGGTGTCTCGATAGACTATCTTGGCTCCAATAGCAACCTACATTGTAAGTGACACTGTCTTTATGATATGACCCAGTCGTGGCTTCTCCTCCGCTGCTCGGCCCTTCGACTTGGGCGTCGAATAGCAGTTGGGACTGTCGGGAGCACGCGCGGGTCAGCAAATTCTATTCATGCGCATTACACAAGGTCCAACTCTCTACCAACGTCATGATTAGAAGCCATTCAAAATCAGAATCAAGCATACTCGTTCAACCTACCGACATTCATCAAGTGGACCCTGATTCTTGCTCACCCTCGTAAATCAGTAGGCAACTGAAGAATATCAGAGGAATGGGTTATCGCAAGATATAAAGCATCTAGCGATGATAACTCGAGCAGCCACTAGAAATCTTGACTATCCTGGCGACGCAATGCTGTGCCATTAAGTGGAATAGTTAGTTAGTTGTATATGAATCATGAGCGATACCGAAGAAGGGCTGAGGTGTTGAGCTGGTCAATCTCGCTCTCGACCTAAGTCGGATCAATCGCTCATGCTTCGGCGGGATCAATATTAATGCACACCAGACGAGTTTACGACCTGCTATCATGCTTTCATCAACCCTGCAGCCGAGGGCCTCGAGCTGGGTCTGTGGGGTATTGTTCAGGCTTCGAAAAAAGTGGCGAGGGTAAGTTGCTGCCTATCTTATGTTGTATTCAATTATAGAAACAAGGTCCAGAGCCCAGAAGCAACGCCAGGATGTAACGGCTTAATGTTTCCCCTTCCATAGCTGCCATGCTGCCACAGCTCTTCTTCTCATCCCGAAGCAAGTGGCAAAACTCTCCATCTTCTCTCCACTCACATCTTTAATCAGTCTTGATCCAACTATAAGCTCGGATAAACCTGTATCCCAAAGTCGAAAAGACATGCAGAGCTCAATAGTCTCTAGAAACAACCCAAAAGGTGAGTGGAGCAGACGACTCTTTCCATTTCTCGCCCTTGGCTCTGGAAAAAGTTCGAACCCATGGCATCCTGGACCTTCTCCATACCTCTGTATCCTCTGTATTTAAGTGGGCTCCCGGTCATCTTCAATCTATCTACAATGCATTGATTTCGAGTTTACGCTCATTGTTCGATCGTGTACCTTCTCCAGGATACTGCTCGCCTGAACCAGGCACAGTCATCTCTAGGCCAAACCAGAAACGATCTACAGTGGTAACTCAACGGTCTCGTTGGGCCAAAGTGAATACGGCAAGTCCAAAATGATATTCAAGCTGATTGTGAAGTTTGCCTAACTGCTGGCCTTAGGCAAGGAATGACTTATGCGGGTACAACAAATATGACGCCTTGTGGGCATGCTTGAAGGTCCACCAACCATGGCTGTTGGATGATTCGAAGAACTCAACAGTGATAGAACAGGGTTCTTCCTCCGACACTGGCCGATCTTTAGGGATTCCTTCTCGCGTCAAGCCGCCCTCCAGCCTGAGTTAAGGCTAACATACAAGATCATGCATCACAGTACGGGAGCAGCAGGTTTCCGAAACGTTGGAGTGGCAGCAGGTCCCTTCGAGGTCATGAGCTTCCTTCGAGTTACGTTCCTCTTTAACTTTCGACCGCAAAATAATTTAAACAACTTCGCTGTTGAAACTTCCAGGGAACCGTGATTTGGGGTAGACTCTAATTTCAGTTATGCAGGCACTTGACCACGCTTTTGAATACAGTTGAGAAAGCTCTTTGCTCTAAACATCGTAACTCAATGGGAACATATTCACAATTAATATTATTTATCGTGTAGAAGACCGATCTAGCATGTTCACTTTATTTCATTTCATTCTTTTTAATAAAAAACGAAATAGACTAATAATTAAACGTAGAGTGGACAAAGCATAAGGAGTACAGGGTAATCTGGCTGTGGGGTTTCAAACGATCTAGCCATTTCTGGTGATGAGTGTGTAATGGCGCTGGACTTGGGCAGCTCTGCGCTAGGTTTCCGATGAGAATGCCTAGGGATGCCAGATTGCTTTTCACGTGTCTTTGATGGCATTGGAAGTGGCTGGTTCGACGAGACTCTCCAAGGATTGAAGCACAAGCTATAATCTTCATGAGAATAGCTTGAAGATTCTTTTTTTCTGCCAAGAAGATGTTCAGTATCAGGGCTAGCCAGCTGGGCTCCTTTTATGTTAATTCAGTAGCTTCAGAGTACTTTTGGCATGCATTTTAGAAGCAGAGCAAGGGAAATCGTGTCTCTACTGATTTCAGACGAAGTGGATCACCGTTGGCCTAGCGAGGTGGTGTCCACTGATATCCGCTGGCACGTTATGTATTCGTGTGGTCTAAACAATATAGTGGTGCTTAACGGGGTTCTAACCTTGTTAAGTCAAATGTTAACTGAGTGATTCATCCAACGCAAAACGATTTCGAGATGAGATACAGCGGCCTTTGGGTGATTCATACATTGAACTTGCATGTGGTGGCTCTCTATATGATCCTTTCCAGCTTACTCCTCCTCCATCCAGAAGTGTGCTACTAAAATCTCACCAGAGTACAATATTCTCTCCAGTTTCAGGCATAAATATAGATCCTCTATTTTATTTTATTTTATTTGATATTATTAAGACAGATAATGATACTATACCCCAGGGAATTAGTGAGTTACTTAAAGGAAGAGTAATGGCATTACAGAAAATAGTAAAAGAAATTAGATATCATATATTATCTGATCAATTAATGCTTTATAGAAGCGTAAAATAGGAGGTAAGGAATTGTATTATTAAAGAAGGATAAAAATGCTTACTTGCCCCTTGCTAGTAGGTTGGGTAGTCTGCAGTCTTTATACCCATAAGAAGGGTAATAAAATAAGCTAGTCCAGGGAAATAAAATAAACGCCATATTTCGCTAGCGTCAGTCCACGCCCAACACAATAGTTCTGAATATCCGTTCCTAGCCAGATCTTTGATGGATTCGCCGGCCCATGTCTAGTCAGGGTAACTTAGCCAGTGGCGAAGTTAATCAATGGGTTATATTGTTTAAGCCACGGGCGCCCAAGGAGGATCTTGAACGAGTCGAATTCCATAATATCGAAACCGACTACTATTTCAGTTTCGGCCAAGATAGTTTTGAGGGTATGGTGCTTTTGTCAACCAATCCACTATTGTACTCTATGAGGTTTCTTTCGGCGTTCATTATCTCGTAAGGTTGTTCCTTCTTTTCCCATCTGAAAGGTTTCTGGTTTACAACTCGGTAGTCAATATAGCTATTTCCTGCGCCCGTCTCGATTAGGGGTCGCAGGGGTTCTCCCGCGATCTTGATCACGATTTCGTAGTTTTTACGTACTGACTCATCTTCCAGTTTGACCACGTTGAGATGTTGTCGAGATTTGCCTTTCCCTTATGGGTTTGAGCTTCTCTTGTCTGGGTTATGTTTATAGGGGTGTCGTCGATTGCTTGCGTGGGGTCTTCTTTGGTTCAAGGTTTTGCCTTCCTCCTTCCAGAAACCATTACAGGTTGTGAGAGTTGTGTCCTCCTCTTGGGACGATATGCCCTCCTCCTGGGACAATATTTCTTCTCCCTGGGACATTGCTCCTTTCTCCCTCCCTTCTCCAGCTGTGCAGTATCTGAGCGATTTCTTGTCTTTCTTGGTCGTTTCCCGCTTGCTGCATCGTCATTCTTTCTTTAAGAGCTTCGTAATTGATTCCTTCGCCTCGGATGCCTTGGTTACGTTCGAGTGCCATCATTCCTTGGTAAGCTTTTACTTTTTCTCTCCTGTGGAATTTACATTCTTCGTCTGTGCAATCTCTGATGCGGCGTTTCAGGCTGGTACACTCGTGTGGCCATTTTTCGGACCTTGTGAGGAGGGCTACTTTATGGCTGGGATATATAGCCCTTGTCGAGAAATATCGTAGTTCGTCCCAGCGGTATGGTCTGATCGTTGGTTGCCCCTCATCCTTGTCGGGAATGTGTCGTTTTTGATTTTTTCACTGGCATGATAGACGCACCGATGCCAGAGGCATGACGCCCAGCTGATTCTATCATGGTCGCTTGATTCAACGTACATTGACCGTTCGTCGTTTTCGCGAAGTACGGGGATTTGGTCCATGTTTTTGAAGGCCTTCAAGGTGTCTACAGCTCGAATTACGATGGTGTATGCGTTGGTGTTTGTATGGTCGTTTGGTTCGTGCCTGATGTTGGCTTCTTCGATCATTGCTTGGTTGAGAATAGTCCCTGATTCGCTTTCCGTCGATTCCTCCCTTGTGTACTGACTGGTCAACTGTGCATGTGGGGTCTCTTCGTACTCAGTCGAGGGTCTGACCATATTAAGGTGCTGTCTTTCGACTACGTTTAAGTGCTGCCGGTCCTCTCGGACTGGTTCAAATGGCGCTGTCTTCTCTTTTCGGGTGCCCAGCAGTTGTTCGGTCTTGGCGGGTGACTTGCCTGTTGCCTTGGAAGATTCTCCTGCCGTGGTTAAGTATTGCTTCATTGGTAAGCGATGTACCCTGAAATAAGAGCTATCAACGTGTGACGAACTGGTCACATACCTTAGAGGCGGTATAGGGTGTTTCGATCGGTCTTGGGGTTTATTGTTAGTAAACAGGAAGATAGGGCCTATGCAGCCTGAGGCAACAGTCACAATGTTGTCACTAGTTGACAAGGTTCTCTCTCAAGATGTAGGTACTGGGGTGCTTTGGTAACTACACGTTATTGATAGCTGACAGTCTCTTCTCTAGTTATCGGGAGGAGACTCCCTCTATATACTCTTGTCATTGTAAATGGCATCGTCCCATGGAGCGTTGCAGTGTGTAATTCTCGCCTGATTGGTTCCTTGCCCATTTTACATTCAGGTAGTCCCACCAGGACTCCGCTTGGGCTCCCGTTTAGATCCTTGATAGGACGTCCAATCGTTATCGTTTAATTCGTTCCTTTTCTCTTGCGTGGAATTCCATATGTTCCTGACTTTCGCGGAGTACGTACTTCTTGTTGAGGATTGAGGAGTATGTATTCGCCTACCAACCGTGTCTCTCTCCATGGTATTCGCTGCGGTGCTGTGGGTGCCATATCTTTTGATGCTCCGGTGAAGGTTCCATTGTAACCCGACCGGGTAGTTGTTAATGGGGTCGTAATAAGTGGGGTGTCGGTCGTGGGTGGTGGGTGATAACTTACTACCTGTATCTCGGATAGCCTATGGAAAACGAACATGTTCCGAGATTCAGCAGCCACGCAAATGCATCCGCTCGCGTCGAAACAAATACGTTTAGTATACTCCCAGCCCTTGACTCTTTGAAAAACGAAAGTCTCTTCCTTGTAGGTGATGGCGAAAGCACCTCCGGCTAGTAATCCCTCAATAACTGTGAGCGGTTGACAACTGTAAACTCTATCTTCCTCAAAACCATATATATCACTATGCTTGTTTGCCGAAACGACGTATAGTGCCGATTCGGAAGGAGCTTGATAGAAAGATGGCACGTCCTGTGTACGGAACTTAACCGATATGGTGCGATGGGTTCGAGTATCCAAGGCGACTGGCACATGAAGCCTTTTTCGCTTATATCATCAAAACAAGACAATAGGCCATGCCGTTAAGGGCCATGTTGTTAGGGGCCATGCTGTTAGGGGCCATGCTGTTGGATCAAACCTGGAGAGTTCCTGTAAGGCTACGACTTGAAAAAACCACACAAATGAGTTGTGAAATGCTCTCGGTAAGTGCCCACTGTCTCTTTGGTCGGCTTGGTAGAGGTCAAAGAAATCAGAAACGAAATGTCTTGTATTCCCAAACGATGTGGAGTAATATGGTGAGAAGGCTCCTCGACGCTATTCGGCTAGAATAGGAAATAGTGTTGTATTGGGAGATATTGTGTTCCCTGCTCGTTGTGTGATATGTTCCGTCGAATACTTTGCCAACAGTGGCAGTGGGTGATTGGCTGTTGGGGAGGCTGCTCGAGTCACGTGTCTTCGTTCACATCTCGTGATCTTTGTCGTGGCAAAGCATTAGCTTCCTAAGCTGCAACATCTCACTATCGACAGTCTATCCTCCACTCTTACCAACACCTGTCCTACAAAATATTCAAACGCGTATCGCCATTCTTCACATACCATATGCCCATTCGCCAGTAAATCATGTCCTCAGCATGTAGCCGATCAGGCATTACCGGGAAAAGCAATCGAGATCGAAGGAAAAACCACTGATTAGGGTAAGTCCTCGCTTTCCACGGCGTGTTCGTCCGAGAGCCATACCCATATCGATCCTCTCTTTCATAGTAAGCCTTCTCTCATGTTACTAATATTTCGAAAGTCTTTGAAGTTACCCCATCCGATAAGAATGACCGTCGTGTTTGGTCCTCTGTCATTGCCAAGAAAGCCATCGTCCACGGCCAAAAAGCACGTGTCGTCAAGTGCGAAGAAACCAGCCGAGGGCTCCCTCTGTCACGCACTACGTAAAAATGCAAGCACCAGTCTCTTCGTGCCCCTGATACGCTGGACCAGCCTTCACAGCCAACTTCTCGGCGTGAAGTTCATGGAGCTACCCCTTGCAGCACACCAACACCGCTTGGATCACAGTCACTCGAGGGGCATAGACGGCCGTCAGAGACTATCAAGAAGCTCATCGGCTTCTTGGACGTGTTGTCATCGCCGACAGCTGAGCATTGGTCATCTGTAATAGCTGTGCAAACACTTCTTGAAACATTTTGGCCCGGTGTCTTGGGACGGGCCCTGTTTCGATTAAACCTGCCCATCTACTTTGGTGATCGTATGTATGCAGATCAGATACGCCCGCACATCATGTGGAATCGTCCTATGCATGACTCGGCGTCATTCAAGCCCACGTCGACCGAACTAGCGAGCTCCCTAAACAACGCAGCCAGGGCAAGGCTAGGCCCTGCCGACCCTTCAGGTCAATCAGATCTACCGATGCTATGTTATATGAGCCAAAGCAAGCTGAAAGAGGCGCGGGGGCTCTTTTTCTACGCAGCTTGGTCAAGAGGGAAGGGAAAACGAGCCGGTGCGCCGCCTCAACGAACTAAGAGCCAAGAGGCTAATACCGGCGAATTCGGATCAGGATCCTCTGCTTGTTGGCATTTTCTTAGCCATGGCTCAGCGGCACTTTTACGGCATGCCACCGCTTTCTTCCCGTGGTGATTCTCGGTGGTCAGCTGGCCAGCCGAGGCCTCCGCGGCCAAAGTTCAAAGACGTGAAGTTGAGATTGCTCACGTACGATAACAAGACACAAGAATTCCTCGTTTACACATCGCTTGTGACGGCTGAGTTTTTGGAGCGCTTCCTTAAGCCAAATCGTGGTCCGCGAGGCGATGAAGAAGGTACTAGTCCAAACATCGAGATAGAATATACTCGAGTACCCATCTGGCCCTTACTTGGTTTGCGAGAGAGACTCGGCAACGCATTCGGCGAAGACATGGTCGGTTCCTTCGATGCAAAACATATGCGCACCTGGTTGGATGAGGAAAAGGGAGGAGTAGCGGGCAGCAAGCGCTCAATCTCGCCCGTGCCTTTTAGCGAGGGACCCAGGAAGCGGAAACGGATTGAGGGGCAGGCTGTTAACACTCAACTTGACAAACATACGAAATCACATAAAGGAAAAATGCTCGGTCGCAGACCCCTACAATCTTCCGAGATATCACCAGATTACCAAGCACGGACCTTGTCTCCGCTCAGAGAGCTACATGCAGAGGAGGTTCCACGAAGCCGTGGATTCGGATCCCGATCCCAACGGTAGTATGAGTTTCGACAATACCTATAACGGCCACATTTTCTGTTGGCACCGGATGTTTATAAGACGAAAGAACTAGAGATAAGGTTATCATGAATTACCGACATGAGGAATTTCCGCTCCTCATCATATTAAGTAGCACCACCCCTTTCTAACTTGGCTACGAACACGGGTGGATGTTCGTCGAGCAGAAGTGATAGAGTATATATGGATCATATGTTTGGGAGTCGTTCCCAATGGATTTTGAAACCACCTCTTAGAGAGAAGCAGGTCTTAGCTATGAAGATATCAAATATATACATATCCATCTTAACGTACCATTTAACACGGGAATGTTAGGACAGATAATTGTACCGTCTCTTTAGGGATGTCTTGTAGACCTGGAGTCTCCATTAGGTTGACCAAAATCGGGTACGGGTCAAGCAACTCGACGCCAGCATTCTCAATTCCATCCCCAAGTGTCAAGAAGAGAATGGTAGGCAGTACAGATCAGAAACTTCGTCGTTCCGTGCTAATAGTAATGAACACTTTCATCTTTCTTCAGCCATTGTATAGAAGGCTGAGTCCATGCTTCACTGCCCTGGCAATTGAGCATGTGGAAAGTCCTCGCAAAGGTATGGTTCAACTTACCGAAGGCGTTTTCCAAGCTATCGCAGGATTTCGAAGCACTTCGGATGGTGGCATCTTTTTTCGTGCTTTCTTCGGGCTCCATGGATCGATGGTGAGGTTTGGTCCGTTCAGATTCGTAGCAATGTTGGGTTCGCAGGGAATAGAGCCACGATGTCCACGGCAGAACAAGCTCCCTCGGGTTGCCGATCCTTGGTTTGTGCTCGTAAGCCGCGAGTCCAGCCCGCTCAGCTTGGGATTCACTCGTGGCGGTTCCTAATCGACGATGTGTTCTACACAGATGGTCGGGCCTGAAATCAAGACAGCATCACATACCATGTCCGGACGTAAATTGATGGAAACTGTAGCAGTGGTGGCAGTTTCTGCTCAACTCATCATATGGTAGACGTGAGTTTGGATCAACAGGACCGCATGCATGCCAGCAAGTATCGTGACCAAATCCCAATGCTTCTCGGTCCCGAGTAATGCGCTGTATTGGTTCACCGAAAGAGACACAGTGGCTGGCTATGATGACTTCGATATAGGCAACTGCTAATTCCTGAGCATGCCCATACCCCGGAAAATTGAATAGACTGATCCCTCGCCTGAGAAGTGGTGTCGAAAGCCAAGAAGGTGTATCGAATTTATACGATCAAAGATCGATATCTCCACCACCTCCACCATTGACCCTCATGCCAGCATTAAACTTGTAGTTAAGGTACTGCGCGGGCACTCGACCGCCGCTTCTTAGGCCTGAACTAGTGGGCTCGCTTCGGTACCGCTGATAAATCGAAGGAGGAGATAGAGCGACCGTGGAGGATCAGTCGTTGGCCGCAGAAAATTGGTTAGAGGAGGTTGTTTGGAACCATCGCCGTTCATCGAGTTGTAGTTTCGTCTTGCTGGTTTTTAGTTTCTTCGAATCCGCTGCAGGACTAGTTTCATCGTTCGCGATCCGGTGTTGTGATTCGCAGCTAGGAGGGTCGTGATATGCACGGCAGCTGTAGTGCCTGCGATATATCTCGTCTTCGTACCATTGACGACAGTCGCCAGTTCTCTACCCTGGGCGTTGATAGGCGCCTGCGAGCGTTTGTTCCAAATGGCATGGAACGATGATGTTCGTCAGAGCTGGAGCGAGAGAGAAAGATGTTAAGTGGAAGCTTCACCTGTGAAGGAGGTTTACCTGCCTGACCATTGACAGGGTAACAATAACACATCCAGGCTTTAACCGTAGACAATTGGACAGGGGCTCCCAGGTTCAAGCGACCATCCTCCCCACACCCCGAACGAATCCTCCCTGTCCCCTTAACGGATAGAGTAAAGTCACCAGCCGCTATACTGTACAGCCCTTGTCTCATCTGAACAATGCTATTGTGCACGTTCCTCAACCTGGACGTCCTTTCGGAAAACTTGGTTCCGACGGCCGAGTCCCTGAAAATTACAGCCAGCCAGAAAAGGGAGCATACCACGGAGACATACATCAGCTCGCTCCATGTCGAACACCACAATGAACGACCAATCTGCAACCTCGAACTCTCCTAATAGGGGCGTGCAACGAGCACCAACAACAAGCTTCTTGACGAAGACACCGTTACTAAATTTCTTTGTGCTTTATTTATCCTACATGTGCACTTGGCTCCTCACAAATAATCCGATTCTTACCGCAGGAGTTTTTCTCGTCTGGGCTGCGTCTCGATTCCAGGTGTCGGGGCCAAAACGCGGCAGTTAAGGATGGGCTGACGGTAATGAGGATGATAACTTGAGAGACGTCGCGGGAGAGATCCCAGGGAAGAAACGATAAAGAAACACCACGGATGGAATGAAGCATTCAACCTGTCCACACGAAGGAGCGGAAGATACATGAAGCTGCTTCGGGCTTTTCAATCCTTTCGAGATCTGAACCGACATATCTATGGCACGCGCACACAGAGCGTTGAACATCGAGCTCTTCCACTGGATGATGAATGGCAGAAAACATCTAGGACCTGTAGATCTTCCTGTTACGCACAACGAGTTTCTGTTACTATAAGAAGGACTTGTCAAATTGTTCCTCAGCCCTATATCTTGTTATCTTGCCTCGACTAACAATTTCAGCGAATCTCCTGCGGTAGTTGAAAGATCATGCACCCTACAGTCTCCAAATGCAGGTTCTGTCCAACATATCTCTGATATCGCCATGTGAACCGGCGAGCATATGGGGCGTGATTGAAATGCGCTGTAAGTTGTTATCGAGCTTGCCTTTGAGTCATGGTGTTGTTGACGTACGTCATAATCGTCACCTATGAGCCACGATGTGTGATGAATGCTACCTTATGCCTCTCTGTGGCAACAATTAATTCGGCATCGAATGCGATGCTTGAGTTTGACTGAGGTCATCACAGCCCATGATGAACTGTCTGACTGTCGCGATGGAACAGATACCCAGATTCCACGAGGCCCTCTCTGAAACCTTCAGAACATGCACCCAAAAGCGATAGTGGCAAATATTTGATGTGAACTTGAGATCTCTGCCTGCGACACGGAAAGAGACACCGGAGCTCATTTTTTTCTTGGTTGACTCTACGGCCTTATATTTAGTACTTCGCTATATCAAGAAAAGTTGGAGAGTCTTGAAGGCTTGAGGGTTTAGATAAAAGGCGCTTCTGATGAGCGAGTAATTGTATGTATGATGTGAGCTAATTTTCGTTGATCACCAATGAGAGTCGGCCGCCACTACCGCACATTGGCAATTTATGTCGCCGCTGGCTTTCCTGCATGCGACAGGCGAACTATACTCCGTAGAACCACCAAAAATACGCTCCGTCGGTGTCGGGACCAAGGTCGATCAGCTTCTTCGTATCTCCATATTTGCGCTGCGTATAGCTAGGCAATAACATGCTAGATCCAGGCTCTATTGGCCTAAGAACTGACTTGAAATGTGAGTTTGTACGATCAGGTAAAATAGTAAACAGAGTATAGTGAATTTCTTGGTTCGTTAGGCAGTGCCATGAAAGTTATATCCAAGTTACGCAGCGTATTGCTTGGTATGCCAATGAACACTATTATTCTTTCCAAATGATGAGCCATCCAAGAGATGTCCTGCCACCTTCAACAAGGTAAAGCCTGCTGCTAATCTCAATGGAGATTCCTTGCGATGCACCGCGATGAGATTAGACATTACCACTCTGCTATTGTTAGCTACACTTCCTGCATTAGCGCCGGCGGCTAGCACTCGACGATTTGTCATTTTTTACTCTCCTCGTCGAGTGATGGTTTGTTTGTGTGAATAGGGAAAAGGGATGGGGCAGTCAACTGGGACAAGGAGAGTCGGTCAAGTAATTCTTCTTATTCATCTCATTATTCATTGGGTACTGCATGAAAAGACCGATGCATGTTTGCAACTTAGCTACTATGGTAGAGTGGGCAGTGGGCAGTGAGCAGTGGGAAGTGGGGAGCGGGCGTAAGTCTAGGAAATGTCCCCCATTACAAAGCTGATGGTGCCAGGTCCCCTGTTCTGGGAGGTGAAGTTGCGCGACTGGTGACCCTGCCTACGCAACTCACCTCGTGCGACGACCAACCAACGACATGCCCCAATGCCGTGATTACCTGTTTTGTGACAGCCACCAGGTACTAAGGCGCTAAAACTAGGACGTTTGAAAGGTTCTCCTTTTCCCTCCTTCCCTTCTTCAATTTACTCTCCTACCTACCTCATCGCAGTCCTTCCAATCTTCTTCATCATCATCAATTGCATCCTCAACAATGGAGACTGTCAGTGGCCGTTCATTCTCCGATTACTTGGGCCTAACATATTTCAGAATACACCCACTCCGGTTATCTACGACGAGAATGAGGGTTGCAATTCCTCGGGAGCAAGACCTACCTCCAGGTCAAGTTTGTCTCCTGAACATCGCTCTAAAGCCACACACTAATCAATCAACAATAGCACCTCCAGACGCCTTGCCTAATTCGAATAGGAAACGCAGAGCTCTTGAAGGTTGGTATCTACTTCAAAACGACACTTGATCCTCACCTTGTGAAGCAGACTGACTTGTTCAGACATTTCCTATTCGAATCCTCCCAAGCAAATGAAACTTGAAGAGCTCGGAATCTCCTATCCTGCACCAACAGGTTCGTTTTATATTCCGAAATACGTTGCTTGGCTAAGAAAGACGTCAGACACACATTCCAGCACTGTTTGGAATGATCCTCGGAGCCCAGACGACCAAATATCTGTGGGCGGAAATTCTGAAACAAGTACACCTCTGTCACAAGGACCATGGGGTCAAGATAACAAGCCTCTAGAGCCTCTATATAGTGTGAAGTTCGGAAAGCTTGAGGATGGACTGCACACCGTGATAATGGGGCGTGAGAGCTACAGTGTACGTCTACACATGGTGGGCACCAAAAAGAAAGGTAATGACACGTTATGCATCCTGAAAGGCAGAGTTATACCGAACAAAAGAGTTCAACAGGAAAGCGGACCAGTGGATACGCAAATAATAACAATCACCACGCGGACGGCCAGGGAAGATTGTGTAGAGAATGGCCAGCTAATTTTTAAGTATACGCATTCTATCGTCAAGGCTGCTATGGGATTCGTCAATGATTCCCTTTACAGGCATAGACTCCTAGCAGAGATTAACTAGACCATTGTGTGTTGGAAGCTGTCTAAACCCTCATTTTTCTTTGAGTCGTGTCTGCCTGTATTCTACAACCACAGGCATCGTCCAGGCTAATGCGTGTATTCGGGATTTCAAGAGTCTGTAGTGTACGGCTCAGCGATAAAGAGGCATACGGCGTCAGCCAACATAGTTCGGGATTTCACTTATCCGTAGAGTTTTGCAAAAACAGCAAGAATCCGGCGGCAACATTCCAAATAACTCACATGGGCCTTGGATTGACGCTTGCTGGTGCTTAAACTTCCCCATGACGAGGTCCGAAGCGAATGAAGTGAACACTACGCCAATGTCCGAGGGCTCAACGCACACTTGTTACAAGGATCGCTAATTCTAACCATAGTTATCAGAATGTAGTCTACACCAATAATGTAGGAGTTACTTCCGGCTGGACTATACGGTCAGTTGATACAACTATGGGCGGTGGACTTGTTCAATAACAAAAAGAATGGTCCTACGATCTAGGCGCAATTAACAGTAAGGCTAGCCCAAGTGCTGCAAACCCATTGTGCCCCGTAGGCTTTCAAGCTGACTACGACTCAAAGTTTTGACATGTTGGTTCGACAATGATAGGTTCAAGGCCCGCTTAACACTTAGGCTCCCATCTTGGGCGCTCTTCTTGTCTCTTGTGGAACTGATAAAACACTTCTGAGAAGGAGTCCTAAGGTAAAAGATACCATTGGGCCCTGAAATAAGTACCGGTCACTGTCCGCTGCAAGGCTAAAGAACCAAGAGCCGCGATCATGTAAACCAAGGGATAGTTCTCGGTGCCGAAGCCACCTATGCCATGGAATTGCTTTTAACGACCCTTAACATCTAGTTCAGGGCAGGATAAATAATCGTAGTCAGTTTCATCGATGGGATCATGGCCTCCTGCCTCTTGTATATCCTCGGACTCTTCAAGAGACGACATCAGCTAGGTTCTTAGCTAGATGGTTATTTGTAGAAAAATGAATAAGGCGCTCGGTAAGCGCTTAAGCCAGCCCTTCAGCTGCTTTCTCAGTGTTGACACATCTGCACCAAGCTGTCAATAGCGACCATAAAGCCTGGCAAAAGAACTTGCACCTGAAAAATTTCCTCACAATGCACAGATCTGTTGTTTTATCGGGCAGACAAAAGTCAAGTGATAGGGCATTGGTTATACAGAAATGTACATTCATCGCCCTGGCTGCTGAGCTACAGCGGACTGCTATGTCCCCGATGTTGACTGACAGGTGAGGAGATCTCACTCGTTGCACAAGCGTAAATCTAAGCGATTTTGGGTTGGACTGCAAATCGGTGCAACAGTCAAAGCTTTCTTGGGGTTAGATGGAACCTTTAAGGTGTCAGTGAGTGAACAATAAGAGGCGATGGGAGGCCTGAGCAGCTTGTGGCCCGGCCCCTTTAGTTGTATCTTGGGAAGCTTGACCTCGACGACACAACTGTCGAGTTGCGGAAGCTGCTGTCGTCTGTGGTGTTGCTCAAACTACTAGTCTTGGGAGCTGAGTACGATCGTTTTTCGGTACTGTGATCTGATTGGCTAAAGCTAGGTGATACAGAACATGGTGCACGCCAAGGCCGCAATAGCAACTATGTTAACCATATCAGGCTCAATATGGATCCAGGCGCGAGTGTAGGCTAGTGAAGGCGTTGGGTGGTGTATGCTCGCTACCGAGGATGGAGGAAGACGTATGTCGAGACAAGGGTGGCTGCCAGAGGAGCAGGGGGTGGGATGCTTGGCCACCTCCCATCGTGCTGCAAGACCCTTGTCTCGCTAAACTGACTCTTTGCAAGGGTCAACCAACGACGTCCAAAGCCACGAATGTCTGATTGCCTAAGGCGTTGGTCTCCACCCTCCACTTGCTTCGTAGAATGATCCAGCCTTGAAACCACAGGCACCAGATCCCTCATATTGCCCAAGGCTCATGTTATTGTCAGCGAAATGTGCAATAACCTCTGGTGGCAAGCAAGATAAACCATGGTCGGAGTTTATTTCCATTCCCCATGGGAAGTGCCAGAGGAGAGCGAATGTGATGTGCCGCGGCGTTCGTTCAAGACCCTGCAACATCTCCTCACCCAGGCCAATGAAAGCAGCTTGCTGGTGAAATGAGCAAAGAGAAAACAACGGGCCGTGCTTGAGCGGAAACATCCCTAACCCCTGTTCCCTCCTCCCCAGCAACAGCCTCGTATTGAATCAGCCAAATGTTACCTTCCGCACTCGCTCGCTGCTCCATGCGTTGGGTCCACACAACTTCCTCAGGAATTTGAATTGTCCAAAATGTCAGAAATACCCCAATATGGTCGGCGAAGCGATCTCACCCAATGTCTTCGCGCAACGCTCAAGTTGACATGCACCAGCAGGACACGTTCTCGTCCGCCCCTCGATGCCTTCCCATTTTCTTGAACTAAGAGGTTCTAGTCGTGGTACGTCTGCTACGACAAACCTATCTCTAATGCAATACAACTAGTGTTTAATGTTTCGGTGCCGAGCTGACCGTTGTTGCAAAGGCACAGGAAGACATTCTCCATTAGCATCAGTGAGCGATGCTCGAAATATCGACCTCGTCAGTGCATCGTGTTGTCAACGTCTCCTCCCTCCTCCATAGCCTTGTTGGGCTCGAGCTTAACCAGCGTAACGACTATCAGCCTGAACCTATGGCGCTACTAGACGGCGATTCACCCTTCGTGCCCAGCACTAGAACAGCAATGTTGGTGTGCAGTCGAACTGTTTGGCTTTCTTTAACTGTCTTACTTTGCCTCTCGTCTTTGAATGGCTCAACCAACAGTAACACTCTGGGCTACGCGATGGATCCGACCCCTTACCAGCTACCTTCAAGTTACCATTCTCAACTGCTATATCTGGTACCGCCCGAAGCAATAAACTAAAACGAGTAATAGAAACAGCTGGAACTGAAAGGACGGGAAGAAGTGAAGAAAAAGCCTTCAGGGTTCCGTTCACCCTCCTCACACCCGCTTCGGCTAGACTGCCGTCCGCTGCCTCAGCCTCGGTATGATGGCTTATGAAAGGGTGTGAGATGGTCCTTATAGGTCTGTCATAAACGCCTCGGGGCACTTGGCACCTTCGCCAGTGGCTGAAGCCGTCGAGGTGGAGTGGATGGGCGTCGGAGCAGTTTTTCGATCATCCCTCTCTCGGTCCAAATTTCTAACCACCGAACGTTCGATAAAGAAGAGGCAATGTAGGATCGACAGAGGAGAAACGTCTGGCTCTAATAGGAAGTCTGAGATACTTATGCAACCTCGAGACCAACTTTTACGATCGCACCCTTGTCCCCGATTTTGAATTTAGGCATGAGGCACATGGGCAGGTACCGCCTGACAGAGAGACGAAAGGCAGGGTACTGTAGAATAGGATGGATGGGGTTAAATAGACAGCAATCTCGCATAATGGAGGCAACTGAACTTGGCGTGTGAACCCGATTGTACACAGAATCGTATGGAGCAGGGAAATAGAAAACCTGGGTGTAACAGTGGATGTGTACATTGCAGGCATGTTCTACCACTCCACTTCGTCAACAGCTTTGGGGTAAAAGAAGTGTAGATTCTGTGGCTACTGCGTTTGTTTCGTACAGTAAATCATGCCGACTTGAGGCATGTCATTAAATTCGGTGTCGCTGCGACCTTATTACCGTTCCACCCCACAAAGTAAATGTGTCAACTTGAGCTTAGAGTCGTTTGGCACTTGCTGATCGCAAGATATTCACGGTGATATGAGCTCTACGGTGACGTAATCTGCCTTGTGTCTAGTCACTAGTGTTCTTCCACTGTGCCGTCCACCCTCGAAATCTCCACGATTAGCCAACAGCTTAGAATGTTCAATGAATCAGATACCAGCATGGGTTACTTGGGAGCTTCTGTATCCAAGTTCGCTTCTTCTTGGTTCAACGGACGTTAGATTCGGCCAAGACCAGAACATTCCTACTTGCGATCAGGGTTCGGCCGTGTACATAATCAATGCCGTCCTGCGTAGGCCTCGAGGCATACTTTCAAAGCTGGAGTTGTTTCATGTACGAGAAGAAACCTGCATGTGGAATGACTATCCTCTGCCCTAACTTACAGCGTTGTAGCCTAGCAAGATGCCCCTAGTCTTAGTCCAATCGTGTTAGCGTCACATGAGAACGGTAACCACCCTCGTCCCGCTCCCTAGACCAGGGGATGGATGATATATGATGACACACGAACTGACCCGTGACTTACAGCACTGTACTTGGAGATGGGCTTTTACTAAACATAGCAGAGTGACTCATACCTTGTCTCCACCATACCCCTGGAGGAACCAACTCAGAATGACAATCAACCGTGACGTACAAATATAAATAGCCATGCGCGCCATTCTATAGTTCCACCACCACCAACCCTCAAGCCTAACAACCAGATACTTGCACAACGATATATTTCAACTGTACCTACTTTCATAGGATGGATCCCTCTGTGATTTTTGCAGGCACAGCTCTCGTGCACTACGGCAAACGCATACCAGATTTCACTAGTCTCGTCGAAGACGTCAAAATGCAAAGAGAATCCCTAACTGAGAAGCTTAACAACCAACTCGGAGACTTACTTAAGACCCAGAAACCATGGCTTCAGGATCAATGTGAGCAAATCGAACATCTCTTTGAGTTGGAGCAACAGTCGACTCGACTGGCGCCTCAATCGGAGGAGATACTGGTCCAACGAGTCGAACTTTTATATCACATTTACAACAATAAACCTGGGGAGATCGGGTTTCCAAGTATTGATCTTGAAGATAGGCCGTTACGAAATTCCCGACAAGTCATTCAAGATACAATATATCGTCTTCCATCGAATTATCGTCCGGAGGAGGGCTTCCTGGAAAGTCTAAGCGAAGATGACTTCTTGGTAGCCATCAGCCTGATAGGTGGGCAACTGTGTGTAATTATTTCTGTGTTTTTCAAGGAGCAAGCAAGCTGGATGATTTTGCACCAATATTTCAGGAGATTGAGAAGAACATTATTGCTGTTGGGCGAGAAAAGGTGTGGGTTGGCAAAGCGATGAGGAGATATATTCCCAACCCCCGAGACGCAGGAATCCTTATAACCAGCGGGAGTTCGATCAGGGAGCCCGTAAGCACAACAAACGTAGATACAGGACGGCATCACGCTTCGCGGCGAGGCGGCCCTGTAAACGCTAAGAGTCATACTTAACGTGAACGGGCGCCTAGTAGTAGACATAGCAACAATATGATCGAGTGGTATTTGGAAGTTCCTGGGAATGGTACGAGAGAATAGTAGAGACAAAATTATACGCGATTATTAGCCTACAAGATGTCGACGTCAACAAGGTGCAGATGCTGTAGAGAAATTGGGTATCTCGAATCATTATCATCAAGTTGAAACCCTGACTGTAAGCTACAGCATAAGCCTATATTTCAGCTATTGGAGAAGAGCCTGTTCACCTGTAATGCAGGAGAGTAAATTGTTAATTTTACTATTTTAGTAGCCTTTAAAGTATTGAAACTCCAAGTTGGTGCCTTTTAATACGACCGCCTCCCAAAGTATGTGAATTTGATACAGGATAGAGTACGTGGAACTCTTAAACAGTTAAATAGCCATGAACGCAGTCACAACTGAATCCTAACGATATATTGAATACATATTCTTGGGGTTAGTTACGAGAAATTTGAGATAACTCTTATGCTGAAGAAGGGGCCGATGTTTTTGAAGGCCATCATTGCCTCAAACGCGGAAGCTTGGCTTCGCCTTCGGGCCTAATCACTACCAGTTCCGCCCCAAAACCACGGCGGAGAAGGAAGGCCGCAGTATTCTATGGAGATGATGCAATGGGACGTACAGCGAGGTCACACCAGCATCGTCCTTGCAACGACCTTCAACCCAGTTATGGTCGCAAAAGTGGTTATAACCATCGCTGTGAAGGCGGCTATATTCGGGGACGCAGCCTGGAGAGGTACCGTCAGGGTTGTTGGATCCGTAAGGGCTTGAGTGAAACACACTGATGCTTGGCTACCCTGTGCTTTGAGACGGGCTCTGAAGGTGGTCCAGGCCCCGATTTTTCCTTCGGCCACTTCCACCGCGTACCGACGACTGGATTACCTTGTCCCTCATGTAAAAGCCAAGAGACAGGAGCCTTATACGTGGTATCGATGTAGGGCCAAGCCTCAGTCCCCGCCACCATGTTGGCACGCATTTCTTACAGTCTCTATGACCTGAATGGCACACATATCTCGAGACGCTTGCCCATTGTGGGCGGCTCAACCACTCTGGCGCTCACCATAGTACGGACAGGTTGGAAAGCTTGTCTAGACCCATGTTGGTCCTCGGGAGTGTTCAAACCTTTTCGAGAGTTCTGCTCTGGCCCCTTTTACCTCATTCCTACCTGGGCTCCGCGACTTTCCGATGCCACAGCTTAACTGGTCCCTTGTGGCAAGTCAAGATGACCTCAACAAGTGGATGGGTAATAAATGACGGAGCGGGAACGAAGAAAGGGGCCAAAGGATGGTGTTACTGGGGCAGGTTGACAAAGCGACAACAAAGTAACACTGCGTAAGTGATCTTGAAGGAAGCACAAACGAGAAACACTTTGTGCGCAGAGTTCCTGTCCTGTGATTGGACCGTCACAACAACATAATGGACAATTCTGGTCTTACATTGCTCCGTTTGCGTTCTTTCAACCCAAGTTTATACAAGGTAATTTTCCAATCGTTTTTGCACTCTCACCAGGTACGTTCCACGTTCCCACCTTCATTGATTTCCTCATCACCCACGTCAGACAATGGGCTTACATTGTCGTGTTGCCTAGGAGGGTCGTCGGATCTGGAATCCTCACATAAATCGATCTTTCAGGTGCTCTTCTAGTTACCGTCGAGGCATCGGTGGGGTTGTTGTTCATGAAAGGAGTCCTGCTATCGAGGGAACGGCGATGTGGCTGATCCTGCAGAGCCTGTAATTCATGGGTCTCGTCTAATGCCTTCAGTCTCCGACGGAGAATCCACTGTCTTGAATAAGCAAACGTTCGGAAGGCTGTACTTTCCCACCTACTCCCAAACATGCAAATATAATAATGACGGTCGGACAAACTACACCCAATGTGATCACGAGCACTTCAGATGCAGGTTTGGTCATTATCGCTGAAGCGAGTAGCTGAAGCAGTGAATTATTGAGGGAATACCAAAGGAGGTCGAGAAAGTGGGCGAAGTTAAAGGAATCGGGCTTATTAAAAACAAATGTTGGTGTAAACTAGGCTGCGAGCGTTGCATCAACCACTTTCATGCAAGCAGGAGAAGGCGGCTTAAAGTGGGAAGGCCTGTGTAAACATGGCCCGCTGCTCAAGATGGAGGAGGTGCATGCCTAGAACTACTCCAATAACGGCAAGTGTTGCTAAAACTGGCTTGCTCTCGGTGAAGCCATCCGTCCCATCTTCTCCACTTGTCACCGGCGGCATACAGGCCCCTGCATAGCCGCTGTTGTTGCGTTCGCCCCGAACTCCGGGTCATTTTGGCTCATAATTCACTTGGCTTGCCTGCCTAACTGCTCTGGGACCCTGCCAGTAAGGCCGGTCAAATCATCAGTCTGACGATAAATGGGGCTTATAAGCCGACCTCCACCTCATCATGCTCCCTCCATCTCACACGGCTCATTCGTTTGCTCTGAGTGAGTCCAATATCCAGTATCGAAAGTGGGCCAGAAATTTAGTCCCCATCGATAAGCCCGTCAAGAGTCTAATCCCGTCTATTTTGCCGCCTTTCACTTTTAGACCAACAGGTGGAAACTGTTTCAGACCACAGCAAGTCACCAAGAGCCAAGATTCTTTTGATTGGCATTAACGTTTGAATCCGATCATTGCCTGATGTTGAGTGGATTGGATAAAAACCAAGAATTCATAACAAGAATTATTGTGCCCCACATCCCCTAAGAGCTATTTTGCAACCTAGGGACGTATGGCAATCCAGAGCCATGTTACAACATATGGCCATGTTACTTGTCAGAGCATCTCGGTCTAAACACAGGACAATTTCAAGATCTGCAACAGGCTCAACATACCATTGGAGGCAGCAACTTTTGCCAGACCCAAGACATGCTTTACCAATATGGCCAGATCTTGGCGCCTAAGTCTCCTGGAAATTGCGATATATCTACCAAGCCTCTTCCTGCAGAGCCCCTGGTTTCCCTCAAAGATGTTCAAATACCCACCATTCCCCAGCCTAAATATGCTGGAAAGACATATACCTGCTAACACAAGGCTTATAAAGGCTCCCACTTGACATATGAAGGCCTAAAAAGCCATAATAGAAGATGTGAGAGCTATAGATATCATGTTGATACTCCTATCCTTACTGCAGCTAATTTCTACCTAGATAATAAACCTAAATTTCCGTATGAATGCCAAATTTGGGACTGCGAATCCCGTTTCATGGCCGTTGACTTGGATCACTACTGTTATAAGCAGCGCCTAATCCTCCTACGATTTCACCCTGCCAGTATCTTGAACCGGCTTTTCCCTGATTTGAATCAAACCTAACTTGTGTCACGTAGCTCAACTATTACTTTAGGATGACGCCGGACGACGGTATTTCCGCGCGTCGACAAGCAGCAAAGCCACCATACCTATCGATTGAGGGGTATGCAGTCGGCTGGATCACTGCAGAACTTAATTTTGCCAGAGCGTTTCTTGACGAAGTACATGCAAAACGAGGGGACCTGACCATTCACGATAGCAGCACCTATACTCTTGGCAGAATAGGGGACACAATGTTGTCATCACACTGCTACACGATGGGAGTCACAGCCAAGCATATGCAAGATCTGTTCTTCATCATATGGTCCGTATCTTCCTAAGCATTCGTTTCTGTATGGTCGTTGGACTTGGTGGCGGAGCGCCCAAGCTTCCCAGGCAGGATATCCGACTCGGCGATGTCGCCGTCAGCTCGCCTCGTAACGACCATGAAGGTGTGATCCAATACGATCGCGGCAAGATCATACAAGAGAAAAGATTCCATATAGAGAAGCGGCCTGACTCACCACCAAGGTCAGTTCTTACAGCGGTTGATAGCCTGAGGGCACGTTATTATTCCAAGGGGCATAAGATTCAGGAGAATATCCAGGCAATCCTTGATGCCAACCCGAAGCTGCGAAAAAGATTCTCGAAACCATGCGATAGCATGAATATACTCAAAAAGGTACTTCACTGCTAGTGCACTTAGACTCAAGTTCGCTGGCAAATTCGGACTTTATTCCGTAATGTGTTCCATGTCCCCAAAGATAGCAATTCCTTGTTGCCTGATATATTGTATCTCAGAAAAGTCAATAAAATTGGTCAAGGCCTGCTATTGTACGTCAATATTCCCTTGCATCCAATCGCCTCAAGGTTATAAACCCCCTTGTAATTGTTGCGAAATGACATTGCTCGAGTTCACACTGAAGCGCTGTGCAAAATTTAGCACGATGTTGTAGTTCTCATAGGACTGCCCGAAGTCTGATTAGAAAATCCATCCAAATGCCTGTGCCCAGAAGCTCCACAAAGTCGGTATCTTCCTACACCATCTCCTCTGGGGACTCCTGGCTTCGCGCGTTGTTTTATGGAGCTGAGGATAATTGCAGGGCATACCGTTGGGGCGGTGCAAATGGACGAGAAAGTGTGAAGCTGATGGCGATGTGGGCGAGAAAAAGTACACCACTCTACTACTAATCACAACAACATTGAGGTTCACGGAGGTTCGAGGCATGTAACCACACGCTGCCTGTTTTCACCATCAACGCCATGAGATTTGTTCTCATCTAATACATCGCCCCGGTGGCCTCGTGTCGTGGACATCCAGGTCCCAGATTATGACCATAGCAGTTCAAGGAACGGTTGGGCTGAATGAGGCTACTGACGGACCAGTACAAAAGTGGAGAACATTCACGATCCTGGGGCTGTGCGGAGGGCTGAGCATAACTCTCATCCCCACTTTTACGCTGGGCATCACGGACCCATTCGAGGAAACTCTTTCCATATCTTCTCCATTCCTTTTCTTCATTTCTCCCAGCTAGACAAGCAAATTCAGTAGCGCTTTAGTCGTCGATTGGTGGGGCCATGGAGTCACATTCCCAAAGCAAGGTCCGTGTTCAAGTTATCTGCGATTCGACTCCATCGGGTGATGATTCTGCATGCAAGACTCCGTTTAAAAATACACTCTGCGGTCTACCAATTCGTCTTGAAGCCAACGACATTACTGCAATTGCGACACTAGGAGGTCTTGTAAGGCTAGAATTTGGACCAAACGAATTTCAAGTGGTCGGCCTCACAGCTGGTCACGCCGTGCGCAGATGCTTTGAGAACGACTCCGACAGCTCCTCGACTGGTAGTTCCAAGGGAGACTCAGATTTCAGTAGCAGCTGTTCTGATCATGTGCTGATTTCATGGAAAGACTCCGACTCACAATCCCAACAAAGTGGTGCGATTGGTGAGACATCTGATGCTCAGCCCTGGGACTTTGAGCATCCCAAAACGCTTGGTGGCATTCTATGGTCGAGAGACGAAACTCAAAACGAGAAGCCTATCGATAACTCGTTCGATTGGGCTCTTATAACTCTTAATGAATTCAAGCCAAATCAGCTACCAGCTTTCATGCTCGATAGCAGATTCTACCAAGGAGTGTGAGTGTCACAAAATACCGCAAGCAGTCGCCCGCCATGGTCGTGACACAGTCAGAGGATCGTGTCAGTATTATATCCAGTTCTGGAAGCCTTAAATCCGGCCACTTGACACCTGAACTTCCATCGATCCTCATCGACCCCAGCGGCACTTTCGTTAATGCTTACATGCTGGTTTTGGACGCGGGCCACAGTATGACCCCATCGAACTTTGCTTCGGGCTTTGATAGTAAGCTAATAATGCATTAGAAATCGTTGATGGCGATGCCGGATCATGGGTCATCAAAGAATACACCCACGACGTGATTGGGTACATCATAGCCACGGATGATCTAGATCGTTGTTATATTATCCCTCTCGACACTGCTTTCCGTGAAATCCAAGAAAAATTGGGTGCCACTCGCGTCAGCCTTCCTACCGTACAAGATATCGAGAATGCGCGCCAGAATAACTGGACTTTGAAGTAAAGTTCGTTGCCTTCTCGTAGCCTAGTGAGATTTGAGATGTCATTTGACGTAACTATATTGAACTAGCCGGTTTATATGATCGGCGATGGAGCTAGTATGGTCTTACGAATTCATCATTATGGGTGAAAATATATGGAGGAGAGTCTTCTCCGATTACTAAGGTAGAGACTGCGGCTGCTAGATGGCTGGGCAGAAATCTCAAACCAGTCTACGTACATTTATAGGCAGGGCGCTGGTGTAAGGACACACCGTTAGTTGTATGGCTAGTGTCTCATCCCATAGTATGGCAAAGAATAGAAATACTGAGTAGCCAAGGTGAGCGTATCATTCCTGCTCCCCAAGGACCCAGTCTTGCAGGCCAATCACGACGTCTTCTATAAATGCCATGAGAAATTGTACACTGCGGAGTGTTATCTCCTTCACTAGAGTTGAAAAGGGTTTAGGCATGTGCATTGCCAACCAGGTTGAGGTCCAAACCATTGACCTTGAGTCGCAAAACCGAAAGCTTTTAACCTCCTTGTAATATGGGATGTAAGACATAATTGCACACAAGTACAGGCCGGCCTGGTGCAGTAGAGATGATGGTGTCCTCAAGCAATTTATCAGCCTACTCTCGAACCATGCTTAATTGTTCATAGAAAGAAGGGCTCATAAGCGTTCAATCGAATACTGCTATCGCTGCGGGTGAGAAGGGTGAGTAATCCCAAAGGTACTCTAGTTACTACTGTCAGTGCAGTTGATGAAAGCGTGATGTCGTAGAAACAATATGTTTCTCTGCTTCTAGCAGCCAAGAAAGCCCCGGATTCAAAATTTCCAGCGCTAAGAGTTTCAATGAATGGCTGGTCAGTTTGCCTGCCCTGTGATACGGAAAGATAAATGTTCATCCCTTGACTAGGGACGCCGAGAAAGAAGCAACCCCGGACACGGACGGGAAGCCAATTAAGCGTGCATAGCATGGGGAGCCAACAATTGGTGGCACCCGACAATTAATAATAGAAAAGTATGAATGTGAGTTGAACAATGAAATAACAGAGTTTCGTGGAAGGCTACAGAATGGGCTCTTAACCGGCTCCAGGCATGATGGATAGGCTGAGGTTCAACGAGAACACAACTGTTGCTCAACTCCATACAAAACATTAGCACTGGTATCTGCAGCATTTACCCCACAGCGGGACGAAGTGTCTTTCATGACAGTCATCTGTACTTGGGAAGAGGGCATGGTTGACACATCGAAGTGGGCCGCGTGGACGACAACAAGTTACATCAACTATTGCATGCTAGGCATATTCAATGTCTTGCCTGTTAGCCCAGAGTCATTTTTTCCCTGTTCTTAGTTTATTCCAAACACGAAAACCATTAATAGCGAATTATTCATTAAAACCCGTGATTCATAGTCTGGAGTATGGTTTGTTGAGAAATTCTAGGTGTAAGTAAAACATTTTTTGTCGTCAGGTGTTTCTAGAGTCATATTTTAAAACTCGGCTGATCAATAATTTTAAATGGGAGTAGGTGATGTGTCTTATGTGCGTGCATTGTATTTCCAGCTTTCCTCGGCACATCTTAAGAAGGGAGCGTTGGCAACTTGGCTCATTCCAAATATATCCTTCCAGGGGCTGCTGAAAAATGCACGACAGTGTCTGACGTTTGAGATCTGTCTCACAGTCATTTAATTAAGTCTATTGCGTTTAAATTGACAATGTTTTCTTTAAGGTGTTGTTAAACTACTTCAAACACTCAACTTGAGCCCTTAATCCATACGCACGATTCCTCTTATCAGCTACAGCAACCATTACTATCCAAAACAGAAGCGGCGTCTCGCAAGGAAAGAATATATTGCCAATCATGCCCGGGCTTTTTGGGAGTCGGCTGCTTTGCAGGCCTTGATCAAAGGTAAGCTGATCAAGCAGACGGCCTCTCACTTTGTAACTAAAACATATAGCCAACTTGCGAGTTTTATGTCCCACACATGATACTGAGATTATAACATATAAAAAGGGATCTTACCTTTATGCTTGTGTGGTAGCGTTGCCAATTGCACGGGCACTGAGAACTGGGGGTAAAGCTATGATAATGATAGAAAGCCCACCAGTAGCTGGGATCCAAGAGGCTTTGGAGAATATTTACGACGAGACTCAGGCACAATTGGCAAAGCGATTCGACAATACGGGGTTCTGGTGCTCGGAAGTGGACACAAAGACTAAGTAGCTCGTCCTTAATAGGCACTGGATTTTGACAGAGAAAGAGCTGGGGAAAGTCACGCCATGTTCTAACGATCGAAGCACAGGACCTGAAGACTGCAATGCAGGCTCCAATTATCGTGTAGATTACTCTGCTTTACAAGACCACTCTACAAGAATACTATCAAAATAGCTGGTGCAGCATCCTAACAATCCAACTGTTCACGCTGGGGCAATACACTGGAGGAGCATACATGACCAGTTTCTTGGAAAGGTACCAACACATCTACGTATGCTCACAAATAGCGCACCACAGGAAGCTGCGAACACATAATATATTGGGAACTCATTCATCATGGGCATGATCTCTCACACGACTTCTGTGCAACGCAAGGGATACTCGTGGGCTTGAACAGCCTATACCTACTATCATCAAGCGCATTACAGTCACCATAACTACAAAACCGCGAAGATGGCTGGATGCTAAATGTCAAGAGATGACCAAGGCCCGACCATTCTTTCTGTCCCAGCACTTGCACGACACTCCGTCCAACTGCCCATAGCGTAAAGTTTGATTTAAATAGGCGACCTTCTACCCGATCATACTTGCCTTGCGTTGACGCGCAAATGGGGTTCTTATAGAGTTTGCGATAAGGTATACGGTGCCAAGAGTTGAGTGAATTCAACCCTAAACATGAATACACAAAGCATTTCCATACTACGTTGGACCACACGGGGAAAGCACCATTTTAATGCCGCCAGTCCATCTACCCATTGATCTCGTCTGATGACTTCACTTCGGGTCTAATGTGTTGGATGGCTGTTTCGAAGACCGTAAATCAGGTGGAATGTACGGGTATGAAGGCGGCAGCGACCATGCTATGCAATCCCTGTTGTGCTTCGAATAAGTCCCTGCCATCGCAGCTTTAGATGGGGATACTGTGGCTCTGTCTCGCTCGTGGGCATCTCACGTGGCTATATAGGCTTTCGGCAAATATCTTTTCCATTCAGGGCTTTCTTCAATTAGTCCCGGAGGCGAGAGTATCTTCCTCGGGCTCATTTCGTGGTTTCGCTGGCTTCAATGGTAGATTGGCCTCACACGTAGGCTGTTCTACGGGTTCGATCCATGCGGTCAGCGATGCGGCGGAGGTATCTTCGGCCATATTAGATAGAAGCAGGAGATACCGGGTCAGAGACGCAAATGAATTCCTCATTGGCTAGAAAAGGCTGTTTGTCAGAAAGGCCAACATAACTCCGTGTGATACTCTCCTAGCAGGCATAACACAAGGTGTTTATTACACCAGTCGTGATATTCGTTGTCGAGGTGGAATAAGACAGCTGAGTATTCAGACAGTCGCTCTTATAACCTGGGAATCTGGAATTGTGGACTTATGAGACATGGTGCCAAATCGGCTGGACGGAATCTCAGCGTCTGGCAACAGGCACGACTGTATGTCTCGAGGCGCGCAAATGGCAGATGTCACAACAAAATCTTAGCATGAACTGTTCATACTGGAATGTCAACGATTTCAAGTCACACAGTAGTTCGGCATCAGAGTCACACATCCCACAAGAGCAAGCCAAGGAAGCGATGTTTAAGGCTAGCAAGTTAGAGTCGCCCGCTGGGCATGGTGGAATGGGGGTGTGATTCCTATCATGAAAGATAGAATTTAACCAGTGATTTTCAATGCGCTTTATTCTTCATCGATGGCAGAGCTGGAATAAGACGAAATCAGACGAGGATCACGAAATATAAACTAAAGTGTGGGATCGAGAGTGTGTCTTGCAATTCTTACTCATCATTTCGTGTATATATGGCTTACCATACGAACTGGAACCATTCCTCCCATGTCTCATTTATCCCTTGATTCTCTTTTATTGGGTTCCAGTTGTCTTGCGGGTCAGCTCGTAACTCTCACGCACAGTCCGTGGCTTTATAGGGTTGATGACATCCATACATCCATATCGTATCGAGTTTACCATATTCATTGTCGGGCGCCGTTGTTTGGTATAACATCGCCAAACGCACAATACTTGTAGAATACAAGGTTGCTGATTATAAGCACTAATCAACGTCGGCTTGTTCCACCGTATGGTACAAAACCAAGAGAATAATGGCAAAGAAGAAGAAGACTGCAGCTCAGAAGGCAGCGGCGGCAGCGGTGGCAGCAATAACAACAGGAGAGGGACCTTAGTGCACGGTCAGCACGTACAGCACAACGTCCCACGAACAAGCGTGCGAACAAAACTTGCCCGCTCCGCCCTACGTGACAGCGCACAACCTTGACCTAACTATTTCCATGGATACACCGGATGAGCATAGGGCATACGATGATGGAATCGCGAACAGCGTTCAACAAGAAGATAACAATATAGCAAGGATGGCTAAGTTGGCGGCAGAGAGCGAAGGTATAGAACATTTCTAAGAGTGGCTGTACGAAGACCTAACCCATGAAACAATCGTCCTAGATCAAATATTCCTACCATTCTACATACAGCACAAGTTTCTTGGGAGGATACGAGGTGTGGTGGAGAAGGCATGCTTTTTATATGGCAAGGCAGCGCTGCCGGATACATTGAAAAAGCGTGGGTGGGACTGTGCAGTGTCGGCGAAACTTTCGACGTGGGCGGATTTGCTGAAGGAGCAACGACACAACATCGATACGATAACAAGCAAAGACGAACTTGAAGAGATGTTTCGATCGATGTACAATTTAGAGAGAATAGTAACTGATCGTGTAGATGTTGACGCGGGTCAGATGAGGGATCTTTTAGAACAGAGCCATCGTCTTATTGGAGTCTTAGAACAGGCTGAGGGTATTTCGGGGATGGGATCGCTCTATGAACTTGGGGATCAGTGGCTGGGGCATCTAGAAAATGAGACGAAAGACTTACGTCTTGGATCAAAGAGAAAGCTTGAGGAGATTGAAGCAAAAAGAAAAGAGTTGGATCATGAGGAGGAAGCGATAAAGGCAGGACTAGAAGGAGGGATGGCAAAGATAAAGGCAAAGGCAACAGAGGGCTTATTACAGGTTGTACAAATTCTCAGTTTGCAAGAGGACTATGCAAACTAACGTTAATGTTCATGAAATTACATCCTTTTTATGCGTGCACGCCGATTGGTCTCCATGGCCTGTGTACTTTCCTCTCATCCAAGCTTCTAGATCTGTTTCGCACCACGGCTGCCCATCTTTGTGGCCATGCTGGTAGCCGTGGGTCAAGTTGACTTTGATAGGGACTGCCGAAGCTCTTATCATGGATTTCTATTTTTGACAGCGAATTCCGTCATGCTCTCGAAGTTTGCGGAATTCGGCAGGTCAAGGACCAAGCCATATGGGATAATAGATGTGACAGATGCACTTTCGCACCGCGGTCCTTGGTCTAAGGAATCAAACATTTGAGGGAGATGAATTGAACACGGATACCAGGGCCGTCTTTTTCGATTGAGTTTGCTTCCAGCTCTATAAAGTTCTCTGAGACACGCACAAAATACCAAGGACGAGCCGAGTAAACTCAGGAGCATGGTTTAGACGAATATATTAAGTGCCAATCACTGAATAATAGGCTCCACAGTGACCGCCCGACCGAGCTCTAGTCCGCATATCTCCCTCTAATTTCATCAAGCGGTTCCTCCATCTTTTCCGTTATTGTGCAAGGATGGATACCCGCAGACTTCTTCGAGTGCTTGTTTGCAGACGGAATCCATTTTGGTTCACGAATCTCCGATATTATGTCAATAACGCCAGTCACGCTGTGACCAACATAGGGATTTTCTAAAGGTGGTTGAATATTTTTGAGCTCCCGTTCTTTTTCACCAGTGTACCCAGAAGCATTGAAGAGCATTCAAAGGAACATTTCTGGTCTTCATCACATAGCAATTCCTGTAAACGTGGAAATATCCCAAGAATCTTCTTGATGAGATCGACTCTTTTATCGTTGAGTTTACCTACATCACGTCAGTATAGAGGCATATATCATATTTCTGTACCTACCTAGAACATTACCGATAGGAAGCGCTGGAGCATTTATCACGTCTTTGCTATTCTTAACAGCAAGATCCGTCATCCTCTCAAAATGTTGAGCGTGAGCGAATACCCAGGATATGCATATCCATAGTATGCAGTTGACACCATAAGAAGATGGTAGTTCGTGCATGGAGGCTGCGAACCAAAGAGTACTGAACGGCTCGATTGCCTCGTGGCATCCGTAGTAGTCGACGATAACGGCTACTTTGCAAAATAGTTCCACGCCTAACTTCTTGGGAACTTCCCTGTTATGACCATGAATGATATCCATGACTAACACGAAGGCCTCCTCATCCCAAGCTCGCTCGGCTATAACCCTCTTTCCCTCATCATTAAGAGTGGCTTCTTTCCATGTACCATCAAGCATGTTTCGAAAATAGGTAGAGGCCAGTATCAAATGTCTCGAGGACATCATCATATTGATTTCCTCTTCTTTGGGACGGTTCGGAATAGAGCAAGCGTTTGATGAATCATCACCCAAACTTGAACCGGAGGGTAAGATGGTGTTCGAGTCTTGCAGAGAAGTATCCCCAAAGATGATATGAGGATTTGGTAACAGTGCTAAGCGCGCTGAAAGTGCTGACACTTTCAACTCCATCTCTTCCGTTCCCAGCGCCAAGGATAGATTTAAAGGAAGCAACTTCTGCCTGTTAGGTTCTATGAGTCGCAGTTCCACGTCTGCTTGCGGGTCAAATTCATATCGTGACTTTTTCATAGTGCCGAATGTTGGGGCAAAGCTGTGGCCTGCTATGCGTCAGCACGATACTCTGTATCGGATATGGCAGTACTAGAAATGGCGCAGTGTTTTGTGCTCGACTGAACCAGCTATCATCCAAGCAACCCCGCACTATGTTGGTTATTTATATTTTGCGGCGTGACACACGTGATATTGCATGGATCAATTCGGTCATTAGCGAAAAGCTCTGTAGCAGATATCCAACCCTTAGATACGGAAACATTTTTAGATTTGTTTTCCCGCTTGACAAATGTCCGACGATGCCACAGCATTGACCCATTTTTACTAATCTGATATAATCTCCTCGGCGGTCGAACAGTAGTGCCCGTGCTCCACAACAGTTGGTCCAATAGCTCAATCATCCCGCTTCTGTATAAAGAACCCATGCCCCGGATGGAAGCTCTGGCAAACTCTCATCTGTGCACTTCACTCTCAATGCCTGATGCATCCACGAGCATACAAAGGCGTACATTGACTTCTAGGCAGTATCTCAAGACTTCAAACCCCTCTGGCACGATAGTGTTGTTGCAAGTTATACACAAGTTCCGAAAACAGGGAAGTGTAGACGACCCATTTTATAATATAGATAGCACAAGCATGATTCAATCCACGGCCCGCTTAACTTCGTCAAAATGGTTGCGACAGGGTTACATCACCTATCCCCGCTCTTCAGATCCATATCCACTCTATTGTATCCTCGTAGTTTAAGTGCGCATGCTCTTAGGAATAGTGAATGATGAACAGTCGCGTAAAGCATCTACTTGCAAGTCATTCGGTCTGTCCTACAACCAAGAAATAGTAGACATGTGTGGGCTTCTACTTTTGCTCACGAGATTCGCACTAGAGGGAGATACTCATACTTCTCATGATTCCCCAAGCATGTTCCGCGCAACCACGATACCTTTTGAGTGGCAAAGGATAAGCTCGGATCTTATCTACGCCAGAACACAGACAATTTCTTCATCATCGGCTCCCTAGCCATAGAGGTAGATGGTCGGTCACAGACGGCGACTGTCGCATTTCTGAAAGAACCGAGCCAACTAGCAGGGGCATGCTTGGCAGCTACCTCTACCAGTCTCTGCCAAACATGCTGTCCCTCGCATGCTTGCGATTGAGAGTGACTTTCTTGGAATAGCAACACTCTATCCCCGTGATCTTTAAATCATAGGCTCGAGTAAGTCTTCGGGTCTTCGATAATCCATCGGCTAATCGTTAAGCTTCATTGCACTCTCTGATCTTGGCAGTCACGCATTGGGATCTTGTTACGAGTAAAACGGGCACCACATGTGGTTGTAAGATGCTCTTCCAAATGATGCAATCGATGACCTGGAGGGAAGACCGCTAGCACGCGTTGTGACCTATGACTATGAGTCATCTCTAGAGCACTCCAACATGAAGAGAAATGTGCAGCACAGTCCCCAAAACCTCCTTGCTACGAAGGGGAACGCGACCGCTCCGTCGAATGTCCCGACTGCGGACGCATGCGCCACAATGGCAACAATGCGAAAGCAGGAGGTTGCGTTGCAGGTTTTGCGTGGGCAGCAAACGCCAGGGAACCCGGAGGAGTTGAAGCCTTTCGCAAGGTAGCGCCGCTAGATCGAGGACGCTATAGGGAGCGGGGAGGTGGCCTTCCGAATGGAGCAAATTGTGTCATTGAATATCGGGCGGATGATCCCTCAGGAACAGACATTTGGAGCCGTGATGCCGCCCATATTTCAGCTGATGCGATTCTTCCTAGTCGAGTACGAGTCGTATGTGCACATCTTCCGATCGATGCCGCTCGAGATGTTCCCCAAAATTGTGTGTGCATACTCGTGAGTTTTTGAGCTATGTCTTGACGAGATGGCACGCCGCTATGTGCAGGGTGGCAAGCGGAGCCTCGACCTTGCGCACTCGGAGGTTGTTGCGATTATGGACCGACTGGGCGGTTACATTTTCATGGCCATGAGCGGCATCCGCCTAAGCCAGTGCTCCGGCCGCTCGGAATGTTGGAGAGTCTCTGCCACGGGGCCTGGCCGTATATTGACAGGGCGATCCTCGACCTCGGAGGGGCCGGTGATGGTGGCAGCGGCGAAGGCCTCATCAACATGGTTAAGTGGCCACGGTGCAGCAAGACGCACAGGCCGATGCTCCTGCATATGGCCAAACTTCAATACCTCTACGGCGCGCAGATTGCGTCGAACCGTGAGAGCGAAATTCGATTCGAGGCCTTAGGCGGAGCTGCGCTTGGCAGCCCGTCCGGTATAGCCGAGTTCCTCGCCGGAGCTATTTGACAAGCTGTGGATTCCATGGATTAAGTCGTTCATGGTCTAGCAGCTGCGATGTAGGCTGCATGGAGGCGGCGGCAATAGCGGCGGCAGCCACACCCAGGGCCATAGCCGTGTCATGACAATGGCCGACGTTAAGACTTTACGACGCCGTTATCACGGCATGGGACCAGGTGGATGATGCATGCACCTGGAGAGGGTTTCAGCGACTTTCCAATGGTCTCCTGCCAGCGAGGTCACGCATGACCGTCAGGGTAGCCGATATACGCACACGGTACAGCTTCGCCAGGGACCTTATCAGTGCAGTCGGCAGCAATAAGAGGAAGGATATGTTCTCTTCCAAGAATGGAATATGGCCGCTGAAGCTCCGCCTACGAATGTCCAAGGTCTGGCGAGGTGGCCGGCACCATAGAGCCTAAAGATTGGGCGGGGATCCTCACGGGTTTACTGCTCAGCCTCCAGGTCGAATGGTGCCGGATGCGGCCTGGGGGCAACCAGCGTGCTCCGGCTGCAAGGCAAGGCCGGAGTTGAGCCAACATAGGTGATACCACCTATTTCGCTTCGGCGCTTGGCCCAAGAGGCCGACATCAAGCACGAGAAGGCACTCGAGGGTCGGAAGGGCGGAGCTATCGCACAGATAGACTTCGGGTGCTCGTTGCCATTCAAGAGCGTGACGGAGCTTATCCAACTGGGATTCATTCAGGCAAAGGCCAACTTTTCGAAGCATGGCGATATGAAAGTGCTAGATCATTATCAGATGGCAATGAATGTCTTGCCGACAATATTGATGACCCAGCGTGCCAACCCATGCTGATGCCCATTCTAGTACGCTCAGCGTCGGAGACGCCGCCGGTGGAGCAACAGGAGAGCAGTTTTACTGTGACCGCGAAGAGGAAGGATCCGGGTCGGTTGGCGCTTGTGACGGTTACAAGAATGATGCTGCACCTCTACCGCAAGGCATATCAGACGTGGCCCCAGGCGAGGATCGTGCTTGTGTCGCGTGAACGTTAGTTGGCCCATTCGTCAGCGTAACAGCCTACAACATCCGAAAATGCGTGCAAGTAGTATCATATGGTAGGGAACATCGTTATTCATATGTGAACATCACTTGTGTCATTTTTTCCACTACCTGGTGTTTTTTCTCTCTTTCAGATGTAAGTCTGTAAATCCTGTTTAGCACGGGAACTTACCCTACAGCACCGAAGACTCGCCAACTATTGTATTTCCCAACTCTCTCCTGTAAAAATTCTTCCTTGGCACCCGCTGTTAGCGTGCCTCTCTTGCCTTCATCGTGCTCTGCATCTTCCTGGGTGAAGTGGCTGCCCTCTTAGTATACTACTCGGTAGTAGTATACAAGCAACTCCTTCATTTCCCAAAAGTACGTTGTCAGCGTCGACTCGTTCTCAAAGCATCTGAAGGCGATATCCTTTCCTTTTGCCGACCCTGGCCGCGAAATTGCTGAGTATCCGAGCGCAATACTTCCTCTCCAGTAAGTGATCCGACACGAGCACGTGCCCATCCCTGAAACAATGACTTCGCTGCAGATAACATGCGCAGCAGACTTATTTCCTCACTCTCACCCGCCGCTATCGTATCTGCCGCTCGCCTCAAAGGCTCATATTTTTTCGGTAGCCGGAAAGAGGAACTCATCTCATCCTGCAAACCATGCAGATGGATTGTGGTCCGGTTATGAATCAGCCACCCATCCGTGGTCCGGCGGTTCTGGCCAAGACCTTCCACCACAGCCGCCTTCCGTTCCGCTATACAGGCTGGCCCTTCGACCATCTGATGCAGTCAAGAGCGCAACGTTCTCCCCGGCCTTGATCTGATTGTTAATGCCGATGCGGTCGGAGTACAAGATTATACGACTACTCAATGCCTTCGTTCCTATACTAGTTTTTATTCCACTCCTTTGCAACGAAGTAAGTCAATCCCTGCCTTTGGCTATTGAACATGCTTGTAATAGTACTTCTCGCCAAGTTCGACTTGAGCTTAAAAGATATACTTGACTTGTGGGGTCTGACATCTAGCATGCAGGAGCCACCGTGCGTAGTCATCTGCAATCACGTGCAGAACTTGACCACATTCAAGCTTCGCCCCGCCTTCCATTCCACATTTCCTCGAACAAAATAAGAAGACAAATATGGTTTCGCTCGATAAGTGTCAAAAGCAGTCCAAGTGGGTTCGAATTTTTGATCCCTCATTGTATATTCCCATCATAGATTCTCTCTCGCAGCACCTGACCATCGCTGATGCATTGGTCCTCTCTCAGGTCTGCAAAGGCCTGAACAATTTCAAAGATCACCTACTCGACAAGGCTTCAAACGTCAATGAACGGCTTAAAGATTTCGTCAGCAAACCTGCTCAACTACGATCCACACTAGGACATTGTAATGCCTTGATTTCAGGCAGCTTCGCTCTCGATATTTTCGAGTTGGCGCATCGAAAAACCTTGCAGTTGGATGTCGTCATTGGCAATGGAGTTGATGCGGAGTACCTGACGGCGTATCTAAAAGAGGATGAGGGTTACGACATCGAGAATGAAGGTGTACGGATAAGTATTATCCACCGCTGTGCTGACAACTCGCTCATAATTTTGCAGGATTCTATGCCAAATTCAATACACACTTCCCTTGCTAGCAGCGATCGGCCAGCTGTACTGATTCGAATTATTCGGACAAGAGTGGCTCCTATTCAGCATATACTCACATCAGCATACACAACGGCCTGCATCAACTTTTTGACATGGAATAAAGCATTTTCTGTTTTCCCCTACGACACCCTTGTCAAGCATCGGTTTTATCCTCTCAAATCTTTCGATGACTGCTTTGGCGCGCGATTGAATGAACTTGCCAGGCAAGGCTGGACGACTCGAGATATCATCTGGCCTGATTTAAACGATGCAGAAAGCTCAAAATCTCCAAGCTGCGCCGAATCGGTGACAGGTCTACTTTGACCATTCCACTAAATATTGATGGTGTAATTACTCCTTCAATGCCAGACTTTGTCATCCAATATGCTCAGTTCGAGGTGTTCAAGGACAATCTGCCGCGTCCTCGTGTGAAAGCGGTTAGACAGCTCCCCAACTCGCCGTCTCCTAGAGGTACATTCCTGAACTTGGAAGCACAGGAAATACTCTCACCGGGTATCCGTTATGCTTATACCAGTGGCTCTGGCGGTTGGTCAACGTACTTGAGTGAACGCTTGATCCGCTGGACATGGCTTGAGATGTTTAAGACAGGAATTGAAGGTACTCATTGGTTATCTCCAATGAAAAATCCCCTCGTTACGGAGGTCATTAATTTTGAGAGGCCGGCTACTTGGGATTATGCTGACGATCAAATCAGTAAATGGTATCATGAATGGGAGCAGGGTAGGATTTGCTAAATTCCTCGGACGAGTAATCCATATTGGTTCTGCTATTGCAGGATCAAGCGGCCACTGACGACGGATAAGGCCCGCGGTTCAAGCTTCTTCAATTTAGCCACACGACGATGCTTGAATAAAACTGACAATAGCAAAGTCCCTACTGGGCGAATATGTCAATGTTAATGAATTCCCGTGATAACCAACCTATTTTATTGAGTGCGAAAGCTCTAAATAAGCATCGGACATGGACTTTGTACCCAATTAAAAACCGGGGAAAAACTAGTGGCACTGGCTAGCTAGTAATAAACCCGGCAATATAAGTCCTAGCATTTAATGACTTTACGAAAAGATATCTAGCATCGACACAATAATATTAAGTCACTTCATGTACCACTATGTTTGAAAAGACGGTGTGGAGACTGATACAGTGATGGAGTCTTTGCACGTTCATTAAGATAGCAATTTGCTAATTTTATTGCCCACAAGTAATTTGAGCTTATGATATGTAGAAAAGAACCTTACGTTGGCATAAGATAAGTGTCAGTTTATTACGGAAATGAGACTTCGAACGGTCCTTGGTACAGTAGTGAGCCTTTTAGGCTCGGGTCCTGTTTTTAGGTAGGTAGTTCTATCCTCAGCCCCCATAGAAGTCCTGCCCACTTACAAAAGCCCCATCAGCCGCGGGGACCGCATGTCAGGGTCTGGCACACCATTCACCACGGAAATCCGGGCGATATGGATTGCGACCCCGCACCCTTGCGTGAGGAAAGGGTCGAGTCGAGGGCTACTAACGAACTTTATAACTTTCTCGGTACCCTCAGGATTTCCCACCAGGATGAGAAACACTCTCGCTACTAATATCCCCGGAACTCGCACGCGTATTGCAGACTTTCCATAATTTCAAGCAGACTAAAAACCCATCGAAATAGCACTCGTAGGGCCCCTCGGAGGAATGGGGAAATGGTTACAGTTCGGTGTTACGTGACTGTATTTCGGCAAAAGGCACACGGGTGGTTCAAACAATTCCCTATACAACTCTAAAGAGTACTCACCTCTTCAGCCATGCGAAAGATAGCTGCCTTGGTTCGTGCCTGTGCCTCCCCAGCCATACGCTACGCCTTAGCCTTCATCGTCTCTTCTTTCCGCTCGAGTTTCAGCCTTTCTAACCGGAGCTGCTCCTATTCTTCCTTTTATGACGTGTTCCGTATTATCTGTCCACATTCTAAGTTCCAAAAGGCCTTTATGCACCCCAAGGCGAAGTTCCTCGATAGCTCCTTTGTAATTAGGCAGCTCAAGTACCATCATCAACCTGTGTCCATTTAGAAGAAGTTCCTTAAGCTTGGTCCCCCTGTGCGAACCCGTTCAACTGCTGTCGTTGGTATCTTGTGATTGATCTCAATATCGACTCGGGTTCGTCTTGGCTACGGCTGTTTCGAGGTTGCCATATCCCTCCTTGAACAGGTCACCCCACGAGAATAGCTGGACTGCATCAGCATCATCCCATCTGGTCCGTTGCATATGCAAAGCACCCGTGCTCTTGTAGACTTTGCAACTTCGTAATCGCTGCGTGCCGAATTTCTGTCCTAAACGGAAGTGGGTGGTCGGCCTCTTCAGTATCTGCTATTAAGTCAATTTCAGTCATGGTCGCATAGTTCCTTCACTTCGACTGATGGCTTAGAATATACTTGCAGATCCAGGCCATATTCAATCCACGTCGGCACACGTCGTTTATTGTACGAACTATATCCTTGAATAGATCAATATAATGCATGGTCACTTTTCCACGAGGCCGAAAAGAGGTGCTGCTATGTAGACTGGTGGGTTTTGTCTGCCTCTCTGCTTGTGTGTGACCACCGTATTACTCGCGTTGCCGTCTTCTTGATTTTCTGTTTTCCGCGGGCTCTCGTTTGTCACTTCTGCGGCGCTGCGGTGCTGCAGTGGCCCTCAGGATTCTTCATATTGTTACCAATCCGTTGACAATCTGCCAAGGCTGGCTTCTCTTCATGATCTGGTATAGTGAGTGTAGGCTTCTGAGTAGCTTTGACCAGTCCAACCCTCACTGTGACAGCCTTCGATCGCTTCTTCGCCATTGTTCAAGATCGACAGAGAAGTATGAGAGAAACAAGGGATAAGTGAGACATGGAAGGAACGAATCCAGTGCGTGTCGCAAGTCATATGTATACATGCGCTTTTTTTTTTTTTCTTCTCCTTGGTCTTCACCAGCTATGCTCTTTTTCACAGTATGCAACGGAAGTTGATGGTAACAGCCTCAAGGCGATTTGAGGCGCATTGTGCCACAAGCTCATTACCAGGCGCTTTCAGTGCCATGTTGACTTTTTCGTGTCGTAGTTGAATGGAGATGCCGAGCCTCAGAACCCTAAGGGAGACATTTTGTATCCTGATACATAATGTCATGCCTGTTCCCTGACCATGAATTCCGACCAGATAAGTTAGCACTATGGCTTACAAGTCCCCAATTCCGGCTTCTCAGATCATAAAGGCAACAAAAACTTATTTGTGAGCTGCTTAATCCTAGGCAATAAATTGTAATCACGAGCTAGCAAACGGGTCTCTCAATCACGTCTTGGTTGAATATGCTGAAGGTGGCAGCCCTCTGTCATTGGCGCAATCTCCTAAAACATATAGCCAATTGTCTCGGGCTAATTTCGATACTTACATGCTCGTCGAAAATGTCGCAGCTATAACCCTAAGACATTGGATTCACTTTCAGCCAGACCTATCCTGCAACTAACTCTACGTTTCGGATTATTCCTTGTGGACACTAGCCTTGAAGAAGCAATCAAGCAAAGCGAATCTCTCACGCTATCATAGCAAGCAGTAATACCTCCACCTAATGCAGCATTCAAGCATTCTGGCCTCAAGTTTGACTTAATGTGGAAGAATACATCTTCTGCAGATGCGGCTTGAATAAATTAGCGAAGCAGCAATCAGCATGACAGCAGACAAGATAACGGCCGTCAAAGTCCGTCTGGTAGTACGTCCTTAGTAGCCAGATAATGTTAAGCTTTTGGTTTATTCTTGTGAAACATCATGCTTACTGTTCTCAAGGGGCTTCCAAGTCGACTGGTTTGTAGAGATTGCTTGCTTCCGTTTCAAATCTCCCTTGGCTGCTGTTGCAACTTGAGACTAACAGATAATCAGAATATTGAGTCTATTTTCGAATAACATTTGAGTGCCTTTGGGGTGTCTCGTCTCGACGTACATGGCTTTATTTCCAAAAGCGGTATCTTGGGTAGCTGTCACTTCAACCAGCGCATCTTTACCTATCAGACTCTACGGAGAGCGTTGTCAATGGAATAACTCCGTCATCCGAAGATAGCCTTGAACATCAATCAAAATATGTGTCTGAAGATTGAGCATGTGTACCGTGATGCCACCCAAAAAGAGCTGCAGTTCTGGGGAGATAGGTTAAAAGCCAAGTATTAAGTGCGCAACACCACAAGGACTCTTAAGGCCACAGAACCTATGCCAATTGATGTGTGCTGTAATCGAAGCTAAGAATGTTTGACTGTCCTTTCGTATGGCTCACCACTGATGACTCCGCCAACAAAGATGGCCTCATTGACATTTGAGAGAAACATATGGGCTCAGCCCTGGGTCTGATGTGAGAAATTAATGTGCTTCGATAGTCACAGCAGCTGAGACCAGCTCGTGGACTTTCTCGGAGGCCTCCAAGACAGCCGTCATGAGATGCGTCATGACTCAGGTCGGAGGTTGACGAGGGTGCAAAAGATGACCCTAGGTATTTAAGTCGGTGGCCTACCTAGAGCAAACAGAAGAGAGTTGACATTCAATCAATCACAGTTGCCATCGGATTTAGGCAACCTGGAAGTAGGTTTCGACACCCTGGTCCACGACTCAAGGCACCGGAATTTCACTTTTACAAGAACGAGCAATGCCAGAAGCTTAGGCCACTTATTCAGTACGTGCTCTAGGCAGGGCGACAAAACTTTGCCACACCACCGGTTCTTGGCTATAAGCACACCGAAAATCTCTCAGATGGTTCCAGACATCACTAGCCATGTTGAAGTATCAAGCAAACAAGGCAAAGTAAGGATACCAGCTAATTGTTTGACTCAATTTTAACGTGATTCCAGTGAAGCTGAACCAGGCCCATGCATAACGCGCACATTACAGGATGTTCAGTTCTCGCATGGACGCTGGTATGGAAGAAATGGACGTACAAACAGGGGAAAATACATTTGCCCCGTTGACGCTGTAGGAAAAGAACTTGACTAGGGCGCTGAATATTAGCTGACAACGCCAAGGAAGAGACGGCACGTCTCGACATGTTTCACAAGATCTTCAAAGTAGCTCGAGATGGTGACTTATTCACTGCCAAGCTAGATGTCACCGAACCGCTGCGTGTACTAGACCTTGGAACGGGTACTGGTATATGGGCGATTGAAATGTCCGAGTATGTACCTCTAGCTCTAGGGTATCATGTATCCTGCTTCTAATATTTTTATATAGGAAGTATCCGCACATGCATGTCCAGGGTACCGACATCAGCATGATTCAACCTTTGATGTAGGTGAGACACCATGTGAATGAATATTGGTCCCTTGATTGACTAATTGAGGATTCCATCAACAATGGAACCTCCCAAACTTCATGACATGGAAGGGCCCTGGGACACACTCGGGCCAGACTGGGATTTCATACACGCACGCTCCCTATCTGGGAGCATTGAATGCTGGCCGAGTTTGTATCAAAAGATATTCACGTTAGCCCACTCCACACTTGGCTTGTCATCGAGATCTACATAATTAACTAATCATCAGACACCTCAGACCCGGAGTAGGGTATTTGGAGCACGTTGAAATCGAGTGGTCTCCACACTGCGATGATGATTCCTCCCGGCCGATAGCGCCTTACTTGAATGGTCTTCGCTACTTCTCGAAGCAATGGACTCATATGGGCGTCCTATGAGAGTCCAACCAAGCTTGACTCGTGCTCAACTTGCAGCTGTTGGGTTTGTCGATATTCAGGAAAGATGCATCAAAGTATGCTGCAGCCCTTGGTCAGAAAACGAGAAGGAAAAGAGGTTGGGAGAGTGGTTCAATCTAGGACTCTCAAAAAGCTTGGCCGCACTATCACTCAAGCCCTTGACGACAATCCTTGGCAAGTCGGAAGATGACATCAATCTTCTCTGCAATCGCGTGAACAAGGAACTGTGCATGCTGTCTCGACATGCGTACTGCAAAATGTAAGTTTTCAAGTGATCACTTACTCTGACAACCACTCACACGGTAGGTATGTTTGGATTGCAAGGAAACCTAACTGCTCACACGCACGCATTATCGAAACCCCAACACAGGCTTAAACGTCAAGCTGCGTGTTTGACAAGGATTCAACAATATCTTGGGGTTCTCGTCCCAAGACACATCCACAGCACACAATTTCAAATATCTTGAAGGATCCAGCAGCGCAGTATGCCATGCAGCCTGTTATTTATAGAGCGGTGGAACACGCACCGCCTAGCTCAACAGCAGAGGGCTTAGGCTTGTGAGAGACATGATTGCATTAAGGAGAAGGGATAATAAGTCACTGTAATACATGTAAATGCATGGATAAATTCGGCTTAGAGCATATTAATCACTTATGCCGAGCGTTCCAGACGCCCGCCTGGCGCACCAATCTGTTGTCTCTGAGGGTTTGACTATGCCTTCTTTGGTGACTATTCCACCGTGCTGTCATAAATCCGACCAATGATTGGCCTAGTAGACACCAGTTGATCAGTCCGTGGAGTTGAATATTCTGTCTAAGCTAGCCAACACCGTATTGGATCACCTCCCATGATAGACCCTCACCGCAACACATATAGAGACAGCTTAAGGGCAAGGTAACAGCCACAACAAAGCATTACGATGTTATATTTGCTGTCTTACCTGGGTAGACCTAGCTGCTGACAATGCCTAGGACGCCCTCATCGCCCTTAGCCGGCCACAGTAGCTGCCGCCTCTATCGCAAGCTCCGGCGGGTCTCAATAATGTTGGCAATGTGTATGAAGCGACGATAGGGGGTCTTGACATTTAGCTCCTTTTTAGACTCAGAGTGGTCAACTTGCTGCTGGGGCACATCGTCTGTTGTGTGACTGCCGTGGCTATCCAGCATTAGCGCACGATATGAACTATCTGATGGCTTTTGTTTGGACTGGGAAAGCCTCTCTTCAGTATGAAGCAATATCCTTGAGCACCTTCAGCTGCAGGAAAGGTCACAGACAAGGAAAGTGACCAATTGAATCGGATAAAATGCAGCAAATTTGAAAACCTAGTAGATTGGCCGATGTTGGATGTACCCCACATTGCCTCGCGTTACATATAGCTGCATCGCGATGATTATCAATTTATGGTTTTGCAGTCCCTTCATGCACTGATACGATGGCTAAGATGTTTTGGAGTCCGTAATATCTCCTGTAGCTCAAGGCACTCAAGGAGATGTATTCGTCGGCCAAACATTTCGGAGACGATACAAGCCACCGGCTTTCGAATACATTCAATTTATGAAAACACCCTGTTGTTGAACGCTTGCTCTTTGAATATGACTGACGTATCGAGGGCACTCCCTAACGGATTGATACACTCGACAATCATGGTCCAGCTCCGGATCCTAGGCTGCTTACCAAGATTTAATGTCTCTCCGGCTTCATAGCAGAATATCGTTGATGCCGAATCTATCAGAAATGCCCACTACCTCCAAATATATCGAAGTTGCTATAGAATGAGCTTGGCCGTTGGGTGATCGAGTCAAGAGCACAAATTCTTTGTAATTTTGAGCCGTGACTCCATCAACCTGGTTGACATCAAGGTTCTTGCTTCTTCTCGTCTTGACTGCCAAGTTTCATTGTATGAATCCCTCAATCCAACATTTTCCAAGTGGCCGTTCATTCCTGTTGGAAGCCGCATTCCGAGTTGCAAAACTCTGGAGCTGTCTGTGTTGAACAGAAAAACTGAGGTCCCCTGGGCCAGTACCCAGTCACAAAGATAGTCCGCTGAAAGCGTTTGGCGGGCCACATCATATGGTTCCGAGCCTTCGAGATGATTGAACAGTGTTGTACGCGGGATTTCCTATTATTGGCGGCTTTTCGCCTCGACACACCCGCCCGGTGGATTTCTAATGCAGTCCAAATCGATTGTTCTTTCAGCTATGTGGGCATGGTGATTGTGAAGATGGCTATAGTCACGGGCACAGCCCGCAGAGGCACCGCCTGTTCGACGTTGATAAGAGACTAGTGTGCAATAATAGGTATTGAGAGGTTGCGACGCATGAATGAATCACACGGCCCGTGTACCATGAATACTCTATGATTGATACAGCTCACATGTTTGAAGTCGTCTCCTTTGATAAGCCGCTCCCTCCCACCTCAAACTACTCTTTCGGCATTGTTCCTCTGTCGTGCCATGTAAGAGCCGTGTAGATATCACAAATTGGCCGCGCTTAAACCATCCAGGGTACTGCAGCATTCTCGTGGTTCTAGGCCGCTTTGGGAGGGGTTTGTCAAACTCGACAGAAGTACTGTTGGCTGATGAACTCTTACCGTTGACAGTAACATCGTCGACGGCATCACTGTTGCTGAGGTCATACATTCCATCTTATACAAGAGCCAGAAGCATTAACAGTAAGCGCAGGCGGTTTCTGGCAGATGAGGTTATTCTTTTGGCAAATAAGACAATATTTTAGCAAGTCAGTATCAACCAGCGTAACCCTCCCGCATTGCTTCACCGAGAGAGGAGGGTTTTCGAGACGTAATTGCTGGATACTCAGGAGCGGTTCCAAGGAGGTCACTTTTGCGAGCGTGTGAATAGCGACGACAATGAAGTGGAGGAGGGGACAGTACGATAAGCTTGGTAACGCGAGACCTGGTGAGGTGAAGTTAATTGGCGATGATATAGCACTATCCCTGGCCTCGACGAAGCTAAGATCGTAGGGCACCATCGCAAGGCAAAGACGGTCGATAACGACACTCTCACATGTAGGATTGGCTCGCTCGGGGCACGAAAGCCTATGATTGATCCTTACAATAGAACGGGTTAGTCGATGATGATGCTGACGCACTGCAAATCAGGTTGGAATGCAATATGCGGTGATCAGGGGATGATTGAGGAAAGCATCAGTAGGTGTGAATCTTCATTAGCTACCCTACATCATCTCAACCAAGTTTGCGACAAGCTAATATTCGGTCGTTCCAATGAGCGCTGGGACAAGGGTCCGGATCTATTCCTTTTTTCTTGCTCTGCCTTTCCTACTTCTCCTTTGTTCTTTCTTCGTCTTTTTCCTCCTGCTTTTTCTGTGGTTTGGTATGACGAGTTGTGTTGTATGACTAGACAAAACGCAATGTTGATTAGAGATTTCACCTGCTTTGCATACGAGAATGAATCGGGCAAGACTACCACCGCCATGGTTTTCGATCGCTTAGCCCAATCTTGACCTTAATTTAACATCGGGATGTCAGCCCAAAACCATGAGTACGGCATGCCAGGATTTAGGCGAAAACTTGTTGATGGAGACTTGTCTGATTCGTTAGGATCGATTACAACAAAGACAGTCAAGGTATAGTTAGAAACAGTAACGGAAGGCTATGCGACGCGATCACAAGGATACAGCGAGTAGATATAATTAAGAATACTACTCATTGCTTATTGACGAGATGCTAGAATGTCGCAAACTCTTTGTGTTAAGTTCTCAATACCTTGGCAGCCTCCCTAAGACTTTTTAGCTCCCGCTCGAGAGCCTGACGTTGGCCTCTTCCGGCTGCATCTTCTCCAGCAATCATTTCAAGCTGTTCGGGCGTGAGCTGCAGTACATAGTCGGCAGTCAACAGCTTCAGAGGACTCTTCGGACTCCTAAGGAGCATGTAGCGAACAACATGCTGGCACACTGTGTCGACGAAGCGCTTCCGAGCGACTTTGTAATAACTCTCAAGACAATCGAGTATATCTTCGCACACTTGCTGGTTATTACCCATGTCGGTAGTATGTTGTCCAATCTGGTCGAGAGGGACAAACATCTTGTCGTGCTGAGGAATCGGGACGGCTAGATTCTCTAGAGACTTTGCTAGCCTAGACTGCCGTTTCTTTTGTACTGTGGTATTGAAATAATGATTGTAAGTAGTGGGGCAACCTGAACGTTCGATTTCCAGAAGGAAACGGGCATGATCTATGGCCCTTTATATCGATCTCGCAGCTCGTCAAACAGATGCGCCCACAGCTGATCCCTGACTGTAGTTTCGGGACAAAGCTCTTGGAGAAGACCGAAGATGTAATCATGGACAAGAACAATTGCCTTGCTCGTATGGGATATCACGAGCTGCTCCCACTTCTGCGAGGCAATATCAAAGACGGACGCCAATACCGTTCCGTTAAACTGGTTCATCCGTATCAGCTCTTTGTCCCTTGGTCCAATAATGGCAAAATGAAAAGACGTACGGTACCGAGCTCCGGCCCTCGGCTTGAATTGTATGTTTCTTCGACAAGTGGTGTCATTGGACCCCTGAGTGGTTTTGGACACTCGTAATTAATGTTGACGATATCACACAGCTCATCGGGCGCATTTTTGGGTGTATCGAAATACGACATTTGAGTGCCGTCACCTAGTAAGCTTTCGCCTTCATCTTCCCAGATAGACCTGAAGTGTCGATAGTGGCCACACTTCCAGAAGACATTAGAAAAGTCTTCGTTCAACTGCACGATCTTTGTAATCAGTTTCAAATCAGGGTTCTTCTTGAAAATAGTATCATCGGCGTAAAATCCGTTGAGAGCACTTTTCGTAACGTCTTGTATATGTGAGGCAATCCTTACGAGATACTGGCGTTGTGTGTTCTCGTCAGCTCTGGGTTCGCCCATGGCATCCAGCTCGATCTCGCATTCGCGCATGCGCTTGTCGATCTCAGACTTGACCTTCGGCAGTTCGCGTTTGGATATTTCCATGAGCAGCTCTCGCAACTTGGCCTTCAAGGCCGGAGTGCCGCACCTGCTGGCGATCGAGGACCAAGGGGTGCCATGAAAAGGATTTCTCATCAGCGAGGCGTTCGGATGCAGTAGACACATCATCGTCTGCGCTTCGATTCTTGACCACAAAATACCCAAGTTTCAGATGGTTCCGCCTACCTTGGACAAGGTCGATGACACCGTCCTTGGTGACTCTTTCAGTTGCGAGATCTGGTTTTGTCAAGACCCCCATCGTCCGAATTCCTTCCGGATCAGCCTCCTCAGCGAATTTCAGGATCTCTTGTGTCGTGATATCCACATTGCAAGGCACCACAGCCAAGATACTTTGTTATTTCAGCTTGGTGAATCATGAGAAGCGACGAAACCCAAACTCACACCGTGCGAGGATTTTTCATGTATCGCTTGACGATGTTTCGAACAAGTGACACATCACTGTCAATTGTTAGGCCTTTGTCATTGATGTTAATAAGTTGGTCTTTATATGTTATAGATCTATGCCCACCTGGCGTGGGAATCCTGAATATCCCGGGCACGTCGATAACAGTAAAGTGTAATTGCTATCACTTAGGTTAGGGCGGTGAAAGAGGGAGCTTCAGTCTGAGCGTACTTCAGGTCCGCAAATTTCTATCTTCAATATGTCTTCGCTGAAGGCAGACAGAATAGAAGACTCATCATCTACACCCATGCGGATGCCCATAACGGAATTAGCCTTGGCGTGTCATGTCAGTGCCCGAGTGGTACTTAGAGTATCAGCGACAAGGGGACGAACTTCATTGAACACCTTAGCGAGATCTTCATCATTTAGACAATCTAGTTGCTTATGAAAAGCCAGAAGACGATCTTTGAGGGCTCCTTCCGCGTCCGGTCGCGGAATAATTGAGACCGAGACCTTGCTCAAAGCCTGCCTAATACAAGTGATCTGCGTCGCGTATCGAGTACACAGGCCAGCAGCACGGGGAACTGGAAGCGAGTCAAGCTCTCTAGAACAGAGCTTTTACCTGACGATTGGTCGCCAACCACGATGAGCTGCGACCAGTGTTAAGGGTCAGTAAAAAGAAAGAAATAAAAAAATAAAACAAATTTGACGTAGGTCTGCTCTTCCATACCTGGGGTAACGGAATGGTCGCACCAACGTTCGTTTCCCGAAGCTGGTCAATCTTTGCAAGGAGGGCCTGGTTTCCCAGGGTCTCTGTTTCGGTCTTCGTCATTTCAAGAGAAGAAAAGTCTTCCAGTATGGATTCACATCACTTGATGAAGTAGTTCGAGACTGTATTGTGAAACAACGCCTCTAGTTGGATCTTATCAGAAGGGCAGTGGCTGCGTAAATAGCGAGTGTGAATGCGACCATCCGCACCCCACTTCATTGATCTAATGTCACCACAAGTTTTGCAACAAAACCTTAGATGAATGCGGCACTGTAAGAAGGACCTGTGCCCCGACAAGAGTGGTTATACACTATCAACGAATTACATTAAACTCATCACTAGCTCCGTCATATTCGACGTTTGCGTTCCACCGCGCAACTAGCTGATCCTTTAGAAGTCTCAAGTTAAATGTTAAATGCCGTAAAGAAAGGCAGACGATCGTGCTCCAGTATTCATGGCTATGACTCGTCATAATGTCTGCATTTATTAAACAGATTAAGTACTTCCTGCATTATCAAGGTTCCATCAAGTTCCGCTGCCAAGCTCTGTTGATGTAAAGCTACTCTTCTGAAAGACACTTAATTTCACTTTCGACCACATGTCACAAATAGACTCATTGACGCTTTCGAGGTGATGTGAATCGTCATTTCCTCCTTGGCGCATCTCGCATATCTGTGCCAAACTTAGCTTTGATGCTCCCTACCTGGTACACCATCAATTTCCATTGAAAACTCCATCAGAGCAGAGTTTAAAGTTACAACAAGGTCGTAGTTGATGATTTTACTATGTAACATGTTAGTTTAACGCGTCTTCGCTAGCAACAGAACATACTAAGGTCTGCCTTTATAGTCAATCCGATCCTTGAACTTGGTCTGATCAACACCATGAAGATCAATGTTCAAAATGCAATTAGTGCTAATCTTGCGGCCCTTTGAATAATATCTTGGTGGCTCCCTATGACGAATCAGCGGATGCCATGGGAGTTGTTCATAGCTTGCTCGCCAGGTTCATACAAGTCTGCACATTCGATGAGGCAGGTCTTCAACCTGATTCGAGTTAGCAGAACAGCCCTCATCGATTTCTGCAAAGAAGGGGAAACGAATTTTCTGATCTCGACCAAGGTCATCTCCCTTTTGATGTACCAGGTCATCTACAGCCATGTCAGTCAAAAGCTCCCAACACGAGTTAACAATTGGGACATGCCTTCTCGACTCTGGTTGTACCATCTCGCTGAATCATGCTGGGTTGGTCTTTATCTACGACTGGATCGATCATTTCCCCAGGCATTGACGCCGTAGTGCCTGGTTGATGAGGTTGAAACGACTGTAGCCTCTTGCTCGAATTGACTGAGAACGGCACCCCTGGATACAGTCAATGGTGTGATTCGTTTAGAGTTATCCTGTAGAGGGACACTTGCTTGGCTATGGCGCCCCAAGCATCGTTTGGCTGAAGTACTTGAATACCAAGGAACTGCCTTTCGACGCAAGCTCTGAGATATTGGCTGCCACCAAAACCCCCAACGAGACAAATTCCTAGAGAGGATTAGTTAAGAATGACAATCCCAACAGTGATGTTTACAGTTATTGGCCGATCTGGTCTTTTCAGGTGAACAGACTTGATCTGGTCATCTATCAGCTTCAAGATATCGGCGATCAGTGGCGTAAAGATCTGGTATAGGTCAGTTCTAATTGAAAGTCAGTATAAGATTGTTAAAGAAGCCTTGTGATTCAAATCATACCCCGTCATTTTCCATGTGTCAGACACCAAGCCAAGATCTGGCTCGTCGTTTAGAGAGGCCATTGGGAAGTTGACGAAAAACTCCTCGCTTCGCCTGCCCCGGAAAGCTTTTTGACCTCTTTGTCAAATGTTCTTTCTGCCAACCACCAGGACCGAGTGTTTTTAAGTTTACTGAATTGATCGTTGCCTATGAGGTTCCTGACGGCTTCCGTAAAGCGTTGGTTTAAACCCAGAGACCCGGCCATACCACCTGTGCCATTCATAGTGAGTGCAAGTGGACTAAACATATCCTAACTTGGACATACCTGTGCCAGGAACGAGCTCCTTGAGTTGAAGGTTTGGAGTTAACGCCACGACTTCATAAGAAATGAGGTCCACGGTTCCACCACCCGCATCGCAGACAACGAATGCGTCGCCTTCTCTGAGAGCAATGTCAAGTGAGTACATCGTGTACAAGGCCGCTGCTTCAGGTTCTTTGATCAAAGTAACTGGATATAACCCTGCTTTTTTGCAGCCTGCCCGAAAAAAGGAAAAAGAACAGTAAGCTCCTGCCGGTTTCGTCTCCTGGGTTCGTCTACTCACCTGCAACGTCGCGTCTTTCGCAGCGTCAGACCAAACAGCAGGCACTATCAAGGTAGCCAGGTGAGTGAAAATCAACGACATGGGTAAGATATCCTAACCGGATAAGACAAAGCGCTTTGCACACATGGCCATGTACTTTGCAGGAACTTTCTTCGAGATGTCTGCTAAGGCATGCCGATAGACGGCTCCGATGTAATCGGCGGCAATCAGTACTGGCGCTTTTGGGAGTCTGTTCGATTGTTGTTCAATATCCCCTGTGGGTAGGTACAACGGTCGCTCTTGATGGGGATCCAGCATGAGTTTCACGCCGACTATAGTGTTTTCCATCCAGTTGACCGACGCTCCCCAAGCAAAGTCATTGGTGTCAGGGTCGTAGCGGATAAGCGTGGGAATCTTGGGAATCGATTCTCCCTCGGCGCCGGGCCAATCCATAATGGTTGCAATCTTAGCATTGCGCTGGCCGGAGAAACAGAATGCGATGCCTGAAAAGGTTGTACCAAAATCAAGAGCTATTACAAGTTTGTCCTCCGAGCTGCTGTCTTCCAACGACAAACCCTGTATTCGATGAAGATAGCTGGCAGGATCTTCATCGAGCCTGCGGCGAGGGTTCGATGTGGAAGGGTAAATGAAACCAACCATGACTTGATAGGTATTATTGGAGATTGATACATGGTCCTTCATCGAATTAGAGCAACATTGAACGCGGACAGACGTTCTTTATCCTGTTCAATGACTTCTGATTGAAAGTCACTCGGCATCCAAGCTGAACACATTACTCGCTGGAATCGGCAAGCAACCAAGGAGAACAAATGCTGTTTAGAAGATTGCAAACAGCCATGAATATGCAACAAGAATTGACTTTAACCTAAAATAACAGTTCTTCCGTTCTTATACTAAAGCCATACTAGGTACTATATACTTAGCTTGTTTTCGGTAAAAGTTACCAAACAGTGACTGGCGCCCGAATTTATCTTATTTATTATCCGGATCTCCATCACTGATGCAGTAGTTTGAACATAACTCCTTCCATCATTCAGTATGTTCGTGGATAAGACGATGGAGCCTATTCAAGATTGTACCACACAATCCCAAAGTCAAGCCCTCACGGACCTGACCAATGACGTGGAAGCCCAACAAATAGCTTCAGACAATACTAAGATGATGTGGTTAGTCAATCATGGTAACAATTACATCATTAATCCAGTACAATTTGTATTCGGCTCCATCGACAAAGCCTACCAGAGTATCTGCAGGCGTTGTGGACTTCGAACAGAACCAAATATACGCGTAAGACCTCATTTCAAAGTAGAAGCTGTTGCACTAATAGGACTGAAAGGCTTCTGGGGCATGCGAACGCCAAATTTGTCATCAATTTCGAATAGATGCCAAGCACTGGCGTGCAAAGCACAACGAAGCAACCGACCATAGCGGACGCTTGAGTGCTCGCCTTGAGGAGAAAGACGAACAGCTTCGCGAGGCTCACAATAAGCTTGAAAGTGCACTCCTGCAAAACAGATGCTTGGCCAAGGAATTGGCAGATAACAAAAAGCGCTCGATGAGGTTTATAAACAGCTATCGAAGGCCAGAGAGAAGGAGGCAAAGATGCGCGCCATATTCCTAGAGAACACCGACACAGACAGAATAAGCGATCCAGACATCAAGCAGAAGTTCTTATCCATCCGTCAGAAGGCCCAGGCCATATCTCATTCCTCTACCTTTGACCTAAGTCAAGTGGACCCAACAACATGGGGTCATTTGTGTATGAAGGACCGTAAGAACAGATTGATGGCGACCATTTTCTACCTCCTTCAACACCATATCCTTGGCAACAAAGTATTCTGTCAATACCAGCTCATGTATAGCGACCCTAACCCAAGTTACAAGCCAGCCCTTGAAATGGAGCTTGGCCATATAGAGACAATATTTGAATATAACAATGGTGAGCATTCCTACCTGCGGATTACATAGTAACAAATAGCGAATTGATTGCTTAGTCAACGAATCCCTAATCACCAACTGGAGGATTGCCACTATCGACTGCCTGTCCAAGCTCATCGGTCCATCACCAAAGCACAAAATTGTCACAACCCACGTTTTTGAATATTTCAGACCTATTATTTCCTCCAAATCAAGCAGCACAGAGCAATACAAACTTCATACCCAATTTCACACACTTTGCAGCGAGGTATGGGATGTTGCAATGATCATGCGGAGATCTCGGGAGGGCCATAGGTGCATCGTGCCAACCACAATGGAGAGCAAGGATTTGAGCAACGCATACGATGCTCTGGCAGAACCCATTGCAGTCGAAGGAGGGAACAATGAGGATAGATCAGACGAGATTGCATATTCGCTATTCGGGGCTCTTGTGAAGCTTCCCCACCATCCTGAGGAATCCAGGGTGAAAGTGTTGGAAAAGGCGCAAGTTGTCCTCAAGCGGCGATAGGGTGTCCGAACATACATGTCTGTGTTTCTTCCATTCCAACGAGCTTAAAACAATTTTTAAATTCTGTGCAGAGCGTAGGCTCAACCAGGCTGTTAACAGCCAGTTCCTTCAGGCTACCTGATAGCCATATTTCGAAGCCGTTACTTCTGCTTTGTCCTGGCACAGAAGGCCGTTAACAAAGCCTGCCCAGCTTGCTGATCCACTATCGCTCAAGGCTTCTCATCAATCTTGAACCAGACACTTGCCCTAGTTCAGTTGCGTTTAAGCACCAGCTATCATACGGTGAGACCATGCTATGTCAGAGCATGGCGCAAATCAGCGATTGAAAATTAAACTCAATAGAATAGATGCTTTCAGGTCAATTTGTGAATTTCCAAAACTACTTTTCATTTTGCTTTACAGATCCTCATTGGACCGATGGATAAAGGTGGGCCTACCAACGCGGCTGTTCAGTCTGAGGTCCTCGATAAACCCGGTAGCCCTGTGTTGGTCGAAATTCTTTACCGTACAAGGAGGCCATATTTCCTGCGCTTCTCTACGCTTACTGCTGCTCTTGTCTTCATACTATTCATCCTCTCGTGAATACATGTTATTCGTAACCTGTAGGCATTGGTGCTGGCTCAACATGTGGGAAATAGCAACGTGTCATGCATGGCTGGACCGGATAGAGAATGGCTTGTTTTGTAAACCAGCCTGACTTGCGTCTCTATACAAACATTGCGACTAGGTCTTAATAAACAAACAAAGACAGAGTATCCTCGGGCGCTTGCCTTAGCGATAGTGTTGCTGACTTGTGATATTTCAAAAGTAAAGGCTCTGTATCCTCCCTCATCCTTTTATTGCCCGACCAAGCGTTAAAATATCGCGCCTTCGATTGTCAATCGTCAGCAATGGCAATTCGTGTCTTGTGCCCATATCGACTTGCCAACCACTGTGTTTGCGCGACTTTCTTCATCTCCCACTTTGACTTCTCATTATTTGAATTTCGACTTGCACTAAAATTGGTCTTTGCGAGAGACAGTTGCCGACTGCTCCTCTGTATCCTCTTCATCTGACCGAAAGCCTGAAATTATCCGGGTAGGCATTATAACTGCAGTAAACCGCCAAGTTACCGGCAATAATCGCGTGCGAGTGAGCCGACGCCGTGTCGTCACGAATGGGAATAAAATTGCTTATATCGTGATATCAACTTGCAATGGCCCCTGGATCTAAGTAACCTTTATTGTTTGTACGTGGTTTGGCTGATCCTGGGCTTCGCAAACCCGGCTCTACTACCTGGTAAAACACTAGATGATGCGTAGATCATTCCACCAAGCAGGACCGCCAGATACCGGCTTATGATCGATAGAAAAGAGAAGCTTCTATCCACCTGAGTTACCATTTGATGGTAAGAAAAACCACCAAGTAGTTTCCGTCGTACCATGACCTAAATATACACCATAGTAACCCAGTTGTTTCTTCTCTAGCTCATATATGTTGATTATGATTGACTGAGATTTCCCGTAACGGATATTGTGTAGTAGCCCTAGAGGTGGTTTTGGAACGTAAACAAGTGAAGATCCATATGATAATCAACAGAATCCCCAGGCTTTCAACCCGTCTGTTGCTACAACTACAAGAGGTTGAAATTGATTTGAGAACAACTGAAGAAAAGAATGTCATGCTAACAACTGTGAGTAACTCATGGGGTCAGCGGATTAAACAACGGAATAGAAGGACTGAAATATGTAGCCGTTCGAGTAGAGTTCTAGATGGCTTACGGCAGTTGATCTGGATACCGGAGTGACGAAGCATTCTCCATGCCCTAATATGCTGCACTCGTCTACAGTGGGGCAAATCGGTATATATTTAGAAGTATAACCTTGGTCATCACAGGACTCTACTAACCTTTTCCCCGCCGGTCTCCTCGTAATCGTTCTTATTCTCATATCAGATTAGATTGCGCCCCTCCTAAAGTCCAGGTTGCGACATACTCAGAGGGAAAATTGTCAGAAATCGTCTACGCTGGAATACTGGGAGACAATGTACAGATCCAAAAGCTAGAAGCTTTTGCAATCTTCAGAAGCGTTAACGAAAAGGCGCAACATCAAAGTATGCACTCAAAGTTGAAAGCCGCTGTTCGTCCGTCGAAAACCAAAAGTGTTGGATGAATTTATTAATTGACCAGGACAATTGATAATAACTAACATACTCGTACGCTGGTAAACCGGGAACCAAGTCATAGACCTCGCGAATAAACGAACACACGTAAATATTAGAGAATTTACTCCTTGCATGTAACTTC